>JBBPDA010000001.1:31329460-31365314 GCA_037974385.1 Arnoldichthys spilopterus
TTGTGACCATTTTGAGTTTTTCTTTCATTGACTGAAGGGTACCAACAATTTTGTCCATGTGTGTAGATAGATAGATATACAAATAACTGTACTATACAGAAAAATATTAAATGTAAAATACAAAAAAACTATAGAATATAGAAAACTATAAAACCTATATAATAACATGATATAAATATTTCTGTAGGTGCAGTATGTGCATAAGGAAATATACATATTCACTGTAGTAATAGTAATTGTGCAGATAATATTAAAAATAAAGTAACCGAGGAATGTAAGATAAAATGATCTGAGAAGATGATGTGTAAACAGAATGTAGTCTAGGTAAGTTAAGTTTAAGCCTCTGAGGTGTAGAGAAGATGAGAAGTATCATCAGGCCCCAGGTTCCTCTCCACCCCACCCCTGATGGGAGGAGTTACAGAGTCAATCACCCATGAAAATGAACTTAATAAAAATAAATAAAATATAATTTGTTAGTTCACTTGACTTGTGGTGTCCTAAACCGTTCTTGCTATAACAAACCAATAGTTGAACACTGCACCCCGGGCACTGTTGTGTGCACGTGTGACGAGTCACTTTCAAAAAACAGTTTAGTCAGTCTTGGGCCCCACGGACACCTGTAAAGTCACTGGAACAACATACATGTGAAACCATTGATATTGGAATATTTAGAAACAGTGTTGGTGGACTCTAACATGGGGAAATGCCTGTGGAACCCCCCTTTGTTTTAGGCAGGAGGAAGAGAAGAGAAAGACGCTGAAGCTGCAGGAAGCAGTCAGTATGGATGAGAGAGTGGTGGCCCTACAGAAGACCCTGGAGATGAAGCAACTGGAGAGACAGAAGAAGAAAGAAAGTGAAAAAGCCAAAGCAAACATAAACAAACGGGCAGCTACTCAGAAAGTCACGAGTTACATTCACGACAAGGTAAGAAAGGCCTTGAATGTTCATTTTACTGTTCTCTAGATCACCATGTTCTACTCATGTATCGTTTTTATCTGGCCATTGACAGACATGATAAACAAGCATATTAAAAGAAGTACTAAATGATTAAGCCTATGCTTTAAAGAATGTCTAATTAAATTCTTTTTTTTCCCCACACTGAGCAGCAGACATTGGAGGAGCAGCACTGGATGCACCTGGAACAAGCTCTAGAGAGGCAAGTCCAAAGAGGGGCTTCCAGGAGAAATTCTACACGATCTTAATTTTTTCAGTTACTTCTTAAAAGAAACTGAATAAACCATTAAGAAAAATTCTTCCCTGGTACATGCATTTCCCTTAATCTGATAATGTTAAATGTTGAAGCCCACATTCTTCTAAATTTGTGCATAACTGAATGTTATGAATTTAAAACAAATTTAAAAAAAATTTAAATGTAAATAAAGTTATTAAGAGAAGTCTGATGTGAAATTCTCCATCCTAGAGCTACTTGCCACCGATAAGAACCAAACATTAGAAGCTTTCAGTACCTCTCAAAGCTACTTCACAGAAAGTAACCACAACAAATGGTTTTAGCCTTGAAAATACTTTATATACATTCTTGTTCGAGAGGTACATGCAGAGCCTTGTAGGACAGAATAATCTGCAGAGAACACACTTCCAACCCAAACTGTGGAATTCCTCTTTAAGGACAATTTGAAAAAAAAGAAAAAGAAAAACAGGCGAATGATCAATAGTTTCATGTTAAAGTTATTTATTCTAGACCAAAAAAACCAAACAAACCCAAAAGCGTGTTGTTAAAGTGGTTTATTCTGGACCAAAGAAAAATTCATGAAATACATGGCCTACAAAGAACACATTTAAATGAATATGGAAGAAATTACAATATTATTCTAACAGAAAGAAATTATTGCACCCTAACTACCCCTGTAAAATAACTGCTGCATGCCTTACCATTTGTTATTCTATATCACTTACATGTCGGTCACATGGCTTAAGCAAAGAACAATAAAATAAATGCCAGTTGACGGACCACTGTGAATGTTCACAGATCATGAAACATTCCAGACCTACAACCATTAAGTAATATTCATTTTTCTTACAATTTAATCATGATCTAAAGGAAAAGGTCAGGTGCAGTTTATTATATGTTTTACAATATTTTATTGAGTCAGTCTATTAAGACATTCAGCAATTAGCCTAGTTCACAGTTAGAAAACATCTACATAGTACAAAGAAGCCATTAATCAAATTTCTCAATATATTTGTACCTAAAAATGCATTTTTTGTGCATGTCATTGTTTTACACGAAGACGTGAAATACAAAAGCCTAAAAAATAAAGCTATTCCCAGAAAATAGTAAAGAAAATGCAGCTACCCGGTCTTTTAAACTGTGAAAATATCTGTAGGTAGTGTTTTAATTCCTAATGACCAATTACTTTTCTTTGCCAATACAATTGTCTAATACTACTATTATTACATACGATATAAGCCCAAAATGCCAGCTTCCAGTTTCACCTATACAATAACATTCCATTCAATTAGTGTAAACTATATAAGGCTGTTAGTGCTGTGCTTTCAAACATAAAGACAACTGTACAGCCACCTAATGTGCATTCTTTTAACTATGTGCCAAGTTCCTTCTCAAAAGTGCATGTAGTTTAGTGGTTCTTTATATTGATACCTGATGAAATTATAAGGGTTTGTTTTCAAATACATTTGTGTTCAGTAATTAGATCTAAAAGGAATGAATGATCTTAGCTGCCAAGAGAGATGTTTCAGTCCTGCCATTCAACGGAGGTGCGCAGTTGTATAGAAATGGTTTAATTATTAAAACTATTCATTAAGTGACAGAACTGAAATGACACTATAAATAGTCGCTTCACTTTCAGATGAGAATGAGCAAAGAGATGACATGGCCAAAGTTTGTATAGTCTTTTTGAACATTTTGTTAGTAGCTTACCAGGCTTTGGGGTTCATCTTCTCTCTGAAGGACTTGCGCAGTTTGTTTCTGGGGGCAGGAATGGGTGGCTGAGGAGATGGAGTGCTATTTTTTTCTGCGTGTTCAGCTTGGTCAAGGTTGATGTCCCTCTTTATTGGAGTGTAAGGGTTCGGAGATGGTTTGATCTGAGCTAAAGGCGGATTTTTTCGGGGTGGGGCATGAGTCTTTTGTAACTGCTGAATGATGGCAGAGAATTTAGCATCCAGCGAAGGCCGTCCTGTACGAGGCCTCATTCCCTTACAGGAGTTCTCCTTCTCCAAATAGGATCGGACAGGTTGGACAAATGGCAGTTTATCAGGTGGAGGAGGAGGGGCTCTTCTCTTCTTGTTGCTGTTTATGTTTGGACTGGAAGTGGAATGAAAACTCTCTTTACCTGGTGACAGAACGGTTTTCTGAACCACCATTGGTCGGGAGCCCTCAAACAATGCAGCCCAATGTGGAGGTTCTCTTTCGTCTTCTTGACCAATGAGATAACGCCCGTCAGTTTCCTCAATTTTATTGTGGATTATATCTGTCAAACCCTCAAATTTCTCAGGTGAACCAATGCCTGCAAACCAACAACAAATCAGTTTCAAATCAGACCTGAAAGTTAAATACAAGAATACTTTAGTAGGCAATATGTTTAAAGTAAATGTTTTCATTTCCTGTACAACAGTTACTTACTCATATCTCTGTAGACAGAATCAGCTTGTTTGCTGAGGAAAAGTGGGGGCTTCCGAGGGGACAAAACCTCAATCTCCATCAGTCTATCACAGGTGTGCTGCCACTGACCTATTGCACAAAAACTTTCTTTACCTTAAACACCCAAAAGTATGCTAATTTCCATCTCCTTCATATACACTTACACTCTTCCAAACTCTCTCATACATCACTCACTCTGATCATACAGATGTTGCCATAAGGCATTCAGCCAGTCCTGCAATAGTTCCGGTGTTTCAGCGGTGAATACATGGCTAGCAGGATCTCCAGTCCCTGGATTAATCAGGCACAGCCTAGCCCCACTCTTCTTTTGGCCCTCCACCACGCGAATACGAGTGTCCTAAACAAACAGAATTAAAAAATAAATAATAAAATATTGACGAAACTAAGTTAAATGTTTTTCCTTGTAGGTAGCATTAGTTGACTTATGGATTTTCTGGTAGATCTAACTTTTATTCATGATTTTGGTCTGGAGGACAAGGAAAAAAAAAACCCTCCAACAAAAAGCTGCTGACTTATTGCTTTCCAAATTTGACATGTGATGTATGTTCTAAATATAACCCCCACTACTGTTTTGGTTTGTTGTCCTACCTTGTTTATGGGAATAACAAAGCTGGGTTCCACTTTGGCTTGGATCTCCTCTGGAGTGAAGTAGCAGGACAACAGGCCAGCCTTCAGCACACAGTACAGCCTGCAGCAGCGCTGCAAACCCTCAATACTTTGCTGAATATATGTAGAATTATTATGTAAATGCTCAAAGTCTGTTATTCCATACCAAGGGTTTTCCAAGCTATAAAACACTGACAACATACGAATATTATACAAACAAATCATGTTTAAATATTTCTGCCCTTTACCTGTTGGCTGAGAAAGCCACTCATCATATCATGAGTCATGCAGTCAGGTTGTGCCACCAGCTGACAGCACAGGTTTCCATAGAGAGGCAACCAAGACGATGCCTCAGCTGAGCAAGTGGAGACAAAAGCAATGAGACAAGAACAAGAAACAGTTAAGTGTTATTTGTCATAACCTGGTCATAGAAGTTATTTAATATGTAGATGCAAACAAAACAAATAATAAGAGGAATAAAATAAATGAGAACAAGTCAGAATGCAGGGCTGTAACTAAATGCCAAAGCATAAGATCATCACATTATTATTCCTCCACTTACCACTCTGTAATACTATGAGTGAGTGAGACTGGAATGAACCCTCTGCCTGCTGCAAACCCAAAGTTGTGTATGCCAACAGGGAATACTGTACCCCACTGAAACAGAAGGTAATACACATTCAGAATTAAAAATCAAAACACTTCATCAACACAGATACACTTCAATTTTGAAACAGAAGCTGTCCTTACGGTGGCACTGGGTTGGACTGAAGAAAGGCATCAGGATCACCTCCATCTGGAAGGGGACAAAGTTTCTTCCCAGACGCTTTGCCTAAAGAGTAGCGAAATTTTCTGGCCAGTTTTTTTGGTGTGTTGACCAGAGTTCCCTCCTCTTCTACTGCACAGCTATAGAGCTCAACTGACAACTCAAAATCTGGCTTAGGGTCACAACTGTAACAGCACAAGCAACAGAGACAATACTTCACTCTACATTTTACTGACACTACAAGTTCATCCACAGACAATGAGACGGACTGAATACTTACAAGAGAGTTACACCCTCAAAGCAGATATCAGTCACTGACTGGTCTACAATCACCATCTCGGTGTCAAATATCTCAGAGCCAATCTTCATTAGACAGAAGACTGCCACCTGATGAGAGTCTGTTTGAAAATATCAGGACAAACATGCATTATGAGCTTTAAATCATCATTTGTTAGAATTTCACATGCATGCTTACAGTCAAACATATTAGTAAGTTAATAAGTTTGACAGTCTTTGCAAGTGGTTCCTTTGCCATTAACATTACTGTATAGCACAAAAAGATGCATTTTTTACAATAACAAACATTTGTACAAACCACATTTGCAGAAGAGTTGAGATATTTACAAATCTGTGATGTTAATTCATGTCAACATATTTAACTGACAATAGTACAACCAATTGTTTTATTGACCAGCTTAATTGCCATTTGTTAATATACACAAATAAGAGAATTATATCATGATTATAGAGAGACATGTGTTGCGATCAAGACAACATCCATGCTTATTTCAGCAGGACCATGCCAGACCACATTCTGCATAGACTACAATTCAAAATAATTAAAAAGTGTCATTAAAAGGCAATGTAACGATGTTGAACTTTCCTCTGTCCAAACTTTTGTTGTGTGTGTTGCAGCCGTTTGTGCTTATTAACAAAATACAAATACATTGGTCAGTAAAACCACTGAAAATTTTCTTTGTACTTCTGTCAGTTACGTAAGTATTCATGTGAAAGAACAGATCACAGATTTTTGCTTTTATCGCATTTTGGAAAAATATAGAATATAGAAAAATATAGAATACCCACTCCCTTTGTTGTTGAAGTGCTCAGAATCCTTCCAAAATAGTGGAATTCGCAGGCCTATGAGCAACCAAAAAACATGAAATTAACTGTGGTTCATGGTATTAAGGAATAAGCAAAGAGAAAATGTTACATTTTTTTGTGTAAGTGCTGTCTTACCAGATAAAGCTACTTTGCCCTTACAAGGCACTCGATTCTGAGAATCCAAAGACCTGTAAAACAAATTTATTTCAGAAGAATTAAGACATAAAAATATTACATTGTGTAAAATATGTCCACAGACATTTCCAGCAACATCATGCAGGTCCAACCTCCTTCTAAGGCTCTCCGCCATGTCCTGCTGTTCCTTCCTTCTCTGTGCCTCAGTCATGTAGGCTTTTATTCTTGCGTTGCAGGTTAACAAACTTTTAGATGTATCAAGGATCTGTTCTCTCTTGGTGCTGGCGACCAGAAGCTTGTAAGCACCTGCTCTCATTCGCATCTCAAAGTCCATCTTTTCTTGTATATCACAGTCCTAAAGTAAATCCAGTGAAAGATTAGCAGGCATTCTACAAATTTTCTGAAACCAAGCTTATGGTAGAAATCAGGGGAATACTGAAGACACAGGACGGTAGGTAGTGGAATGAGGAAGACATCACTGCAATGAAATTCTTTGGAAGACAAGGCATTATGAAATGTGAGGATGCTACAGGTTCTCTCAGTCACTGCTAGATGCATGGGAATGGCACCAGGAACTATAGTAAGACTAATGAGACGCTTGAGTAGAAGACTGGTCTTATTTCACAAGCGGGGGCCATATGGCAGGCTGAAATAATGCAGTGACAGAATGAAAGGGGGCTTTATGCAAGTGGGTGGGGTAGGGAGAAAGTATGGTGAACAAAGACACAGAATGGGCTACACAATGTCTCTATGGCTGTGTGGTGATGTTTCAGAATAAAATGTGCATCTTAAGATGATGCTGAGACATCACTACACGACTTTGACTACCTGTAGTTTCTTAGAAATTTGTCGTATGTACAACAAATTCATGTCCTCTATTATCTGTTGCGTGTCATTGAGGCTTGTGCATCGTTTCATGCTTCTTGTTCTCGCCTGAAAGGGATATTGAATGAACTGTTAGGAGGTTGGCACAAAAATATTTACATAAATCAGAGACAAATCTGGAACTAGGGAGGGACCAGGCACATGGGAGTCACTTTCAATGTGGAGCCACTACTTCTAACTAGTTTCTAATTCATCATACCCAACTTATCTTTAATTGACATTTGCTTGTTTTTTTTAAATACAAGGTAAAAATTTTATATTAGTTTAGCTTAGTCTAGTCACCGTCTTTGGTTAAAGGAAACGTCGCTACCAAAATTAACAGTCACAACTAACATCATGCTAATGTAATTATTTATGTTGGCGTGTTTACCAACAGAAGACTGAAGATATGTGGTTAGCTTAGCAACCTACAAGCTCTGAAACGTAATGTATCATTACCCTGAGTCTAAATCACGACGTCTCAACAGAGTAGAATAAACATACCTCGTTTTGTAAAAATAAAACACTTTCTCTTATTTTCTTTCGCTTGACCTCCATGGCGAAAGACGAAGAAGACGACACAGTGGACCTCGCAGCAACATTCCGCCTAAAAATTCGTCCGTCCCGCGGTACATCCATATTGGCTCCTTCCCGCAGACACAGGCCCCCTCAGCCCAACAAACCGACACACGGCGCTGCTTCGACTCAACCAATGGTCTGCCTTCAAACCTCAGCGTTGCCTAAACAACCACAGGACCGTACCACTTTTAAATTTTAAACTGGAAGAGTGGACAAGTGTATAACTAAAGACACTGGCTCTATATCACACCCTTTACGAATGATTCGTATTTTAACCCAGGAAATCACTTCAGTCTATTTCTCTGTCGTTTTTGCAGTATTTTTAATATTTAATGTTTGCACTCACAACGTTTTAGGTTGAACCCTCCCGTCTGTGGCTGAATGGATCGACCCGATTGTCTGTCGCACTCTGCATCCTAATGAATTTTCAGTCATTTTCATCAAATCTCAACAGTTAACTGGCACGCGGTCACTTATTATGACCGGAGGTATCGAAAGTGGGTGGCTTTCGTGTGTAAATCCGATATCGTTTTTAAGGGGTGGCGCCGTTCGGTATCTCGGCACAAATGCCTGTGACACTCGTGTCGCTGTAATTACGGCAGGTTAGATGTGTTCTTCACATGTCGAGCTCGCTCCTCAGGTGACAAAGACGTGCGTAGACCAAAACCCAAGAAGCCCAGTCAGCCAGCTGCATGTCGTGCAGACCTTCGCGTGATCCGATGACGATCTTTTGACAAGACGTGCCCGACCGAAGGCGTAGCTGATTACTTCTGGCCGTTATCAACGGAGAACCGGTTTTACTGAGGTACGGTTGACGTTACCAATGTCTCCATGACTGGCTGCACGACTCGGTCTGAAGCCTGCCCGTAACAAATGAACGCCTCCAGAGGAAAGCTAGTTCCATAAAGGTCTCCCCTCCTTTCATGTAAGCCAGCTGAGCTAACCTTAGTTCCAACTGATAATGACATTCATGTGTGTTGGATCACACACAGTTTTTCGACTTCACGGAGTCTTAGTTGTGTAGCTACGTCATGTAAGCTGCTGTTATTGTTATCGTCTAGCTTTGTCTTCTGAGCTTCATAAGTGTGATGTTAAAACGATCAGCCGATTCATCCACATAATCAGTGATCATCACCCAGTTAATCACGGAGTCGTGGATCTAGGGCTGATGGTTATAAAGAGTCAGCGGGTGAACCTGTTAGAGCTGGCTGGCAGTCTGTGGTGTATGCCCAAGCTAATTCCAGCTTTTCAGACTCTAGCTAATGCAGCTGGTTTCCTGCAAGTGAATCCGACCTAGCTGAAGTTTGGGGGTTGACTGAAATGGATGGATGAGCACATGCATTAGACAGAAGAACACAAACCAGTTCAGACAGATGGAGCAGTTTAAGCATTACTAACCTTTAAAGAGGAATGGCGCTGTCATTTTTCACAGTTTCTGCACAATCACTATTAAGTTTTAGAAAAAGCGAAGTTAGATATAACGTGAAGTGCAGCATGCAAAAAAATTTGCAAGTCATTATTGTTTACAATGTTGGTATTCAGGACCAGATGCTTGCAGAATGATTTTTGCCAAAGAAATTAATTTATGTTTGTTTTGAAATGAGGTTTTGGCCTAAAACATTTTTTTACTATCCACTCTTGGCTGAGAAGTTAGGGTGCTGTAAGGTAAAATAATACCCAATAAACATTTTTTTTTAAATTCTGATGTACTATTATTTTACCGTTATCAACATGATATATAACACACTGGGCATTTTGAATAGTTAACATGACTATGATTATATTTGTGTTGCAGACATATCAGCCCCTGGTTCCTGTGTCCACCACTGTAAATCCAAACCGGTAAGTTTTACTACAATTCTGATTCACATCAAGACACTTTACATGACTGTTCCCTTTAAGTCTGTGGGCGTTACAGGATCTTAAAGTACAGAATCTAACTTTCACCTATCAAATTATTTATTATGTGATATTAAATGACAGCCATTATGTTGTCAGGATATTTTTGACATGCAGCAGAAGCTGTGCACCCACAACACGACCCTATTTGTGGAGAACGGTCAGGCCTGTGGTGCAGCGGTGCCATCTCAGCTCCCATTTCGTTGCCCTCGATGCGGAGAACATGAGCGCTTCCACAGCCTGGCTGCTCTGAGGGCCCACCTTGAGTACAACCACACATACCACACACACCCCAGGCATGACCTGAGCCTTCCAAACAGCAGGGGTCACTCATACCTTGACTGCGTGGAAGACTGTAGGAGGGCCACCGCCGTGACCCAGACGACTAAAGATGCAGGCACCGATACTCATTCTCTTGGGAGGGGGGAGCACAAACTCCCTTTCAGCTCTGACCCCCCTCCACCTGAACAGTGTCCAGAGACTCCTTTGTCACCAGAGAAGAGCATAGCTGGTGGGGAGACCATTGGCACGGAGCTCCTCTCTGTACCAGTGGCTTCAGTAGGGCAGAGGTTGGAGGGCATGATGAGGACGGCTAATAGTAGCATGGAGCGGCGGCTGTTGCGGCTCAGCTCCGAGCTGGCCCAGACGGACACGGCACTGCTGTGTGAGCGGGCTCACTCTCATCACCTGGCCCAGGAGCGGCAGGAAGTGCTAGAGAGAGAGCGGGCACTCAGCAGGCAGGTGGACACCGCTGTCATGGTCATTGCCACACTGCGGCAGCAGCTCAGCATGTCCGAGCATGAGCTGGAGCGCAGAAAACAGTAAGTAATGCACCGAAAAAACAATTACCTGAAACATTTGCATAGACAGATAGATAGATAGATAAACAGATGAATTCATACATATTTGTGTTTTAAATTCCCAAAAAACTGTTCTATTTAAGTTTGTTTTTGTTAAAGATGTTTACCTATTTTTGCTCAGAAAATAAACAACACCTGTAACTTCACCAGGGGTCCCTGAACGTTTGCATGTAATTCTATAAAAGCTTGAAAAATAAAGTTTCTCAGATTATTGATTGAATGCAACTATATACTTTTAATGTTAGCGTTTCATGTAGTGTTTGAGCAATTGTTCATGACTTGGTTTAGGGAAGTGATCACTATCCAGAAATTCGTGGAAGCAGCAGCGCAGCATGAGATGTGTGGGAAAGTGCGTTTGCGACGGTTCATCGAGAGCCTCCTGCGACGCATCGCTCTGGCTGAAAGACTGCTAGAGTACTACCAGAGTACTCCACACCAGCACTACTGCACAGCACACCCTGTATGTCACATCTTTCACCTGGTCCACATGGGCGTTTAACTCGTGGATAAGCGAATGCGCTCTGAGTGACGTAGGCGTTTTGTAGCGGCGTTTGATTTACTCCAATATGATGTAACATTCGCGTTCGTTTCCTTCTGTTGAACGCAAACCTGCAGTAATACTGTATGTTCACCTCTGGAGGCAGTATTGAGTGTTTTTTTTATCTGTGGGGTTTGAGCTTTATCCTGCACTGTATTAGTGAAATATGGATCAGTGGCTTTTTTCAGACCTGAACCTTGACGTCGTTGTATTAAAAATTCTCCTACGGCGAAAATATCGTCGCCACTACTGGGATCACACTCTGACCAAAGAATCATGGGAAGGCTGTAGTGCTCCAGAGCGCTGAACTAACGGCATGTAAGCTTCATTTAGGCATTTTCTTTGCGCTTATTTGAATTTCGGCAGAAATTGACGCCAAGAAAAAAGCCGCATGCAATGTTTTTATTTGACGCCATCCGAACGCGAGCCCGAAACCCCGTGTGGATGGTCTGATTCGCTTCAACGTGCGGAAAAACGGTCGACGTTCGATCTGCGCTTACCTGACGCCACAAACATCAGGAACCGCTTCATTCAGACGTCCGTGTGGACAGGGCCTTACAGTTGAAATACAGTATAAAGTGCGTGCTTAAAAGTACCCACTATAGGGAAATTTATGAGGTTTTTTTTGTAAGAATATAAGATCCACTCTCACAGCTCTGTTGTCTTTCTAGGAGCCTCCTTCAGCTGATCTCGGTCCCCAAAGAATAACCAAAAGCAGGTATTTCATGGATTTGTTTATACATTGATGATGATCTTGTAATGTGCAGGTTGTCCTCAGTTTAAAACTGGTAGACTAAGCTGTTGACTGTAAATCATGGCCTGGTTTACCTAAAATGCCTTGCAGCAGACATGCTTTCCCCTATTACTTATTAACTGGGATCAAACAAGGTTAGTAGAGGATCGTATCAAGTAATGATCACTTAGCAACATTTGCTTTGCATTCATGTGGGTTTTCGTGTGTGGTTTAGAGCTTCGTGTCCTTTTGCCATTTTCATTAATGTGCCTTGACTGTAGAATTGTTTAGGGACAAATTTTTTATGTGGTAATTTTGTGCATATCCATGTGCACTTTAAACATGTGGTTTAGAGCTTAGTGTGGTGTAGAATGGGGATTGATACATTTGGCAGTTTTTGTGTATATGTGTATTATTTTTTTGTGTGCATGTATTGTATTAGTTAGTGCTTATATGTAAAAATATGTAATATAGTGTTTCATGTTTATTATGTAAGCGACTATGCTATATGTAGTAAAAATCTTTATTTTATCAGCTAGTAGAACATATTTTGCACACACTAGCTGTTTTATCATGTGTCAAAAACCGTCATCCACAAAAGCCACAATCCTCATCCTCATCACTCACTTAAACATAAAGCCGACCGTTTCTGATGTTTGCTGTCAGGTCTACTGGAGAGCAGCTGGTTAATGATGAAGAACAGGCACAAGGACGTCACTCTGCTTGGGGAGTGTCCAGGCTGTCTGGGGAGAGACTGGGTCATCAGGGCTGGTTCCAGCGCAGCAGGTCAGATGGTTATGAAGTTTAGGGGGACAGCCTGAGCTTTACACTGAATGTACTATTTGGGTTTAAAATGTAGCGCATTGAGATTGTATTTTAAGCTAATGTATAGACAAAACAGTACAAAAAACATTCATGAAAAGAAGGTGATCTCCTTGTGAGAGATCGTTTCCAGGATGATGTTGGAAGGCAGGCCTGTGGACCAAGCCCCAGGCTGGCCATTTCCCCTGCTTGGGCAGGAGAAGCCCCAGCTTGGGTGGAAGTTGTGTAGCCACATAGCTAGAGAAATTAGCTATCTAGCCGTAGTGAGGAAAATGAAATTAATGTTGGGTCAAAGCTTAATAGCTGAAATTAACAGTTTGAAAGAAGCTGTATGCTGTACATAATAATACAAAGTTAACTTCAAGGCACATATTCAATACGTGCTAACTAGCAATGTCTTTTATTTCGAAAGAGCAATTTACACTAGCGAATGTGACCGTGGAAGTAGCTAACCTTTACTCTTAACTCTAAAACTTTTATGTAGAAGATATTTACACTGGCCAATGTGAATATGGAAGCTAACCGTAAGCCTAACCTTAATGCTTTAATTTTGGAGAGTAATTTACAGCCGCCCAAGCTGGATAGCTCTTCCACCCTGCCTGGGGCTTCACATCATCGCTGTGTGGAGATGCAGCTAGACACTACTCAGTTAGACTTGGTATCTTTCTTACCCTTATCAATTTAAAATCGTGTTCAAGTCTGGGCCCTGTAGGCTCTGTGGTGTCCATTTATGGCATGTTTGTGTTTTACAACACACCCTGTGAAATGTGAATCTGTAGAGTGCTGTGACATGCACATTAGTGACTTTACGGACACGTGACGAATCTGCCCTTTAAATCTGTTACACATAGCTACCTTAGTTGGAGATTTACATTATGAAAAAATATGAACCAATTTTAATCTTGTGAGAACTGAATGCTTCCTATCTCAACAATTCTCAGACTTTAGCAGTATGAATGTGCTGAATAATATCCAAAACACAACAAACTCTTGTCACAGATGGGTCCAAATCTGTAGCTTGCAGTTAATTTGTGTTTAATACATTTTTATGTAGTATGAAACAGTGTTTTCCCCGGAAAAACAATGTATTATTCAAATATTTCATTTGTTTGTAGGTCTCCAGTATTTATGTTGGTCTCTTATAAAGGGTTATCTTTTTGAGGGTGCTGTTGCACACTATGAATGTCTAAGATAATATCTGAGCGCATTAATGCACATAACCTATATTTTATTGGTGCTATTGCCTGGGGATGTATAAAATGTCCCAAACAGTGTAGTCAGATCTGTGAAATGCCTCCTAACAGTAGCCAGCCTTACAGAAATTTCCATGTTAAGGGTAATTATATATTTGATTGGCAATATTAGCTCAGCTCACTTTTCATTATTAAAGGTTTGGGGTGGATATTCACTGATGCTTGACTGGGATTCTCCTTCAGTAATCTGGTAAATATTATTTTTACCAAACTGTTTTATGCGAGTGGCCATAGAAGTTAAAATCCTCATAGGTGAGTGTAACTAGAGCAATAGCACATATTGTCTTAAGCTCCATTTGACAAATCTGTGTAGCACTGGAAGAGAAAATTAAGTGGCATACATGTACAATGGTTTAGTTAGAAGTTTTTGCATTTTCTAAAGTATGCATATTTTTGCAGTTTGCTTCTTGCCATCGAAGATGTTATACATTTAATTTAAATACATTAGTTTGTGGTGTGGAGTAATACAAAAACTTTTCCAGTTTATCAATTCTCTTTGTGTCTTCAGGCTCTTTTGTTAAATATATATAGAAATAGGTTTGTTTGATGGTGTAGCTGGAGATGCAGTCAAAGAACAACTTTCTCCCCATCAAACATAATAAAATTTAGTGTAATCAAACCAAGGCTCCACTAGCAGTTGTTCACTGGCATCATTGAGCTCATAACAGATTCTCAGATTGGTCAGTGCACACACAGTATATAAAACAGTTGCTGTTGTAATTCAGTCAAGCTTATGTATACAATAGGAACACTGATCATAACTAGTAAGCTGATTGAGCTGTAACAGAATATGCAAGTGTATGACGAGCATAAATTGTGGCCTTACACAATGTACTGCAAAGACACAACTTTATGATTTTGCATAGGGCTGCACGATATGGACAAAACGATAGTATTGCGATTATATCGCTACAAATTGCGATTGTAATGACTTTTTTTATATTAAAGGGTTCACAATACTGTTCTCTAATTCAAAAAGCTTGAAGTATGTATATATTGTTAAAGCTTCAAAATCCATACATGCATTTCTTATATGGGAATTAACTTGTGTTTGGCTTATTTGCATACTGCAGCCTTCTGTAATATCAGTATTGCAGAGACCACATTTACGATAATTATTAACAGAGAATATATTGTGTAGACCTAAGGCCCTGTCCACACGAATGTCTGAATTAAGCCTTTTCCTGACTTTGGGGTGTCAGGTGAGGGGCTCGCATACGGATGGCGTCAAAAAAAATCATGCAGCTTTTTCTGGGCAGCAATTTTTGCAGAAATTGTGTTTACATGCCATTAGTTTAGCAATCTGGAGGACTACAGCCATCCCATGATTCTTCAGTCAGAGAATTCATTCCAGTAGCCGTGACAATATTTTTGCCACATCAGGAGGATTTTTAACACAACAACGTCAAGGTTTAGGTTTACTATAAAGCCAAATGATCCATATTTCTCTAATAAAGTGTAGGATAAAGCTCAAACCCCACAGTTTAAAAAAAAAAAACACTGATTGCTGCCCCACAGGTGAACATACAGTCCTACAGTGTGGGCTGCAGCTTGGCATTAAACAGTAAGAAACGAAGGCGACTGTAACATCATACTAAAGTAAATCAAACGCCGCTACAAAACGCCAACAAGTTGAACGCCCGTGTGGACTAGGCCTAATTGTGCAGCCTCTGCCTGGTTAATAAGGATGTTTATTGTCTGATGCAGTGATTGAGAGTGATGCCATTAATCAGAACTTCAATCAAATCATAACAGTACTAGGTAAATCTTGCATACTGGATTCATATTAAGGATAAATAATCTGGAAGAATTATTAGTATTAGTGGTTTACTACAACTGCAGTATGTCTTGCCTTGGTGAATCAGTAATGTGATGTGGTAAAAGACTGGCCTAAATTATTTTGACCCAAATACTTTATTTTTCTTGTAACACCCTTCTTTAATAAAGCATCCACAGAAACACTTAACTGGAACTGTGGTCAAAATGCTCACATCACAGTAAAAACATTGTGATTGCTTATGAGCCTTTGTACATTGCCACATTGTGCAATTTTAATAATACAACGACAAATGTCAGAACAAATATTTGGTAGCCCTTATTCATGTTGAGAGAACAAAAAGTTATTTTCTGACCCTATATGAGTAATATTTGTAACATTGACAGAAATATTTCAAATTAAATAAGCAAAATAAAGCCCCGGTACTTTGTCTTCTGAATAAAGTGACATTGTCCAGTATTAAAGCTTATATGTTAGTAAAAGACAAATGAATGGATGATGTGTCAGTAGGTCTGTGGTGTCACACGTTGTGGTTTAATTGTAATCAGCTACACCAGCTCTATACTGACTCTATACTGTTTTAAAATCTTGTTCTGATTTGTGTTCTTTTTTGTTGTTTTTTTTATGTAACTCACTTCGTGATTGGCCCTATGACAATAAATTATCGACCTGTGATAGTGAGGGAGAGAGCATGAGGTCGGTTCATTGTATATCGTGAGTGAGCATGCTGTAGATGTTCCGTAACCAGTGCAATATGTGAAAATATATTTTTTGAGAGAAATCATATTAAGATGACCGAGCGGTGTTTAGAAGAGGAGGTCCAGGATATCTGGAAGACATTGTGCAATCATTCATGTACAGTATAAGCTAAATGAAGGTATACCATGAAGGACAATCAAAGAGTCAAAGACAAATCTGAATATATTGTTGTTTTATTAATGAGTTATTGTTTGACATGCCCTGATACGTCTTTTACTGCTTTGGACTGTGCCATGCTGGTTTCTGTTTGAAATGTCAAGCTTTCTGTTTGCTAGGTTACATAGCCAAATTGTGTGTGCCTTTCTCTTTGAATCTCATCGTCGTTATTACACATGCAACACTGTGAGGTCTTGCAGGATCTGTGCTGCTCTGTGTGACCGTCTGACAAAAGAAAATGTGACTATTATTGTTATTAAAAGTATTGACTTGTCACTGCTGTCTATGTATATGTATTACCCAGCACTGTAGCAATTACAGTTGGTTTATTAAAATTGGAATATCATGCAACCAGCGTGTCTCTTTTTCTCTGCAGTAGGCTCACTTTTCTCTTGAAAATGCTAAAACTTAACCATGATTCAGTGAATTTTCCACTAGAGGGCATCCTAGCTCATATACTGTGTGCAGCTGTGATTCGAAGGTTTGTAGATGAGCAAACTGTTGCCATTACTGAAACATTAAGCCTACAAGTTTAAGTGTATTTTTGCACATTGACCTGATAATAAACACGCATAAATATTCTTTCCAAAAAGATATTTTACCAGTGTGCAAGAGCTGGGAATCCGGCCCTAAAGATCCACAACCCTGGAGAATTCAAATCCAACACACCTGGGTGTCGTATTCAGACACCCCTGAGGACTTTTGTTACCTGCATTAGGTGTGTTTGATTAGGGTTGAGCTAAACTCTGTATGGTGTTAGTCGTGCTAAAAGGAAGTTCAGAATATGTGACAAACGTTGAGATGTAGTTTTATCAATGGGCATGCCTGCAGTTAGGGACCTCCTCATCAGTTTAAATATCACCTTCCTGTCCCCTGAATTAATGAAAATCATCTCCATTTTGTCAGCTAAAGTGTCCAAAATGTGAATAGTGCAAGTATTTCCTTTGCAGTGGTTTAGATAGTCCAGGCTTGGTCAGTTTATCATAATTTTGAGAATGCCTGAAAACACCAGCTGCACTTTATTGCAGTCTTAAAAAGAAATTCTCTAAAGAAAGGGTTCCAACCCTGGTTGTGGAGCCTCCCATCCTGCACATTTTAGTGTTTCCCTGCCCTAATGCCACCTTCAACCCGGTAAAAGCTTATTAATGAGTTGATTGCTTGAATCATTTGCTTAGATGCATGGAAAATATAAAAATGTGCAGAGCAGTGGGAGTCGATGTGCAGACCAGGATTGGGAACCTACTTCCTAAAGAGCCTTTGGATGAATGGTTTTTAGAGATGTGAACAGAAAAGAAGCAACAGCAGCCAGCTTCACTGTGGAAAGGCTTTAGAGCTCAGATGCTTTTTTGTGTGAATCTGTCTAGAGCTCTTGAAGATCAGAGAATCTGTTGGGTGCGCTTTGGAGTGCTCCGCTTTCATTGTTTTGGTTTTTTTTTTGCTGTAAGACCAGAGTCCCGGCTGAGCACAGGGAGTGGCCTCTAAGGCCCAGGCTGACGTCATGCATCGCAATAAGCATGCCAGGACCATGACCTCTCAAATTTACATTTTTCAGATGTTTACTGCATGACAGAAACTGTTCTCACAGCAGTTTTATTCCAGCCCAATAAGGAAAACATTTTTACAGGTTGGTTCACTTTTCATAAAAATTCAATCAGTGATAATAGAACACGCAATATATTGTAAGCTCTGGATATTGGGCGTTAAACCTCAACATCTCCTGCAGTCACTGGTCATTTGTTTGATGCAGTGGTCATTCTCGCTGCAGCTTTCTAAGAACTAAGGGTTTTCAGCGCTGTCCAGAATCCAGAGCCATGACTACAAATAAACAGTATCTCACTGGGAGACCTTTGTTTGTTTTTACTGGCCATGAAGAAAGTATCAGGAGCTGTATTGAGATTATTAGTCAGAAAAAGATAAAGAAAGGCATTTAGTCTGACGGGGCAAAATACTGAACCATTCTCCAAAATATAGCAGAAATTAGGCAGCTTGAAGCATTAAAAAAAATAAAAGAATTATAAAAACAGAACATTGCTTATCAAAACCATCACTTTCTGAGTAAATGAAACCTGGTACTGATTCTGCACAAATATGAACAGTCCCCACCACAACAAACCCAATAAGTAAAACCGCTTATTTCTAACAAGGCAATAAAACATTGAGAGGTTTTAACCATGTGAACAGTTATGACTGTGTTCATTGCTTCTTTTATTCTGGGTCTGTGCATGTGTGAATGTGCGTACATGCTGACTAGCAAGTGTTACTTCCTGTTATGCAGCCTTGGCTTTTTATGGATGCTGTGTGTGTGTATGTGTTTGTCAGTGTGTGTAAATAAATGACGATTGTTTGGAATGAAGCATACAAAAATGACCATGTGAACTGAGATGACTAAACTGCGAACATTTCTCCTTATAAATATGACAGATTGGATTAATACTTTCATGCAAACATGAGTCATTACTGCATTGCCCAATGACACTATCAGAATCAGAAAACTTTACTGATCCCGGAGGAAATTGCTGTTACTTTGATTCTGATATCTAATTAGATCCAGCTCACAGTTTATCAGTTTCGCTGTTTTTCCTCTTAATTGTACACTCACAAGAAATACCTTGTTTTAAAGTGTTTTATTTCAGGTATATTATGAAATAGTACTTCACTAACAGGACCATGTAGAGTAAAAGATGAGGCATCTCATGATGACAATTCATTCTTAACCTTACGCTACATAATGCTTATGAAATGTTTCCATAAAGAATTGTGAAATTGTATGACCTATTGTAATAGTTCCTTTTGAACATTGATGACTGGACATTACATGTTTTAATACTGTTGCTATTATTACACATTGAGTGATGAAAAGGAATTAACACCTCTACACCGTAACAGGTCTTATATATGCTTTGTTAAACAGGATGAACAGGGTCATCTCCTGTAAACCAAATAGGTAAATAGGTAGGACAATAGGTAAATATTCTGGGTTTTGTGACATAATGTATTAAAATTGGCTGTTTGTGCAGGTTAGTTCCCATATTTGTACTGTATATGAAGCTTTAACAAAGATGATATGCTACAAGAGGCCATTTTTTTAAAAAGAGAGAGGGAAAAAATAAATGTTTATGAGCCCTTTATATTAAATTATATATGATCTCATTTAAACAATTATGTGCGAAAATTCATCAAATACGCAATTTTCCCCTTACCTCACAGTCATTCAAACAAGACATGTTTGGTAACGTTTGCATATGTAGTTTTGCGCTGAAGCTACCAGGTTGCATAACACAAAAAAAGTCGCCCAAAAACATTGTACAAAACGCGCATTTTCATTAAATATGACCTACATTAGCC
The DNA here is from genome assembly GCA_037974385.1 of Arnoldichthys spilopterus. Classification (NCBI taxonomy): domain Eukaryota; kingdom Metazoa; phylum Chordata; class Actinopteri; order Characiformes; family Lepidarchidae; genus Arnoldichthys; species Arnoldichthys spilopterus. The sequence continues at coordinate 31,349,297 of JBBPDA010000001.1, forward strand.
TGGTAGCTCAGGTGCATAGCTAAAAAAGCAAACTGGCCGCAATTCAAGTCAAGAGAATTACCTCCTTTAGTTCTTTAATTGTAAAAGGGTATCTAAATGCACATTTTTTCTGTTGCACCAAAGGTCTATGCCCTGTGCGTGAGAAGTCTGGTCTATATGTTCCCTTGCCTCATAAAGAGAACGGCACTATGGGTATTGTAGTGTAACTCCTCGTAAACAGTGTCACAATTGTGTTTATTCTAATTCTGAAAGAAAAACGTATTTATCTGAAATAAAATAGCTTTACTCGAGAAAAAAAAAATAAAAAGCTGTAATCCTAGTGTTGTCAAACATAAGGGACTAGAGTGACACGTTTCCACTCAATTGGAACTACATATCCCAGAATTCCGAGTATTTGGTGCTGCAATGTCGTCACTGCGGACGTGTAGATCAGATCCCTGTATATGGGGATGGGGACTTGATGAATGGTATGGTTTTCATATGGTTTGCGGTCGTGTATTGTGTTTTTTTTGACACATGTTCGCCGTCACGTTTGTCGGCCAGTCGGCTGATTCACATTGAAGAGGAAGAGGGTTTCGTGTGGTGCGGTCTGTCTGAGCTCCGCGCTCAACATTTGAACTTGGATTCACTGGCTAACGGCCACTGAGAGAGAGAGCGTGGCTTTAGGGTTTGTGCTTCGTGCTTCCTTCTCCCGTTATGATGCCTAGGGACAACATGAGTTCCCTCGTCCAGAAACTAGCCAGACAAGCCCTCGCCACCTTCCACAACCACGCAACTACTACTACTGCTCATGCTGCTGCTGCTGGAGAGACCAAAGCATTCCTGGAGAGCCAAAACAAGCTGAGGAGCCTTCTGGCCCAGGTGAAAGCGGCAGATTTGAAGATCGTACCCCGCTATTCAGACAGCTCGGCAGCGCCTCACGCTCTGGGTCCCCCCGTCACCTACATGCACATTTGTGAGACGGACGACTTTAGTATGGGGGTGTTTCTACTCAAACACGGGACCTCCATTCCCCTCCACGACCACCCGGGAATGTACGGCATGCTGAAAGTGCTATACGGCAAGGTCAGGATCAGTTGTTTTGACAGTTTGGACACATCACCTGAGAGTGCTAGCGCGGGGCAGTTCAGCCCACTCTTATTACCCTTTCAGAAAAGCTCACCGAAGCCCTCTGTACGTCGATCAGTTGGGGAATACACAGAGGAGAGTGCTCCGTGTGTGCTGTCGCCGCACAAGGACAACATCCACCAAATCGAGGCCGTGGACGGGCCCACCGCCTTCCTTGACATTTTGGCACCGCCGTATGACCCGGATGACGGCAGGGACTGTCACTATTACAAAGTGCTGCAGCCGGGGTCAGACGGGGCCGAGAAAAGGGCAGAAGGTCAGGAGCAGACGGAGGTATGGCTCATGGAGATCCCACAGCCCAGTGAGTTCTGGTGTGGTGGTGAACCCTACCCTGGGCCAAAAGTTTTGCTGTGAAGGAAGAACTCCGTTTGCATGAGTTATGACCGAATGCACTAAATTTTCTTAATTCTAATGTCTGCATCATTTTCATGTTCATCCATCAATACAGTTTTGTCTTTCAGTTTACTTACTTATAACAGTTTTGTTCATGTAGTATTCATGTAAATGATGTGCACATTTCAGCTAAGAAAAGTTAATTGCATCACTCCCCCTCACAGTCCAGGGTAACAACTGATCATACAAAACTCTAACCTCAACTGCAAGAAAGACTGGAAAAGTTGTCAGGACCATGAAAATTCGGTTTTCTCTTATCTTGGCAATGCTTGTGCCCTTGACAACAAATTGGACATTGGACCCCGTAAGCAACTTCATTTTTAGACCTGTAATGACTGTGCTGCTGTCTTTATCTTTTCAGTTGTGACTTGGGCTTTGCAAATATCCTGGCATCTTTTGCCTGCTTTGTTTATGCACATAAATACTGATTATTTCAACTCAAACTGCTTTAAGGCTCGTTATTTGAACAATAGATTTCATAAATAAGAGCTTTAGGTATTTTGTACATGGAGAATAAGGTTGAGCAGTAATGTTTACATGATTGGTAGTACATTAACAATGATTTCCAGGCTTTCACAATCTTAGCAAATTCAGCTTTGATTTTAACTGGGTGGGTTCTTCTAGTAAGTTAGCTGTATTTGAGTACACAGTACTGTTCCCACAGTAAATTGATGAGCAGCATCTAGTAGCAAGTGAATTACAAGTTTTGCATTCATTATGCATGCAAAAAGAATCTACGTGCTGCTTACATGTTAAACTTTCAAAGCGTAACTGAAGTTGGCAAGGAGTCGAGTTAGGAACACTGTATAAAAGAGAGGGACAGAACCAAAGACTACTTGTGTGCACATGCTGCATTGTCTTAATAGTGAGGACTGTTTGGCAATTGCAATTATTTGGATAATCCTATTTACAAAACCCAATTTCTAGAAAAGAGACATTTTTTTTCAAATGTAATAGAAACAAAAATCTGCAATTTGTAAATGTTCTTGAACCTTTATTTAACTGACAAAAGAAATGACTGTGATTTGGCTGAACAACTTCTTTAACTAAACTTCAGTGTGTCTTTCATTTTGTTTATATAAACTAATTTTAATATGATCCCTGTAACACAGTCAAAAAGGTTGGTAAAGGTCAAGATATGAATAAAAAGCTTATAAAATCTATGTTACAATGTTTTAAACCATTCTGTAATAAGCAGGTGAACTGGTAACCACTTTGTGCCAAACATCATGAAAGAATTGTCAGTTCAAAAAGAAACTTTCTCAACACAAGATTACAACAAATGTAGGTCTTTCACCATCTACAGTATATGATAGTGTGAAAAGATTGAGGGAATCAGGAGAAATCTCAGTCCGGGGTATGGCATGGCTAGAAACCAATGTGGAATGTGCACGTCCTTCAAGCCCTCAGAAGGCACAGTGTGTGTGGAATCATGTAAACATGTTTGACAACTTTTTGAGTGTTGCAGGCATCAAATTCTAAATTTGTTTATATTTACAAAATGCTTTAAAGTTTGTAAGTGAAAACATTGGAAATATTTCATTTGTGCTTTTGAATAAAGGTTCAAGAGAATGAACAAATCATAGATTTTTCTTTTTATTGTGTTTTACAAAATGTCTCAACTTTCCAGAAATTGGTTTTGTACTGTAACAGCTGCAGCCAGGTTCTAAATGTCCTCCTATTAAATTGACCCATAATAACATCTTTAACATGGTCTTTCAAAATGAGAGGCCTGTATTAGTGGTTTTCAGTCCTTGAGTCCTCCTGCCCTGTATATTTTAGGGACCGTTTCCTGATGCTAAATTGAAGTGCCAATGATGAATCACCATTGGAAATTCTATTTATAGGCTTATGCTTCATCTGAGTTTGGGAAATTGTCCCAAGCAGTATTTAGCCTGAACTATATCATACCTGATTTAACTAATCCACTGTCTGTCAGTTAAATTTGGTTTCTCAGAGCATAGAAATAAACTGTACCTGTACAGAACCAGCACCAGAACCAAGCTTAAAATTCACTGATTTATGTACAATTTCTTTTAAAAAGCGCTCCCTCTAGTGGTACAAGTATGTAATGCATGACATGCTTTTTTTCTCTCAACCTCTGGCTTCTGTAGAGAATGCAGTCTGTGTTTATTTGTCTGTTTACAACACACCAGTTGCATGTCCACTTGTTGTAACAGTGTTTGCTATGCCTTTTGTGTACAGAACAAATGTTAGAAGCACACACCAGGGACAAAACTGAAGTTCTTAATAAAGGCCCAGTTTTCCAAAACAAATCAATACAACAAAGAGCGAGTTTTACACGGACAGTTTAGATGACTGCAATACTAGGCAAGCTTAGAAAGGATGAAAATTGTATTTCTTACAGTGATTTGTCCATATCTGAGAAAGAACAGGACGTGATCAGTGCTAAACATCTTAACATGAGACTTTTAAACAGCTTATTTACAGGAACCAGAATAAACAGAGCTAGAACACTTTTAACAGAAGCTTCTATGGTCCAGACCAGTGGTTCTCAACACTCAGAAACATAAATTGTTGTAAAACAAATTGAGGTTTTAACTAAAAAAAAGTTTGTTGAACTTCTAATATGTTAACGGAATTTAAAATAGATGTATTTTGACTTTCCACAGATTATCTGGCTTATATTTAGTGGCGTATTTTATATTTTAACAAACAGAGATATCAGTTTATTCCTTTAATCCCAAACAGGGATTAAAATGTGGCTAGTTATGTTTTTGACCTTCTCCTTTAATAATGTACTTTATCAAAGCTTTACACACATTTACCCTGAAATGTAAGAAAAATCATCTAAAAAAACCTGAAACTTCCTTTTCTTTGTCTCCCAAACGTGTTCACCTTCATAAGTCACACACAAGTTGCCTTTTATTGTTATTCTGATGAAATAAATAAAATATATTCCTTTAGGGATCTGAATTCTGTTCTAAATGTCTTACTCAGAAACAAATGCAGTGCATTCAAGAATAAAGGCAGCATGGCACTTATTTTATACAGTGGTAGAAAACACAGCAGTGCAGAGGGCTGTCATTTCACCCGCTGAACCGTTTAACTAAGCCCAGCATGAACAAGCACATGTGGTGACTCTTCAAGCTGCAGTTTTCAGTGACTCCGAATGTGCTGCTGGCAGAAAGTCAGTAGGATAAAGTTAACTAAAGCTATTAGAGTTTCGTTTTTACCATAATGAATTACACTGAACAGCCATAACATTAACACCACCTGCTTAATATTGTGTGGGTCTGCTCATCCAGCCAAAACGACCCTGACTGTGGTGCACTGTGTTCTGACACCTTTCTATCAGAGTCAGCATTACCGTCTTGTGCACCAGGAGCTCCTTTTTGGGACAGACAAGCTAGCCTTCACTCCCCACATTCATCAGTGAGCTTTGGGTGCCCATGACCCTGCTGCCGACTGGCCAGTCGTCCTTCCTTGAACTCTTTCTTGGTAGGTACTAACTACTGCGCACCTGGAACACTCCACAAGACCTGATGTTTTGGAGATGCTCCGACTCAGTCATCTAGGGGCCTCCTTGTGATGGCTCAGATCCTTACGCTTGCCCATTTTTCCTGCTTCCAGCACATCAACTTCAAGAACTGACTGTTCACTTGCTGCCTATTATATCCCACCCCATTGACAGGTGTCATTGTAATGAAATAATTAGAGTCAATATTCTTGACTATTCACTGCGTCACTTTCTGCCTGTTTGCCCTACGTGTTTTACTGAACTGTACATGTTTAAACATTCATACTATAACTGCACACATTCATATTTACACGCTCAACTGTTTCTTCTACTCTCAGATCTTATATTCTTTTACATTTTCACCATAGTGTTACTGTTTCTGCTGTTTGTAACAAGACTTTCTCTCAGGATCTCATTCACTTCACCTGTCAGCGGTGTTAATGTTATGGCTGGTCTGTGCGTATCGCCCAATATGACCAATGACCACAATTTAGCTCCATAACTCTGATATCAGTATCGATCACAGCATTTTTCATATTGGTCCTAGTTGAAACAAGATGCATCTGAAAACAAACGTCCACACATTTTCATTTTGTCAAACAAGCCCCTTATTCCCTTTTAGGTGGGTGACCTCTAATCCTGGACGACCCCTGTCCTGCACATTTCGAGTGTCTTCCCTGTGAAAGCTCACCGGAAGAACCTGTTAATAAGATAAGATAACCTTTATTAGTCCCACAAGTGGGAAATTTGCAATGAGCTCATTAGTCAGTCCCGGAAGTGTTGGAGGAGGGGGGCCGGGCAGAACAGGGGTGCTCCGGGGTCAGGACTGTGAACCAGTGGTCCAGGCGAACAGTGAGAAAGGTACACGCGCTCACATGCAGAGCTCACGTTAAAGCTGCCTTCACGGTGCCGATCCGCGCTGAAGATCAAAGACGCTCGCGCCGCACGTGTCCGGGAGCGACTGTCCCCCCTCACCTGGCGCCCTCGGCGGACTGCTGCTGTTGCTGGCTGCTCGCGCGCTCGCGCCTCTCGCTCTGTCTCTGGTGGATCTTCGCGTGACGCCTGCGCTCGTCGCTCCTGGCGAACTTGCGGCCGCACAAGTCGCACGCGAACGGCTTCTCCCCCGTGTGCGTGCGGATGTGCGTGGTGAGGTGGTCGCTGCGGCCGAAGCTGCGCATGCAGATGCGGCACTGAAAGGGCTTGTGGCCCGTGTGCACGCGCACGTGGCGCGCCAGCTCGTCGGAGCGCGAGAAGCGGCGGTCGCAGCCCTCGGCCGGACACGGGTACGGCCGCTCGTGCACGGGCGTCTTGCACGCGCGCGGCGGGTACCGGCGTGGGCGCGGGATGGGGCGCAGCGGGGCGGCGTGCGCGAGGGGCGGCGGGGGCGGGAGGAGGAGGCGCGTGGGCGCGCGCGGGCCCTCGGCCAGCGTAAAGTTGCGTATGGTGTTGAGGGGCGTGAGGGGCGGCGGGGGAACTCGGACGGAGTCCAGCGAGCACGAGAAGGGCTTTCGGTCCTGGAGAAGAGGCGGGACGTCCCGTGGGCCGCTACCGCCCTGGTAAAAGCTCCCGTAGTCTGGCAGGATGGAGAAAAGCGCGCCGTCCATCGTGGGCTTCGGCGAAGGCGTGTAGGACATGGCGCACGGGTGCGTTACGGCGCACGAGGTGGCGGACGAGTACGCAGAGGGGTCCTGGTACACATCAGCGCCGCACGTATAAGGAGGGGGCGGGTTGTACATGTGCTCCATGGCGGAGGGTGGGGCCTTGTCGGGCCCTTCGGACGGCCCTGGAGCCCCGGAGAGGTCTGTGGGTGCCGGAGAGGCGGCGGGGAGCTGCGGGAGGGCAACGGTCTTCCCCTGTACCTCCGCGCACACCAGGCTGATAAAACCCTCCGGAGTCCAGTTGCTGCCCTGCGCGCACTGAGAGTCAATGGAGATTTTTCCCGTGTAGGAGAGGGGCGTGTCCTGGGGGTCTGTAAAGTCCAGTCTCCGTTTCTCCACGACGAAACTGTCAGAGCTCAGGGCACCTGTCAGATGAGAAGAACAGACGTTGTTTTACGCTGTGGGCAGAGCAGACTGAACCCCCTGCTCAGGTGAAACTGTCCTTATTGATATTACGGATGTTGCCTTAAATTTACGATTTTGGATTTCGATGGTTAAAAAGAAAACTGATGATATTCGAGATAAAATTGTTTCTGCGCTTCATTCTTTTTCACAACAACGCTCTCAACTTGTCCCCTGTTACACTGGGGGGTTTCGGGGCTGATCACCGCTGATCACGTCACTGAATTTGGTTTAAGGTTTTAGAAACATCACATTAAAATAATTTTAAAAAGTAAATGCGAGTAATCGTGTAGAATAACTGGGATTTCAATGCTCACCAAAATAATCGTGATTTTTGCGATAATTGAGCAGCACCACATCAGCAGCGGCGCCCCTTCACAGGACACTTACTCAGAGCAACCGCTTCCCCAAGACAAGTTGCTTCAAACTCAGTTCTCGCAGCCTGTATTTCGTTTGCTGACGGACACCAGTTTTACTCGGGGTGGTCCACATACTGAGACCCGTCAGTGTAAACAGCCCCAGCAGTGCTAATGCTGCTAGGCTGGCAAACCCAACTCGCCCGCTCAGATCTCACACAGAGAAAAACAGTGAGAAGTCGCTGATGATTCCACTAACCAACGAGTCCGTGTCAGTGAGGCACTATACCACCCGCCTCCGGCTGGACGGGGGTGAGAAAAGCCGCAGAAACGGATCACAGGTGAAGTTGAGAGGTGGAGGTGCAGAGCCCTGTTCTTACCTCCCGCCGCCTCGCTGAACTCAGAGCCACTGCCCGCGTCTACATCAGCGAAGGCGCTGGGCAAAGACGAGGGGATCTCATCCATGGCATAAGCCGGGATGGAGCGCAGGAACTCACTCAGCGACTCGGAGACTTTATCCGCACTTTTGGTCGTCATGGTTTTTTTTTATTTAAAGTTGCTTAGAATCATTTATTCCAACACGGCATTATCATTCGGCAGGTAGGAGGGAGGACTGACTGCCCACTGAACTGTGGGCCCCCTTCGCTCGTGCCGGGCTCACCCCTCAGCTGTGGAGCCGTGTCACAGAGCCACAGCGAGCGCGTGCGTTCGTAGCGTTTAAGGGGAGGCTGTGGATGGGCTGTGACGTCACTGACCATACAAGGACATGAGGTGTAGAAAAAAAGGGAAGAGAGGAGAAGAGGGCTCGGCTCGTAATGGGCAGCGCCGCTGACGACAACACTGGGAGCCCTCACCTATCAGACCATCTCTCCGCCGCCGCGCTTTCCACTCTCACAGTTACTCCTGCAGCCACAGGTCAAACCGCAGTTTACTACTAATATTATTATTATTATCATTATTAATGTCATTCTCTTTGCTCCACGCCGTGTTTTCGTGTGTTTTCGCCCCTGACGGGAGATATGTTTACCAACTTTCTCACACCGAATGCACACACCGCCAGGAATTCCGGTCAGGTCACTCCCATACATGGGTTTCATCCGGTGACCCAAAAACACGCCCTTCTCGACTAAAATGGAAGACATCCGGCAAAGGCGACACGGAAAATTAGCGTGATATGCCGAGTATACTTCTCAAAGCAAAATCACACGAGACTTCCCTATTTAGTGGAGGAAAGCTGCACTCGCATGGGTTCGGAAAGAGTTCTCTTTCCGAGCGCTAGAGCGCTAACGGGGAAGGACTGTGTGGTCTCAGACTGAACCGCAGTGTTATAGGACTCACACGGGAAACTGTAGTTCAAACTTCTCAACATAACTTCACCCGTGTTCACGGGGGTGAATCTGGTTCATTCCCACCTCGCTGATATCATTGTATTTAAATCTTAATTACGTCAAATCATAGGGGCATAGAAACATCATTCAGCTTGCGGAGTGATCAGTACAGGTGTACCATGAAGAAAACGAGGTTTAACTCTGGAAAATTAGAGCATTTTTATATTTTAGACTATATTCTAAGTTTATTATTTTTTTGTAAGAAAAAAGTATAGTTACAGTAAGTCTCTTTACTTTCTGAAATTTAAATTCTAAAAATACATGTTCATCCCACACCTCTTCTCTGTAAGTGTGTAAAATTTCAAGTGATTGAATAAATATTTCAGATATTTAATAAAATGTAAATGGTGCATTTAAACTTACTCTGTGTTCTTCACTGAGCTCATCCAGTCTGGGAACAACCTTCCATTGTGAACAAATGGAAAAGGAGGCTGATATAGCATCTCAGTCTACTTACAGCTGTACGCTGCTGAAATGAGAAAAAAAAGAAAGAAACGTAAGTAAATAAATATGAAATATCTCCCACATGAACAGAGGGCCAATGTGCTGATGCAGTAAGACTAGGTAAGAGGAAACTGAAGCAGTGTTTCATTACCTTTTATTTTGTATTTCTCCAAAATAATTGCTGCTGTTACTATAGATTAACTTTCCAACAGGCCGTGCCTTCATATTACCAGACAGTAACTGGAGTGCAAATGTTTAATAATAACCACCACATTATTATATTTTACTACACCAATCAGCCATAACATTAAAACCTAATATGGCATCGGTCCACCTCATGGTGCTGAAACAGCTCTGACTGTGGTGCACTGTGGCAACATCAGAGTAAACATTCACTTTTTAAACCACAGAAGCTCTTTTGTGGGATCTGACCAATAGGACTAGCCTTCACTCCTCACGGGCATCAATGAGCCTTGGGTGTCCATGACCCGGTCACTGATTCACCAGTTCTGAGAGTTCATTTTATTCACTTTACTTGTCAGTGGTCTTAATGTTATGGCTCAATGTCAATGTGCATTATTTGTAACTACCTCTGGCTGCTGTAAGTAGAACACAGAAAGTATTTATTCAGATATTCTCCTCATGTTGTACAGTGATTGGTATTTGTTGTGTCTATAGCACCAGACTGTTATAGCAACTGCAAGGACCTGTATGTGGGCCCATGATGCATTTCCTCACTCTCACTGCTTGACAGGTTCATGTCTTTGCTTAATTCTTTATTCACTATCGTATTCATGTTGACCAGAAGACTGGCTTTGGTTTCTACTGAGCTTTCTTCCTCTTGCTCTTAGGGTTATTCCTTGCCATTTCCACCGTTGGGTTCATTACTGGGGGCCTAGGACCTAGATTTCTGTAAAGCTGCTTTTTTGTGACAGTGCTCACTTTAGGCTTGAGCTGAATCTCAAAACCTTGTATCATACCCATATCATCATTTTTGTAATAAAATCAAATAATAAACAAATTAAAATAAATAAACAAAATGCGATAAAATAATAAAAAATGTTATTAGCTTTAATGTACATTAATGTATAGAGTCACAAAAATATTTTTTGGACTATTTATTCCAAATTATTTATTATTGCTGCAACTTTTGTGTCAATGGGGTTATCATGCTTTGTTATGACAATATATTAGTTTTGCAATAGTTACTGTTACAGTAATGGAAATAACTGCGGTTTAACGTTGTTGGGTAAACATATCACAACAGTGGTAATGGGGAAGATGGAATAGGGTGACTCTTTCAGTGGGCCCCACCTAGACTGGGGCTGGAGGGCAACTCTTCACCCATACAGCAATTCCAGATTGCGAGATTACTTTTCTCTTCCTCCTTTGAAAGATTGACACACAGAAATATTTTTCTGACATTGAGCTTTTTGTGATGATCTATTTTCATCCTCGGTGGCGTGAGCAATTGAGCAGTTGCTGTACTTGTGATCCAGGCCTAATTTTTGAAGCCACCCACACTTAGAGAACAGCCCCTTCTCCCTGGAATCTCAGCCTCGGCAGAAGCCTCCTCTCCTCTGCTCTTTGAATAGATTCTCCCTCCTACGGCTCTCCTCGCAGTTCCCTCCTCCCTCCCCCGCTCCCCTGCTCTCCTCCCTTCTCACACGCCCACATGCACATGCATGCACATGTCTCACTCACCCTCCACACTGCACAAAAGTGACGCAGCCAGTTTCATAAGTAGTCTGTGTCTGCGTATCTCTCAGGAATACATTTTATTCGCTTTTATCTTTTGTCTGATGTCAAACACCTACCTAAATAAACATTCCTTAATACTGTATTTAGTACATTGTTTGATATAAATAACATATTTGGCTCTCAGACAGAAATTGTAATAGCACCACTTTTATTTACTTTTTATAAAAAATTATTTATTTAATGCTACCCTTTACATTTGCCACCATTTAATGATAAAACTACAGAAATAATCCAAAATTACAAACTGTGAAATGTTAGGACATTTTGTACAATGCAATAAAAACTAAAATCTGCCATTTGTAAACTGAACATTTATGTCACTGACCAAAGAACAAAGAAAATATGTTTATTGCTTTGGCTGACCAGTTTGATCCTATTTTGCAAATTTTGTAAACAGATTTTGAATCTGATGCCTGTAACACATTCAAAACAAGTTGTAACAGAAGCAAAAATAATGAAAATCTTATAGAATATTGAAGTTGCATCATTTTGGAACATTCCACAATAAGCAGGTGATCTGGTAACAGGTAAGGGGATCATGACTGGGTATTAAAGGAACATCCACCAAAGGCTTAGACTTTAAAAGAAAAGATGCGTTGGGGCTTACAATGTTGTGCTAGTCTTCATGAGAGAATTGTCAATCAGTTCAAAAAACTTTTCTGATTGTAAAATTTTGAAGAGTTTAGGTAATCTATCTTTCATCATCTACTGTACATAATATTGTGAAATGTGAATCCAGGAAAATCTCAGTTCATGTAGGGTAAGACTGCATTAAGCAAACTGAAACTTTATTACATAGGCCTTAGCTCATCTCAGATGGACTGAAATAAAATAGAAATGTTTGCTGTAGTCAGACGAATCCAGTTTCAGCCTGTTTTCAAGAAAAACAGATGTTATTTCTCTGTGCCAAAGACAAATAGCACCCCCCAGACATCTATCAGTGAAAGGTGCAAAAGACAACAACTATCATGGTATGGGGGTGCATCAGTGCCACCATGAATGACTCATATGTGAGGGTACCATTAACACTTCATGTGAATATTGAGATTTTAGAGAGATGTATTCTGTCGAAGGCACCATCCTTTCCTGGGAGGTCCACAATTTTTTCTGTAGAACAATCTCAGGCCTCATTCTGCATGTGCTACAATAGCATGACTAGTGCGTGTGCTTTACTCGCCTAAATAAGGGTTCAAGAGAATAAACAAATCACAGATTCGCGTTTCTTATTGCATTTCACAAAATGCCCTAACTTTTCTGCATGTTGAGTTTGTACATGTGATGAGGGTCTTTTTATATTAACATACATGAACTCAAGAACTGTTTTTGAAGTTTATTAAATTTTGTTGCAACTATAGGTAGGGTAAAGAACTGACTTTTAGATGCATCTCATCTTATAGGGTGCATTGCAAACAAATTCTGATTCTTCTTGAGTTCTTGGACCCTTATCTTGCAAAAAGTTAATCAGTCCACTAAACATTATTATAACAAGAGATTTGTTTCTGGCAAATTTAAGACAAGAATTTATATTAATTTTTTGGCAGTGTTTGCCACCATTTTTGTCCATTTTCTCTATTACCAGTGAAATCATGAGTGCTGATCATATCTAGGGTGAGCAAGAGGTGCACATCCTTAGCTTTTCATCTGGATTGTTTTGTGACTTACCATATGAGTCATCAGCGAGCTCTTGGGGGCAACTTTTGGGAGGACTTACGACTTCCAGCTTTTCTCCATTTAGATGTAATGGCTCTCAAAGTGTTTTGCTGTTGTCCCAGAGCCTCAGAAAAGTCTTTGTAACCCTTCCCAGACAGATACATTTCAATAATTTTCTTTCTTATCTCTTCTGGAATTTCTTTTGATCACAGCATAGTGTACTGTCTGTTGAGACCTTTTAGCATTACATCACTGTCAAGGTTCTGTTTAAGTAATGTTTAGATTTAACAGGGCTGGCAGTAATCAAGGCTGGGTTTTTCTTGTCTAATTGATCCCAAGTATCAGTGTAATTTGGTGCAGCAACTGTTTTCAATTGCTAGTTTCCTGAATTAAATCATGAATTGTGTTGGCATTCCCATTCCTTGTATTGGCAGCAACAACTGTTCATTAAGTAGTTCAGTAAATATAAAATATTTATATAAAAATATTAAAAGTTTGAAGGAGTATTAGCATAGGTCTGTGGGTGTGTGTGTTTGCTTGTGCCTTTGTGTGAAGCAGGGGAGATGAAGGCCATGGAAGGTTTTTAACGCGAGTAATTAGAGAGCCATGTCACTCACAGATAAAAGTGATGGCAAGTACCCACTGTGTGTGTGATGCAGAACGTGTGCAAAGACGGCTCAGTAATGAGGCTTCATCCCTGCACCCTTAAACACACACTACATTAATTCCGCTCCTGTCGTCTGGGTTACTACAGTACTGACAATAGAGCTAATCTGAAAATGCTATCATTAAATGAGCTCTTTAATGACCTCAGGCCTTCAGGTTGTAATGACTTTGGAAGCGAATGTGTCTTCTCTGCTGTCATTCACTTTACAAACATTTGTAAGAGGCATCCACAGTTTAGGTCAAATCTGGGATGGATCAGTCTGGCAGATTGCCAACATTTTGCAACCAGCACAACTCAAATAAATGACACAAGAAGGTGGAATACTGTATGTTTGTATGTGATCAAAACTATGTGATACACACACCAAACACAATTATATTATTTGTTGCTCATGAAAATGGGCAAATGAAGCAAAGGTATCAATAGAAATACAGTCTTTATGAAATGATACAATATTTGACCCCTATATTTTCTTTTCTTATATAATGTTCTCTGAGCTCCCCATGTCCCCCTGCCCTTGGAATCATCATAATCCCCTTTAGTGTGCCCTTGAAGTGGAGACACTGTCTGGTTTTAATCTTGGAAAAGTAATAGGAGCACTGTGAATTTCAGTGCAACATGCAGGAGCTAAAACTACATTAGAGCTTTCACATAGCCTTAAATGTCCAGTGTCCAGTTTGAGCTGTTTTGTAAAAACAGTTCCACTCATGACGAGGACAAGGCCATCCTTGAAAAATACTGTAGTGAATTTGAAACTGCTTCCTATTACAGAAACAGTGCACTATATAGGGTTGTACGCCATGACAATGCTGTTCAAATTCTTTCAAACTTTCATTCAAATCAAGTCAGTTCACTCTGTAGCAAACACTATGAATGATGAGTTAACAAGTGAACCGCTCTGAATACAGCACTAGTTGCAAATATGTCAGCTTTATTGTTGCCATGACAACACCAGAGACAACAGGGTGTTTATGTTCCCGCCAAAAAACTTTTAATAAATCTAACAGAATATGTCACGTTTTTGCTGCCTGAGCAAAAAAAACTTAAGCATCATGGAGCAGTTAGGGGCAGAATAATGAAGCTAGTAGTGACTATTAACATTTTGCTGAATATATTTTACACATACTGGGTAAAAATGCACAATGCTTGGCAAAAATGTTGCAAAATAGTTGTAAGATGTTTTTAAATACTGTAAAAATGTTTAAGTGTGCCAATTGTTTTAAAAAATGCAGACAAGATGCATATTTATGTTAATCAAAAATAGATGATGTATCAAATATGATACAAAAAAATGTTTTTGCTTGTTTTGTCAAAAGGATCTGTTAAACAGTCCAATCCTAAAATGTGTCTGGCTATTATTTCATATAGCAGGCTTTAAAGGGTTAATAGAATGGCTTTTTTTTTCTATAAAGCCAGTCTGGGTAAACTCCCTTCTTATTTGCATAGTCTTCTGTCACTAACCAACAGTTATAAATCTCGCTCATCTAAATGGATGCTCTAGGGGGTACCCAGGATCTTCTTAGAACTGGGTAGAATGTCTTTCTCCTGTTTTCCACCCCAGTCATTGAATAATGTTCAGTACACACTGCAGCTTATTGATTTTATCTCCTTGAGAAATTTCAAAGCTTTGATAAAAACCCACATAACTGAAGAGTGCAACTGCTATTCCTAAATTCTCAAGGATGTTTCGGTTGCCCCTGTCAGTTTTTATATTTGATGTTCTATGTTTTCTAACTTTATGGTGGGCCTTCTTTACCAGGTCTCCCTCGACAAAAAAGAGACGTTAAACTTAAGCAATTTCCTGGTAAAATAATTGTTAAATAGACAAACAAACAAACATCCATCCATCCATTTTCTAAGCCGCTTCTTCGTTTCGGGGTCGCGGGGACAAATAAACCAACAAATAAATGAATATACCAGTTTTAAAACAAGCCTTGAATTTTGAATCTTCTGTCAAAAAAGATTGAGCATTTTGCATTAAGGATAAAGCCATGAAACAATTCCAAGCTGAGCTCAGCTTTTTACTTTTTTATAAGACTTGAATGTACCTTTGTTCTTGTCAGTCTGTAAGCATTTTACAACTTATCTTGTTTGAGGATATGTTATTTAATGATTTTTGACAAGTTTTTTTTTACCATTAAGAAGTTGTTTTGCTGTTACAGCTGCTGACCAAAAAGTTTAAGTTTGAAATATGATGTAGATTTGTTGTCACACACAAATAGAAACACGGAGAAAATTACTAACTACTAACTGCAATTGAAAGTGAATCTTTCCTTAGCAGCTGGTGCTCAGTGGAATAATTTACTGAAAAATATGTGCTGACATTACCCATAACAGATCACTTGTCAGCCTATCAGAAGAAGAAGAAGACTACACATCTGAGTGTACCATAAAAAACATATCAAGTTATGAAAGAGATACAATGAAAGCATAGTAAGTATGTAAACTCCAGAATAAAATTAGCTGACTGGATATCAGTCCTTTACATCATTGTGTTTTCCTGCTGATTCTGTTTTCTCACTAAAAGATAACTAATGATTCCCTGTAAAACAAAATTATTTAATAGTAAAAGTGAAAAATTAAAAAAACATACAAAATCAGTTGAATGTTTGAAAACATTCTATAAAACTACCATGTATATTATAACTATACTAATTGCAATACATCTGACATACAGTATTTGAATTTAA
>JBBPDA010000001.1:31366400-31392162 GCA_037974385.1 Arnoldichthys spilopterus
CCCTATCCCAAAAATGTCTGAAGTGAAACAAACACCGTATGTATGACATCCACTAAGTCTCTCACAATATCCCTAACCCTATCCTGCTACTGGAGAACAAGAAGTCACTGGATGAAAACAAGAGCCTGAAGGCTGAGAACTCTCAGCTGTACAGAGATCCCTATATGTGCCATCATGAGTCCTCACCTAACCCCAATGTTGAACTCCACAAAGGTCACTCAGGAGCCACCCCCCCTGGGCATGCTGCTCACACTTTTTTCTCACACTTATTCATTTGGCTGACGCTTTTATCCAAAGCGACTTCCAAGACGTGGAGCAGTGCAGTGGGACGGTACCTTGCTCAAGGGTACCACAGAAGTTCCCTGGGCCGGGACTTGAACCTGCAAGTCTCAAGGGCAATGTCCTAACCATAAGGCTGCCTGAATACATCTGAGTGTGGCAAAATGCATACATTTTAGAATGCTACAATCTTTATTAATATTCAATACATATTCACTTTGTTGTTCAAATATGTGAAATATATAAACAAAATGTTAGTTTTAAGGTTATAATGTAGAATCTTACCAAAATTATGTGTAAACTGTAACATGGTGTGATTCTGAGATTTCATGTTCTGAAATCAGTGTTACAGTGCTTTGCACATTAGTTGTCCTTGTATTTTCCTGAGACATTGCCACACACCTGTATAACAGCATTTTCTCAAGCCGTTTCATAATTTAACTAATAATAATACTAAAACATAAAAATATAAGTTATATGAATGAGAGTTGGCTACTGCTCACTGAGGAAAAATAAAGTTGTCGGAAATACTGCGAACATGTGTAATGATAATTTAAAATAAGAACCACAACATGTTCTGTGTGTGCATATGAGGCAGGTATTATTTTTACAGACACAAAACACATTTGATTGATCCATTTTTAATGGAAAATGTAAAACATCTCTTTAACTTCAATGTACATACAGTAGCAAACAACACATACAGCAAATAAAGCACACTGAGTTATAGAAAAATCATAATTAATATATTATATATGTATATTCTGCTATTTACATATTATATTTCTGCTGAAATTTCTCACAAGATATTTTTTTAAACAAACACATCATATACTGCAAATTCTTTTGTATTCTCCTTCTGCACAGTGAATACCTGCCAAACTGTTAATAATTTAATATCAGCTTTGAAATAAACAATAAAAGCTTGGCTTACATAAAGGAATGCTGCTATGGTTGTTGGCCTAGCTGCTCTCCCAACTGTCTGAACCTCAGCAGACAGTGTAGCTTAACAGTTAGCAGCATGTTAACTACTGGTTACAAATGTTTTAGCATCTTCTTCTGGAAAAAAAATCTTCTCAGTTGTTCTTTTTCAATGTTTTCCCACAACCTGCTGTACACACAGTGTGTGAGTTAGAAAGTGCTGTGCTTAGCAGTTCACCTCTCTTCCTGCTCAGGCAGCCTTGCAGTTGCTTTCTCAGAAGACTGAAAGAGACACAGTACATCCTCTATCCCACTGGTTCAGCCATGTCTCGGCCCCTTACCTCACTTCCAATCCAAGCAAGAAGAAGTCAGGCAGGGGTTGGGTTTCGGGGATGAGGCAAATAGAATAAAATAAAAAAAGAAGACAGTGACATCATGAAGAAAGTGATGGGTCCTTGCATGGAAGCTAAAGAGCATTTTTGCCTTGTTGGTGTAAAGTCTGCGGTTTTAGCTGTGGCTCTCAGTTTCACAGAGGATGGTAATGCTTCTTGTGGCTGGTCTGACAAAGAGTATGGATGCTGTCAGGACTCTTCCTCTTTCACCTCCTCCATTGTGCTCTGCTCCTTCAAGTGCCTGCTCAGTGTAGTCACAGCATCTTTCACTGAATGGTAGAAAATGTTTTTCACCTGAAAAAGCGAGACAGATGCACAGATGAAGCCACTGGTTTGAAATGAGAGGACCTGGGACACTAACGTGCTGCATATTTATTTATTTACATATTTAACATTTATAGTGTTTCCACTACCTGCAAAAGACATACATGTATGATGATGTTGCTGCAGACAGAAAAGGCAAAGAGAATGCCAGTGAAAGAAAAGAAGTAGTACCTGTAGTTTGTCCTCATAATTTACTTGGTCTCTGAGGGGGCGGAGCTCCTGGGTCAGGTAATAGGAGTTGTGGGCGTGTTCAGGGGACACAAAGTCCACATTCACCTGGATGCAGCTGTGCAAATTCATGACCTGCATATAGTGTACACAACAAAACATATTTAGAGCTTACCTATGGGCTGAAAATCAAATCATAGTTTAAATACATGTTGATCTTTTAGTCTAGTGTATTTAAACCTGTTGGCCACAGTCCTTGTTGCTAGTCACTGTTTTTTTTTAAATGTTTGGTTTGTTTTAAATAGTCCTTCATTATCTTCTCACAGACCCTGGATGTTCTTGTGGCCTGTTGCATGGGCCGTTTCAAACTTATGGGAACCCTTGTTTTAGGCAACACTATGTGGATAAAACATTATCAACTGAAGTTAACATCGGGTGTTGGAAAAGTGTAAATAATTCAGTTACAGCAAATTCCTGGTAAAAGATCAAACAAACTATTCAATATATCTTCAAAACTTGTGCAGTATCAACATCTTTACCTCTTTCCAGGAATTATTCACTACAAAGAACCACATCCTAACCCAGCAATACAATTTTTATTTAAAGAATACTAGAAACTGTAGTATGAGCCTTTGGCAGTGGTAAATTACCTTAAAGCCACACTCACAAGGTTGACCAAAGAAAAAAGATTAAATGTCAGGGACCTGCAGGTTCTAATATCCCTGTCCTTCCACTGTATTCTGTCACTGTGTCCTTTAATAAAGCATGTCTCGGGGTTTGATGAAAAGACGATGTGACAGAGTGTAGAGGTGGCAGTGTGAAGAGGACCTGGTGTAGCGCTCCGGCAGGTATAATAACAGCGTCTCCATAAAACTGGAGCAACGTGCGGCTTTCGACACCATGCTCCTCAAGCAGCCTCTGTCGGAGTCTGGGGCTCAGGTACCAGCCACCCTCTCGCAGGGGGTCTACTTCGCTCTCCCACTCTGTATCAGAGTCAACCTCAGCATCAGCCTCTGCATGTTCTGCTGATAGCTACACACAAGCCACCCAAACAAAAAACACAGGTAACAGATAAGAACTCAAACTTCAAAAAGGAGGAGAGTATGTTACAAACTAGGTTAGGTTTCAACTTATACTCATTAATCTGTAAAATTAAGCAGTGCCTAAATGTGTTTAGTACAGATGCCAATTACTGATAACTCCATTTAACATTGAGAACAAAGTTATAATTATATAGTTATATATAGTTATAATTAACACATAGAAGGCAGACAATTTGACGGAAAATTAATATAAATTAAGTATATTATTTATCTTTAATAACCTCTTGTTCTCAAAACTCAACATTTTTAAAGAGTTGAATATAATTGAAGAGATATATGGTGCACTGTGGTTAAGCAAATGGAAGTAGCTGTAACGAGTAGTGCTGTACCGTTTGGATGAACTCCTGGATCTTATGGTGGTCTTTACTCAAGAAGATGTGCCACAGTGCACCAGGAGTTTCACTGGGATCTCGCAGCCTTTTCTTCGCACTCTCATCAAGAGTCTCTCTCTCTAAGAGCTTCAATACTCCTGAACCACACACACATACATACACAGCAAACAAAGTTAAAGACGGATTAACAGAGTGATACGCACACTAAAGATCATAAGACCCCTTTAAAGACTATTGTGTTGATATGTTTTAGGAGATACCAATAAAACTTTTATCACAATGACTCAAAAGGAGCTATTAAACTATCGACACATGTTGAGCACTAAGCTGGTGGGTTTATTTTCACTCATCAACTCTCAGCAGGCTTCAGGGAAAGCTTGTTTCAAGGAACACACAATAGTAGAAAGGATTACAGACTATAATACGTCTAAAATCCTAAGACTTTATACCAAAATACTCAACAGGGCTGTGATATAGCTCAGCTCTTAACAACCTTATCTCACATTATCTCAGTTTTATGCAGAGAGTGTTGCTGCCAAGACAAAACCCTCTGAAGGTTGTATATCAGCTACAGAGATTTTGAAATGCAAAAATCGATAGTAACTATAATATTCGATAGAGCATGTGGTAATATTTTTAGGCTAAAATGGAATAGTATTATTACTTTTTTGCCCAAACATAAGAAGCTTAGTGCACTATTTTAATTGCCTTTGTTCTATTGCTGTGTAAACAGCCCCACCAGTCACATCTGCGTATTCTGTGTATTTAAACAAATCTGCCAAAATTACCGAAGCCACTGAATCATTTCATGGTGACATTTGAGAATGCACTGAATCATTTCCTAAAGAATCACAACTGAATACTTTTGAGGTCAGAAATTTGCATGCCTTAGTTTTCATAATTTTTCATTCTGATCTACCCATTTTTAATTAACTTCATAATTGGACAAGTTATTTGATGGCAATTTTTTTTCAGGTCATATTTATAATGAACATCTAACCTGTCTTAGAGAGCGCTCCATTGCCTTTGGCTAAGCCCACATAGACCAGAATACTCATAGTGTCAGAGATTTCAACATGCAGATTGCTGGTTCCAAAGTCCTGCTCTGGACATGCTGTCACACCTGTACATATGCGCGCACACACACACACACACACACACACACACACACACACAGAGAGAGAGAGAAAGACAGAGGTAGATTGGCTTTATATAAGGGCTCAGTATGACAGGGAAAAAAGAAGAGCTGGAGCTAAAGGATGAGGCTAGGGGGGAATACCATGAGCACAGCAGAGGCGAGGGCCCAGATCTGGCCGTATAAAGAACGATGGCAGGCGTGAGGCCAGGTTGAGGGTGCCTTCCAGACTGGTGTAATCCGGAATAGGCAGAGCGTTCATCACATCTTCATACCTAACAAAGGCAACATTATTAAATCATCATGTCTGAGGCATATTTAAGATAATATCGAGGCATCAGTATACTCAAAACAACCAAACGTAATAGCTGAGAGTGGAAAATGACATTATACCTGAAACAATTAAACCATCTCAAATTCTTAATAAAACTTGCTCACTACACGTCTCTCTTAAAATATCATTTTTAAAAAAATGTTGTAATATTGTCCCTGAGGTTAATGCAGGGGTATGCTCTAGTACTGCTGAAGATTTATACAAATTATGGAAGATATTTGTGCATGTACAGGAATTCTATGCAAATATGGATAAAGTAGACGGAGCCAGTGGCATGGGCTACCTGGGTGGCATAAGAGCCTGGAACTCCTCTCCAGACGGCCAGTCCTTCAGTCTGTAAACTGCAGGGTCGCCTTTAGCAGATTTAGGTCTCTCTGATGAAAACACACATGAGCGTGTAGACACACACACACACACACACATAACTGTCAATAACATAAGACTAACCTCTGAAAGAAAGTTATGCTGTCTTTATTTATGTAATATGATTTTATAATATGAACAACTGTCACAACCTATCAAATAATAGACATAATGCAATTTAATTTACCAATTTATTATTATTATTATTATTATTATTATTCTTTAACACTCTGTATTTTATTTGTCATTATATCCTAACTATACTTTATTACTATCATTATAAGGCCAGGGTTAAGTGAAGGGAACGAATACCGGACATCAGTGCAAAACACTTACTTGACACATCCTCGAAGCCATCCCAGAATTCCTTGACACGGGTGTTTGTGATGCTCCCGTCTCGGCAGTTGTAGATGTCACTGTGAAGAGCTGAGAATTCTCGGCTGAAGTGCTCTGGCTTCCACAAACTGGCATTTAGACTCTTGTGTAGTCCTGAAACCAATACTGGCTACAAAACAACAACACCGACATCAGTACTGTATTCTAAATACTAGTCAGCTTTAGACATCCCACCCTGAAGAAACTCATATCCGGGCATAACTCTGGGAGGTAAGATAGGGAGGGGATTTTTCGTCTGCAACTTCAGGCAAAATCTCTCCTTTTATTTGAGACAAGCTGTGCAACGTTAAAACAGGAAGATAAATAGAATAGTGCAAACTGAATGCAGTGTAAAAAGGTCAGAACATAAGGGAACTGTGTTAAAATGAATTCCACTAAGATTGTATTTGTTTTCGTAAAAAATAAAGTCAGGTGAATATTTTAAAAAGTTACGGTGTGAATAATTACTTTCTCTGTTCCTAAACACTTATTCTCTCATCTGTCCACAAATTAATAGTTAATGCTCCACTTGTGTGCAGTAACACAAACCTGCTCTTGTGTCCAGTTCTCTTTGAACAGTCTTTGGTTGCCTAGGTGACGATGATCTTTAAGCCAGAGCAGCCGGTGACTGCCTAGCCAATCATGAGGGACACAAGCATGAGGGTCAGCCAATGGAATTTGACAAGGCTTTGCCTCCTCCAGTCTCAGCTCCGCCCCTTTTTCTGTCAGCAAATCCTGCTTCAGCCCCAGTCTGGCAATCTTAGAGGCGGGAATCTTATTCTCCACTACTGAGGCAATGATATCATCCAGGAGGTTTGGCATACGAGTGCTTTGAGTATTCTGAAGTACAAACAAAATTAAACAAATTTATTAGTTTAGGGAATGACAAGCAAACAAGTGTGTGAGACAACATCACAAACTTAATGTGTGTGTGTCTGACCTGATTAACGTTGTTGTAAACGGGTGCAAAAGCTATTCCAGGGCCAGTGGACCCCAACCGCAATTTACCAGCTGTGGAGGTCAGCAAGTCCCGCAAAGTGGAGCCTTGCTCTGGGCTGCTGGACTTCCTGCCCAGAACCTCCAACCCATCACACTCTGGCTTCCCTACATCACACAAACACATAGCTATTCAAATGGAAAATTTTAAGAAAGGGTATAATAGGCGCCTCAAAATATTTTAACTATATTTTACTACTGTGCAGTTTCCCTTGACACACATTTAAGCAGTGAATCTTTGAAAATTAATTACTGGAATTAGCCATACTGAAATTAGAGATTTCATGATGAACCTAAAGTTTTTCTAAAGATTTGTAATTAAATTGAATTGTTGTGATGTCAGGAATTAATATCCCTGCACTTAGATCTTTACAATCCTCTGCATCACACAAACAAGGCTATACTATAAAGGCCGCTCAAATAATAGTGTGCAGACACATCTAATCTTTTGTCTCCGGTATAAGCTAGGTTATAAGCTAGGTTATAAGCTAGGCTTAATGAAGGCTGATGTAATGTGAAGTAAAGACACAAGGGCTAAATGGATGACTGAAGCTGTGTGTGTCTGTGTGTGTGTGTGTGTGTGAGATTGTGTATTTCCCACCTCTCCTTTCTGTGGAGATCCTGTGAGCTGCATTGTGTGTGCTCTTCTGTTGATCTGTGACCTGTGGAGAGCTCTTCTGGATCTTAGATTCACAGTGCGCTTTCTCTGAAAGCTGATACAGCAATACAACCTAGTTACTCTCTTCACTCAGCAGAACACATCGAAGTTACAACTCAAGGTTTGTCTCTAGTAAGTTAACAATTCTGTAATAGGGATATAATATGCTTTATAAATGTAACAATACAACATAATCTATTTACTTAACAACCTTTTACAAGCCTAAGTATGTTTTACATCAGGTAAAAAACATATATATTAATATGCAAGAACTTAAGTTCAAGTATGAAACAGAACAGTCACAGAGAGATTGTGGCAGAAAGTTCCAGAGTTGCAAGTTGTAGAACAGTCACTCATGTACAAAAGTCTAGGTCAAAAGGTTGTACGATGTCCAGAGCTATATGATGTAAGGGTTTGGGAGGGATTGTAGAGATCAAGGATCTCCAACTATCCCAGAAAACTTGACATCATGCAACACTCCCAAATGAACCCACACGAGAACTTGCACATATCATACACTGCTCCCAACTAGGGTTGGAATAATAAGCAGTTCAATAAACCAGGACATAATTAATCAATAAACATAGATTTTTCTTTACTTAAAGCCATGTTATGTTGTCCAGTCTATTGTAAATACTTGTTCTGCATATCTAGGACTGTTTCTGATCAACTAAACCAAAGGCCATTTCACACCATGTGCATGTTTTGCAGGAACTAAAAAAAAACATCTTTCACATGAAAGCTTTTGGTTGCTCATGGCTTGTTCGCTCCATGCTGCTGTGGCTCATGTGAACTGGTGGATCTCCTAGCCCCTAGCTTTCTCCAAAGCCTCTTAGCAGAGCTGGAGGAAAAATGATAACTACTTTGCGAATGCCATGCAATACATCAGTTTCTCTGTCCTCTGGTTTTTCTTTCTGCATTTTTAGAGCTGAAAGCAGGCTTCAGTGTGTTAAATCCAAAGAAATCAGTGTGAACTCAGCTCTACAAATGAACCCCTATGCCAGTTCTTTCAGTGTCACTTGACATACAGATTCACCTCAAGCTATGTGCCTCCCAGCTGTGATCACATTAGCAAAATTTACAATATATAATCATATTTTTTTCATTTAGTTTGACTACTTTAAAATACTGAATTGTTAACAGAGTGTTGACATCAAATGAAATCAAGATCTGTGTGTATCATTACATCACTACATGCAGGGAAAGGCACTGTTTACTCATTCACCCCACCCACATTTTCCCTCCCGGTCCTGGGGACAAAACCAGTGATGCTCTGGTCACAAGCCTTCTTTGTCAACCATTAGGCCATAGCTGTCCCCCAAGAAAACTCTGATATGTGTATGGTAATACTGAAAACTCTGGGCACTGAGGTTTGACTAAACTGAAGCTAGTTAAGCAAATAACAGGGAGACTCACTGAAGACACAATTGCAGTAATCAGTGTGAGAGATGATGAAGAGCTTCAAGGTGATCTGAATAATGAAAGGTTAAGTGTGATACCTGTGTAAGTCCATTGGTGGTGATTGGTTTGGAGCAGAATGTGCTGCTTTCAGTGCAGGAACAATGAGAGGGGATGCCATATTCTCTTCTTATGGTGTGAATGGAGTTCTGCATGCTTGTCAGCACTGAAGGACACAGAGGAGAACCATATTGAAATCACCTTGAAACATCCTAATCAATATTACAAAGAGTAACAGCTTACTGAAGTTCAACCCATAAATCACATGCACCAGATACACACACCACACACCTGTTTCCGGGACTATCTGGGTAGGCATTAGGTTCTTAAAGTCGTGGGGCTGGTTTTTCACACACCTAACCCAGATATATAGTTCTTTATCTGGGAAAAAAGAGAGGATAACTTTCAGAAATGTGTGCGCATACAGAGAATTTGTGACTTATTGTGTTACATGAGTGTGTCACAAACCTTTGGTGTTCCTCTTCTCACGGGCTTTGTAGCAGTCCATACACACCACAAAGCCACACTTGTGACAGGCCCAGTGGATGTTGAACAGAGTGGCCTCACATGCATCACACATCTCCCTCACACCCCGCACTGCCCGCTTCCACATCACTTGGGCTACTCCAATACAAACACACAGGGGGCAGGATAAAAAAGACAGCAACAGGACTGTTATTATGGAAAGTACAAAAAAAGATAGAGTAATACATTCAGTAAAATGTTAAACATTTTACATTTTGTGTACTTTTAAGTGAATAGCGGAAATCACTACTTCTGCCTCACACAACCAACAGCCAACTGGTCAAACACTGCTTCAACACAATTTTTAAAAATGTTATATCATGACGTAGTCATTTGGTCCACAGACAATAAAACTCACTTTCTTTCTTGACCCAGGTAAGAGCCATGTTCTCAGTCTTGACCAACTGGCAGAACTTGTCTCCTATGAGTGTGAGAATATATTTGGCTGTGTTCAGCTCCATCTCTTTCTTATCCTCATCTTCTGCATCTTCAAAACCAGCCATCCAGACCCTCACTGCTTCCTCATCAGTGTGCTCCGCAACAGAGAATCCGTCCACACGCACCACTCCGTTCTTGCTGTAGGACAGTCTGTGGCAAGAGAGACAATAAAACTAGCATGTATATTATGGCGTTAAATGGTACTGATGGATTCGTGCCACAAGGCAGATTGATGTTGAACAATAAAGAGGATGGCAGCCTTTTTAGACCTAAAGTTAAAAAGCACTTCTTAAACCAGCATTAAAAACTAGCTGTACTACTACTCTAGCACCTGTAATCTGAGAGATGGTGCAGGCTCTGCCGAAGGAAGGTGGTACAAGTTGAAGCCCTTTTTTTTCTAGGAAAATGTCAGTTTCCTAGACACACGATGGTCTCAATAACAAGTCAAGTGATTAATATAATAATAATAATAATAATGTTTTGGGCATGTTCATGTTTATTCCGTTTTCTGAATGCACCCACCAGGTCCAAGCTTAAGTTACATGTGCTCACCGGCGAAAGTAGTAGAAGCGACAGAAGACGGGTGAGACAGCGGGCTCTTGGGCTTTACGTGAACGGTCCAGTCGGCACTCACGGCACTTCTGCACATTGGCACCAATCTCAGCACACGAGTCATCCTGCAGGAAGGCCTCACCACTCTGCTTCAGCTTCTTGACCTTCCTCCAGTCCTTAAGCACTGAACGAGGGATGCCATCTACGGAAAGAGAAAGAAAGCAAACACTAGCCCGTCAGCTCAAAAACACTGAAATTTGTATTGAATTTGTATTCGTCTCTCTCTCTCTCTCTCTCTCTCTCTCTCTCTCTTTCTCTCAATCTATTGCATGATGTCACAGCAGGAAATAAGGGGCTGCTGATGGTTGAAGGCTTGTTGATATTTAAAACAGGCTGCACAACTTCACAGTGAGAGGCACTGGAACATGTGGATTTGGAAGGCAAATCTAAATCTATTAAAGCAAAGCTGTTGATGGCCGGAAAAAAAGACAAGGTCAAGAAAATTTGCTCTAATTTTATTGAAACCGAAAAACTGCTCATGGCTGTGGCTTGACTGCTTCTCTTATTTAAAAAAAAACGGATTTCTGAGCCGCAGGAATACTGATTAGGTACAGGAGTTACGTACTTCAGTGATTTAATTTCTTCCACAAACTACCTAAATCAAATTGTGCAGCACTGTGCTGGGCATCTTCAGGAAGGATAGTAGCCAGGTTACTCAATTTTCAGTCAATAAAAATAACCTTGTTAACAGCCTTGTTGTCATTCAGTTTAAGCTGTATCTCTTTTTGAAGATTACCTTTTTTATATGTGCCAGCTTGTTCTATTAAGTGTATATGATTATGATAATTATATATTATAGTCTGACAACATGTCAATCTTTAAAGCCTTAGGAAATACAGACAAATCTGAAAAAAAAAAAACTCACTGCTGATGGGCAGCCTGTGCTGAGATTTCTCTTTGGCAGTGTGGACAGCTCCATTAGGTTTCCCCTCTTCGTCTTCCTCCTCCTCTTCCTTCTCATTCTCACCTCTCTTCTTTTGAAGGTCTTTCTGCTTCTTTATGAGTGCAGGTTTTAACTGCCGTTTGCCCCCTGGGACAGTTTTGCGATTCTCGCCTTCATTGCCTAAATTCCCACTTTCAAAACTCAACTGACAGATCTGTTTGTCCCCACAATTGTCTTTTTCTGTCTTAATATTGACTGGGCTTGGTTTTCTCTCATTTGCATACTGCTTTTTGTCCTCCAGGTTACCACTTTTGTCCAAGATAGGCTTTATATCCCCCATAGCAGCTTTTCTATCCCCCATGATAGGTTTCTTGTCATCACCTTTTGACATTGTATCACTTCCATTGAATTTCCTGTCTTCTGGACTTTTCCTGTCCAGACTTTTGGACTTTCTGTTGTCCAGAAAAGATTCTCTGCCATCCTTGTTAGACCATTTGTTCTCTAGCCCATTAACCTCCGGTTTGGTTGACAGGGAGACACTGCTTGTGCTGGTAAGGGTGGTTTCCATCTGACTAATCCCTGCTAACTGGGTGCAGGCATTACCTCTGTCTTGCTCAGAGTGGCGGGTCAGCCAGGCCTTTTTCAGCTTGTGGTAGTTGTTTTGACCAGCCTGAATAGGTTGGCTGGTATGAGCTGGAGGAGCTGGTGGCTGACTCTTGGTCACTAAGCCTGCTTTGTTTGTGGTTCCAACACCAGTGACTTCAGAGGATAACCTGGGACACTTTGGAGGGCTAGGACTGAATATAACCTCTTTATCTCTGTTTAGAGCATGTGCAGTACATACGGTGTGTGTGCTGTGAGTAGTGTAAGTGTTGTACCTACTGTGTAAGGTGTTGGTCGCATTCAAGTTGTGTGTAGTGTGAAGGGCCTGGACTGTGTGTGTATTGTGTCTTGGTTCTGGAGCAGCTAGTCCGGCTCTTCGTTTTTTTACATGAGGGAGGTCTCTAGTAGGACAGCATGAAGTAGAGGAGAGATCCATCTTTGACTGAATCGTCACAACTTCCTCTTTTTTAAAACTTTCAGACATTGTGTCTGTTCTTAAGTGTGGTGCGTCTAAATTTGCTGAATATTTTATGCCACGATTTGAAAAGTAAGTTGTACTTGTGTTTTTAGTTGTCATGTTCAAGGGTGCGTTAACATCCTGCTTTGAGGTAACCATGTTGATAGGATATACAGTATCCACAGGGGTCCACAGGACACCCCTCTTACATTGCACACTTCCTTCTTTGAAGTGTGTATTTGGCATGCTTTCAAATGTTCGCATATGTTCACAGTGAGCTCGGGGAAATGATCTGTCACTGACAGAGTAGTTCACAGGTGTATGCATGTAGCTGGATGGCCGAACGATCACGGACGCTGTGGCAGACTGTGAAGTAACCACACCTCCATTTGTCGTGTGACCTCCCATCACTCTCTCTTTGTGCAAAATTCCAATTCTCTGTAAATCATAAGCTTGACTTGTGACAGTCATTGGTTCAGGGGCAGCCTTCTTTCCTGCAATGGCACCGTGTCTAAGTTCAGGCATCAGAGTGGGTGGTCTCTGCTGTTTCTGGCTCTTTCCAGACAAGCTCATGGGCTGGATAGGTGTTAGGGTGGGAGGAGATAATCTACCTTGTCCTGCCTCTTTAGACACAGTAATGGGTGGTGCTGGAGGGTGGAAAATGGGTGCCCTGTGCAGAGAGGGTATGGCACGAGAAGAAGAGTTGGAGATGGACATGAGAGAAGTAGAGCAGCTCTTTCTCTCTATACTGCTGATCTCTATTGGCTCAATTGAGACAGCTGAAGTTGCTTTACAGGATAACTGTTCTGCAATCTTGCCCAGTAGTCCTTCCTCCTTTTCATGGTGACGCTTCACAAGGGGTGGGGGCCTGGCCTTTACTGTGTTCTGTGTACTGGCTGAATGGAGGACAGAGGCAGCAGTGTTAGGGCTGCTCAGCCTCTCACACAGCTCTTTGCTGGGTGGGGCCCTGTGTGCTAAAGGCTTGTTCTCCACACCTCCAGCTACAGGGGTGTAGTAGTTGGTCTGGGTGAGTGTGGGGGAGGGATGGGCTGACTGTGGCCTGGGTGGCAGACTGTGTCTGAACACATGCATCTGCCTTTCTTGCTCCCTTTCTCTCTCATGCTCTCTCTCTCTGTCCTTGGAATGAAGTGTAGGGCTCTTGGGAAACTGTGGGTCCCTGTCTGAACCCAGTTTAGCTGTAAATGGTGCCACTTCAATGCTTTCCTGCAGAATCCGCCGGCTTTCCTCCTGGTAGCGGCTGGTTCGGTCGCCAGTGAGGTCGTATACCACCTGTGGCTGTTTAGGGCGATCTGAGGATGACTCTTGGGCCACGGGGCGGTAGATGTGACCGTTCTTCCCTACTGCTGCTCGGACCCGATCCTGCTCTGTCTTTGTAGGTTTATGAACAGACCCTTGCACATCAGTGAAAGCCCTCCTCTCAAGTTCCCTAGAAGCAAGAAAATACCCAGGAATGAGTTAAGTGCTAATGACTATCCTGTTATCACTATCATAATTCCTGCTGAACTGGGAAACTGCACCTGCCATGTGAGAAAAGCAAAGCTACTGAGTACTGTGTATGAATAAGAAAGCTTACTCTGTGGTTTTGGAGGTAGGGGTCCCAGGCTGGACAGCCCTTGACACTCTCTGAGGGTCAGCGCTGGAAGGGCGCACAGGCAGTGGAGGCCTTAACCCCTGACCTTCCGCACTGGATACTGGAGTAGGCTGAGGAAGCCAGGGGCTTTGTGCACTCTGTAAACAAACATAGTCACACACACACACACACACACACACACACACACACACACACACACACACACACTCATAGTACAACAAGTAGATGCCTCATAATGTGAATCTTTAAACAATTACCATTATTATGTCAAGAGTAAATAGAAAACTAATCTGAAAACTAATCTAATAGATACATAAAAACCTCAAAGGTGTCCACTGTAAATTCAACACAGAAATAATCTAGCTGTATCTAGATCTATTTACATGACCTGCTTCGTTATTCAGCACTTTAATCTTTACATTTTATGTTACATTCTCTCGTACAGAAGAGATATATACCTCAAGATTCCAACTAGTGGTCAAACTACAATTTTTTAGGGCTGGTATTGATAAAGAGTACTGTTAATGACAAGACAACTGAAAGACAACTGATAATTGAAAGTGATTTACATTTACAGTAAAAATGAAAATCTTGGTGTCAAAATTTAAAACAACACAATCTATATCTCTACGACTGACTTACACACTTGGGTTTTTAATCTTACACTCTGTTGGCCCAATTTTGCACCAGTGAAAAGCTTGATGCAAAGTGATTTTGATAGTTTATTACCAGCACATTCTAATATAATGTAAATGGACCACACCCCAGAATCATATCAAAGGATGGGGTGATGGCAAGCAAGCATGTCTCCGCTTCCTGTATACATTGTTTCAAATGAAAAGGCCTCGATTTTACTATTGCAGGCCTTCACTTAGAAATATTACCAGCAGAAACCCTCAACTAATGTGAGAAGAACCTTACCCTCCTCAGGTTAGCTTCAGATAATCCTGCACTCTCTGGGGGACTCCACTTGGACCCCTGCAGTCCCAGGCTGTAGTTGTGGGCCCCATTAGTGAACGGAGGCCACAGGAGTGGATACAGGCCCAGAGGTGCCAGGTGGCTTGTTCCTTGACCTTGGCCTAAAAGAGCTGTGGGCTGCAAAGCCAGTGGGTGGTGGGGAAGGCCCAGAGGCCCCAGTCGAGTGTGACCAGCCAGGAGTGCTGTGGAAGGGGGCAGACCAGGCAGCAGTGAGGGCAATAGGTGGGGGTGAGGGATGGAGGGGTGCGGAGAGCAGAGAGGAGACTGGGAGGGAAGGGACATGGGGGAGAGATGAGAAGTTGGGCTCAGAATCTTGGAATGGGAGGAGGCGGTGATGCTAGGGGAGCTGGTTGAGGGGGAGGGGCTCTTCAGGTGGTGTTTGGGATGAGGGTTGGGAGGGGTGTGTGCAGGTTGGATGTAGGTGGGGTGACTCTCTAGCTCTTTCCTCACAAGGGCTGGGTCTCTGTAAACAGTGAAAGGCTCGTTCCTGTCGATAATCAGTGGGCTCTTGGTTGGCTTATCTAGAGTGGTAGAAAGATTTTGTGGAGGAGTCCTTGACTGGGCTGGTTGGTCAGTCAGTTTAGGAGAGGGGGCATGGGTACAATCCAAAACTGAGGGACCAGGTGAGTTTTTAAGACCTGTGGGACCTTTTTCAGTTGCAACTTTAGCTGAAGAACTGCTATCTTTGATC
The DNA here is from genome assembly GCA_037974385.1 of Arnoldichthys spilopterus. Classification (NCBI taxonomy): domain Eukaryota; kingdom Metazoa; phylum Chordata; class Actinopteri; order Characiformes; family Lepidarchidae; genus Arnoldichthys; species Arnoldichthys spilopterus. The sequence goes on from JBBPDA010000001.1 coordinate 31,382,038, forward strand.
CTAACAGCTTCAGGAGAATCATTGTGCCTTAGCCTGGATGCTTCCGTGACCACCGGAGGTTTGGAGATTATTTCTGGAGAGCATCGAGGACTGAGGTGCACAGTGGGCTTGTAGGGAATTTCCGAAACGGGTACAGCTTCTTGTGCAGAACTACTAACTTGAGGAGATGGACTCAGTTTAGCTCCCTTTCCAGCATCCACCTGTGAATTGCACAACATCATGGGAGAATTAGGCAGAGCTCCTCTAGGCTCCTCCGCTGAGGTTGCTGAGTCACAGCTAGGTGTGCCCGACTCCTGGTGGGTAAACGCTGACCCCCTGATCTCTGGGTCACTTGGTGGATGCTCCTGGTCGCCTTCCACCCCTTCGCTCTCTGGAGATGACGTGTGTAGCAACACACAAGCTGTTTCCATGGAAACCAGTTGCTCACTCTCCTGGGATGCCAGCAAGGCGGACACTGCCTCGGAGTCCTCCTGGGACGTTCCCTCGCTTCTCTCCTCTAGTTCTATGCCACGATCTTCTCTTTTCTCTATTTTATCACAAACTGGTCCCACAATGTACTGTGGCTCTGGAACTCCAGTGTTCCGAAATGTTCCGTTGCAGGATGATACAGGTAAATGGGCCTGAGAGGGAGGGCTTTTTCCCACTTTATGGCCTTTGAGCTCTGCTAATTGGCTGGGAGAAAGTTCCTCATCTTTAGTGGAGGATTGAGCCTCCCGACCCATATGACCTGCAGGATTATGGACCACCTCACACTCACCTGGCCTGTTTAAAGTGCAGCACTTCCTTTGGTGGTTTTTTGATCCCATGTCACAGGACATTTCCTTGCCTATGCAGCTACCTCCTTCTGAATCACTGCCATCGGATAAATCGGAGCTGCAGCCCCCCTTCAGTCTCTTCAGCCCTACTCTCCTTTTCTCCTTATCATTATGTTCCTCCTCCCCCACTGCTTTCCTCCTCTTCCTCTCCCTATGGCTGATCTTACTCTTGGAGGAATCTGGAAGTAAGTATAAAGTTCATTATAAGAAAGCAGGAACAATAGTCATGTGAAAAGAAGGAAAGGAAGAATATCTTTTTAGACACTTAATTCTGCTCTACACTGAATGAGAATGCCCTTTCCTTAAAGAGCTAATGTAATAAATACAAGAGTGGCCAAATGGAATTCAACAGTGAAAAGCTTAATGTGTTGCTGCACCTCACCTGCTGTCACATCATCAGCTTTCCTCTCCTCACTCATCCCCTTTGCCTCGTCCACGGCTGGGCTGCAGTTAGCGTTTTGCTGGCACAGCTGAGGCTGATTCCTCTGCAGTGGCCCTGAGCTACACACCTGCAGGAGAGGAAAGCGTGTGTAATATTGTGTAAGTTTTATTTGTGCATGCTTATGCATATATGAGCTAAATGTGTGCATGTGTGTTTTTGGTACAGTTCTGTACAGCACACATTGTCTCTATGTCTGTGTGTTTGTGTGGTTCTGTATGATACAGATACATTTAACTTACCTGGTCAGTTACTGTAGTGTTGCTTGACTTGTTTACTGTATTCTGGTAGGAGATTAAAAGGCAAAGAGACATAGTGAATAATTATGTATTACAAATACTCATTTACTCAAACACACACTTAAACACATTCTGAAAAACCTTTTTACCAGGGTGCTCCTGTTGATCTTGTTGATGTGAGCTTTTCGTTTTGTTGTCGAGGTTTCTCCCAACAATAATAACTGGCTGATGTCATCCAGGAAAACCACCTGCACAAGTGCCAGGTCAACATTCAGAGGTTCTGACACCTGCAGCGACAAGTGTGGACAGGAGCACGTGTATGACTAAGGTTTGGAGACACCGTCTCTTCTTTTAAATGATTTATTTCCATTTATTTTTCAGTTAAGTAAATAAAAATAGTAAAAGTAAATACAAAATAGCTACTTACCAATTCCAAACCATCTACTAATACTAAACCCTTTAAAATGCTTTAAATCACCTACTGAAATGTGTTTTGCCTAGGTAATGGTTTAAACATCTGAAAGGTCACTTTTCAGTGATGACATTACATCAATGGAATAAAATGTTCTCCAAGATAAGTATTTTCATGTTTTGCAGCGTTGGTAAAACAGATGGCAAGATCCAAACAACTTTCTATTTTTTAGAGGTGAACAATCCAAACTGGTCAAGATCAGAACTCACAGATTTTTGCTCAAAATATACAACTGATAATGAGCCCATTTATTACTCTAAGTTTGATCTTTGTCGTAATTTAGGTAAACAGTGGTACATAATGTGAGGCAAGTTAAGTGCACCTTTTTTCAGGTGCCTTTCAAAGGAGCAACCTTATTATGTTATTAAAAAAGGAAACGTATTTTCATTGATGACTTTAAAATTCCAGGTTAATTGCAAAGAGTATTATTATTATTATTATTATTATTATTATTGGATTATTTATGTTATAGAACAGAAAGTACGGAAAACACGTCCCCTATGTTCTCTGCAAAAATTGGCATTGTATAAGAAATAAATATAAATATAGATAAATTCATGCTATTTAACATGTTTAGTTATTGCAAACCAACCAATAAAACATGCTCATCTACTACAAATTTGTAAAAGGCAAGTGTCCTTTTCTAACCATCAAGGGCAGTGTAGACATACTACATTTTAGGTCAGCTAGAGACAAACAGGGAGAGAGTGGTGATGGAGGGGGGAGGGGGGGGGTATAGCAAGCGAGAGAGTGAGAGTGTGTGTGTTTTTACCTGGTCGCTCAAAACTGTCATGGCTCTGCTGTTGTGATCATGGTGGCTGATGATGCCGGAGAGCCACTGGGGTTTGGAGTCGTGTTTGAACACCTTCACCCTGAGGCCCTTTACACAGCCATGCCCTGTAACAGCAAACCCCTTTCCTCTCAATTCAACAAAGATACTCGCATCACTCACATTTCCACTATGACTGACTAGGCTGCTTACAAAGTTTCTGCTTTAATACAGACTGATTGCCCTGAACGAAAGGATACATTACCTAAAACTCCATTTACAGCTTTCAGCTACACGGACACATAACGGTCAATAATCCTGACTCGACTTCAGCAAATATAACATAATATGCTCAGAATAACAAACCCGTACAAACATGAACAAAGAAAAAAACACACACGAGAACAGGCCGATCAAGTAAAAAATGAACCTGTCAGGGTCTGAAGTCAACTTTGGACCGAACTGACAGCTTGAACAAACATTAATCAGAAAAAAACTCAGTCCACTTTTAACAGCCCTGACCAGCAGAGCTCAGACACCACGTCTATCACCCATGATCACCAACATATTCTTTCCACCCAAAGCTGAGGGATTTGAGGAGACGAATCTTCCCTCCCCCTCCATCCTTCGTTTGCCAATAGCAGAACAGAGTGGAGGCCAGAATACCTAGCTGAAGAATGTGCTGGAGCTGGCGCTGTCTGAGCCAGGCTTGGACCTGCTCCCGGCTCGATGAATCCTCTCTCAGGGTCGAACCGTCCACTTCACCCTGCTACAACACAGAAATGAGTAACAATGTCTGTGAAGTAAATGTCTTACAGATGTAAAAACAAAACAAAAAGGTGTACTGTTGTATTTATTTCCTCTCTGTCTCTCTCTCTCTCTCTATATATATATATATATATATATATATATATGTTTATTCCACTATTGTGTAAAGAGTTTCTCCAGTCACACTATGTAAAAAATCTTAGTGCAATATAAATAAAATCTGAGACAATATAATGAATCATTTGGCAAAAAAAATCAGAAACGAATTCAATCATTGTGAGGTCAGAGATTTACACCCTTAGCTTTCATAGACGTACTGCTGGCTAGGGACCATTTAGAGGTGATTAAAAGAATGATTAATACACAAGGAAGAGTTGGAAAGATGGAAATGTTAAAGGGGACAAGAATGAAGGCCATGGTCAGAGAGAAAGAGAGAAATAGTAAAAGAAAAAGGAAGAGAGAATCGTGAGAAAGAGAGGCAAAAAGTGAAAAAGAGGCCAATGCAGGGACACATGGAATTACTCATCCAGACACAGACACACCCCTTAATATACACACATACACACTCACACTCAGAAGCACACACATTTACAGAGGTCCGAAATCATGTAAGAAAAAGCAAAGTGTAGACAGATATTCAGTCAAACTCTTGCTGAACTCCTGTTGCTTATTACAATGTACACACACACACACACACCTACACACAGCAAACAAACACATGCCAAGAGCATATATATATATATATATATATATATATATATATATATAAACAACCTCCACATAAAATCCTATAAAATACACAGTTGTTTACACATACACCATGCCAAGACATCACTGCTCTTATCACCAAATACCTGTCAAACAACTTCTACTTACAGTATAACTGTAAACACACACCCACACAATCTTGTTTCTCCTGCTCTCTCACCATCAATCAAACAAGCACCCACACATACAAGAACATTTTCAAACGCTTTCTATCAGAATTAAAGTTGAGCCCTCTCTCTCTGGAATGTCAAAGGTTAAGCTAGATCTTAAGAGAAAGGAGGAGAGAGAGAGAGAGAGAGAGAGAGAGAGAGGGGGGGGGGATGTACATGGATATCCTTTTGCATGAGAGAGCAGTCATCTTTCCAGCAGAATCCTTCTGTGTTTCCATCAGCATCCTCATTAGTGATGTAGCACAAACATTCTGCCATTTCCTTCAGATTTCAATGAGAATCGATCAAAGTATTGTGAAATATATTTCATCAACAAATGTGTTGCAGTGATGACATTTTGTAATAACGTATGCTAATTTCTGCCAATGCCGACTGACCTCACTTATTTTATTCACAAACGCAGGTATTTGGTCACATCTGGAGAGTGGCAGGTGCTAATTTTTGAACTTCTGCGATCATACTCATAGAAATCTTTGGTTAAATGACATCTTTCGAAGTAACATGTTGTGGTTTTGTGCACTGCTGGCAAATTTTCACTTAAATTTCGTCTTAAACTGGACAAGCTACATGCTCACCCTGTCCATTCATTTCAAACAGACTAATATCTGGGTGGCGATTGGGGACCACAGGTGTTATTATTCTGAGGTCAGTCATTAACATTAGAGGGTTGAGCTGCTCTTTTATCAAATGTAGAATTAGAATTTCTAAATCAGAATTAGAATTTTGCTAATGTCCACCACCCTGATGCATTAATATTAACATATGCATGTTTTATGTCCAATCTCCCCACAGTGTCTGTCTAGTAGGCTCCTCCCTTACGTCAATGTCTCTGTTTTCTCCATCTCTCCCATGCTCTGTCTTTCAGTTTGCATTCCTCTAGTCTGAAACCTCAGTCCAATTTTACTGCTTTTCAGAGACTCAGAAGACTGCCCTCTGCTTCAGCCTTTACTATTATCTCTCCCTGTGTGTACGCACACACACACTGCTCTCTCTGTGTCTCTCCCTTTGTCTTTCTCTGTCAATGTCTGTAGGTATGTGTGTGCCTTTGTATAAGTGTCATGTGGACGTAAAAATTGAAAAAAAATTGAAGAACCATGGACAGAGACATACACGATCAAACAGCACATTTACTGTTTAACACATTGTTTCTACTTACGCATCAATTTTCAATGTCTCATTCATACCTCAAAAAAAGCAGTTAGCTTGGACATAAGACCACAGCTCTGGTCAGAAGCCTTATTAAGTGTAAGTTTGTTAAGAAGTTCAGTGATGAAGGTTTCATTTAAATTTGGGGATGGATTTGTCACCAATCCCACATTATGGCTGGTGTTTTATGCAAAATGTTATCACTAAGTATGTCACATAATGAATGTGTTAATAAATTATTATTCAATGTACAAAACAATCTCACCTGCGGTAATTAAGGTTATTATAATTATATTTTAAATAATGTTGCACAATCAATCTTCTTGCCAGAACGATTCACAATCATAACACAGCATCGTGACCGTGTTCAGACTTTTCTTTATTAACTTCATTAACATTTTATACTAAACTCTTCATCAAACTCAGACACAGAAACTAAAACAGTTCACTTGATTGCCATAAAGAGAGAATTATACACAAAACATATGAATGAAAGAGAAAATCAAGAACAAGAATGTGTAACAACGATGGCTGGTTAGACTGTAATGTTAGACGTTATGACACATGCTGAATAATAGGAAAGTAGAGGGGCTAACCCAAGACGCTTGAGTTCAAAGTGTGTGTGGAGAATGGGGCTCAAACATGAGACTTAACTCAATGTGCTAACAGACTGATGAAACTTAAGGAAACCTAAGAAAGGGTTAAACACCCAAAAAGAGGTTGACAAACCAAACCAGCTGTTGGACTAGGGGGGAAAGAGTGGCTCTGACCAGGGCAAACAAAAAAACTAAACAAAACTAGTTCTTCTGCAAGTGAAAGGGGCAAGCTAGGATCATGGAAGAACAGGGAGATTGAGAGGGGAGGAGAGAGAGGAGTAGGAAAAGCCCAGGGGACTAAAAATAAAAGTGTTTCTTTTTTTATAGGCTCATGCTGCATGCTCAGAGGGAACAGCACTAAGATAGGAGCCGGAGCACCCCAATCTCAAAGATTTGAAAATATCTTAGAAGATTCAAAAGAGATAAAAATTTCCGGCTTAGTCAATGAACAAAGATGCAGCACTTAGTGGACTTCCTATATGTAGGGAGCTTCACAGGTTCAGCTGGTCCCAGCTAATAATTTGAAGAAGTAGCCCTCTGCTTCTACATGTTGGCCGACACATTTGTGGCCCTGTGTCTCTCTTTGCTGGCAGGTTCAGGTATGATGGCCTGATGTGTTGTGCCATTACTGAAACGACCAAATGAGTACGGGGGTTCAGTATGTGACAAGCTCGAACCCACAAGTGTTCTCCTGTGCTGTAGCCCTCCCAGTCCACCAGATAATGAGTTCTGGCCCTTACAGAGTCTGCCGGTGTAAGCAGAGGATCCTCCCACCAAACAAGACACTGGGCAGAAGTGGGCAGGCCAGGCAAAGAACCCTGTTTGAAATATGGACATAAGACAGTGAGAGGAGGAGGCAGTAGACTATTGGGTTGACCAGTTCTGCCATCTTAAAGGGAACTACGTAGCAAGGGGACAATTTTTTGAAACCCACCAGAAGGGGGAGGTACTTTGTTGAGACTTGTTGCCCCTGAACAAAAGACTCCTGGATATACTCAATGGCTTTTCTTTCTGGACTGGATTGAGAAAACAACTGGCCAAGAGGTGAACTATTATCAGGGAAAAGGTTAAAGATGCAGTCCCCCCCCCCCATACAGAGTGGTCAGATGTCCTGCACAGTGCTTGGTTGAAATTAGTCACAAAGGCACACATGTACGGCCTTCCCAAAGTGGGGTAGCCAAGGTCAGGGCCCACTCTGTAATGTTATTTACGCTACTTCATCACTCTCAGTGAGAATCCTGATGGCTATTGCTAAAAAGCCAAAGGGCACTGGAGCAAGAAACCCAGACACTGCCTTCGATCACCATCATATCTCTTAGGGGGAGGGAGGTAAGGCTCTGTTTAAGGTGGTGGTTTGGGCACCACTGAGAGGGAAGCCCTGAGGGGAGTGCAGATATGTGGGGCACTGCATTGGCATGCAGAGTTTCATGGATCTGCTGCAGGTCCTGCTCATATCATCTGATAGCTGCTACCAATTGGTCAAGGTGATTGTAAATGCTTCACCCTTTACGACTCTGCTGGGCCCACGTGATGGGTCTTTCTGTAACAAGGATTGACATGTTAGAATGCTGACCCTTAAATGAATGTTACAAGTCAAGTGCAGAGTGATAGGGCATCCAGGCTAGAACCCACAACGTAGAACTTGTACCTTGAGGGATCGAAGAGCCACTGAGTGATTAAAAACCTGAAAAGAGGTTTAAAAACCACACCAAACCTGCTAGGAGGAAACTGGCAGACTACAAATAGAACAAACAAGAAAACAAAACAAAATTGGGTTTTCTGCAAAAGCATGGGGAAAACAGGAATCAAGGAAGCAGAGATGGCTCAAGAGGGGAGAGTGAACCCCAAGGGACTCAAAATACAAAGTTTTTTTTTTTTAATTATCATGCTGTGTGCTTAGAGTAAAGAGAACTGACTAGGGAGCTGAAGCACACCAATCTCACAGACTCAAAAAATCACTTTGGAGACTCAAAAGAGATACTGATTATGACACTAGGCAATGTCACTGGACTTCCTAAACTTAGGAAGTTCCACAGGTGCCACTGATGCCAGAAAAATGATGACAAAGCAGACCAGCTAAAATCAGTCTATTAAATTGGACGATTGCGTGTTTGGAGGAAAACCTTTGTCTAATTCCTGTTGTGTGTCTCTACTGCAAAACAATGTAACATTTTGGTAAAATGGCTCAAACCAACTCCACCAAGATCTTTACTTGTGTAAGAAAACACCCAAAACGTGACAGAAAGCTCAACATGTAGTTGCCATTTTAAGTCTGAGAATGGTCAGCTCTCCCTCTGTCTCTCTCTCTCTCTCACATACACACACACACACACACACACACACACACATACACACACACACACACACACAGAGAGAGAGAGAGGCATACAGAGAAAGAACAGACACATTCCTCTGCTTTATTACAGTGCTTTGTGATGAGCAACAGTAGCTGAAGACAGAAGGTCTTGCTGTGGGCACAGGTTAAATGAAACACATTAAGCGCAGCCCTGTTGTGATGAACTATCTGCGAAAACCAAAACTGTGATGTTGATTAGTAAGTGATTAACTAAAAGGTCCTTAGAGCAACCCACCCAAAATTAAGACCCAATTAAACAGTTTTTGTGTAGAGGAAAAGTGTGGCAAACAGACTGAACGTGATCAGTCTGGTAAATATTATTTTCATCTTTAACAGACCTTGTTAAGATTTAACTGCCTTGTATTGGCAGGCGCATCAAATGAGTTGAGGATTTGTGGTCAGGTGACTTTTGTTTGTCTGGATGTGTGTGTGTGCTTTAAAGTGGCTCTTATAATCTCAATGCATGTGTGTGTGAGAGAGAGCAGCCATCTCTGATTCCTATCTGACCTTGCATATAAGACATACGGTTATGTGAGAGACTCAAACAGATTGGAGAGTGAGAGAGTGAGAGAGAGAGAGAGAGAGAGAGAGAGAAAGACAGACAAAAGAGAGAAAGGGACAGTGAAAGAGAGAGAGAGAAAGGGACAGTGAAAGAGAGAGAGAGAAAGGGACACAGAATGAGAGAGACAAAGAGAGACAGAAAGAGCGAGAGAGAAAAAAGGCAGACAGAGAAAGAGAGGGAGGGAGACAGAGAGTGAGACACAGAGATAGAAAGAGACAGAGAGAGAGAGAGAGAGAGAAAAAAAAGAAAAGGTAGGGGGAGAGCATGTGTGTGTGTGTGTGTATTACTCATCTGTGCCTCAGTTCTCAGGACGAAGGGAAGACATGATTTATTCATTTACCCGCAGGCAGGTTTTGATCTCTCTCTCTCTCTCTCTCTCTCTCTCTCTCTCTCTCTCTCTCTCTCTCTCTTACACACACACACACACATAAACACGCACACATGCTCTCCCTCTCTCTTCTCCTCACCCCCCCCTCACTGTTTCTGTGCCTCTCTCTCACCTCTCACTCTATTTCTCTCTCTGACAAAAACATGCACACACAAAGACACACACACATTTTCAGCACTGCTTCAGTGGCTTTTAGGAGGAAAGGGGGTGGGGGGAGAGGACAGAGGAGAAATGAGAGGAGAGATAATGGTGTGTGTGTGTGTGTGTGTGTGTGTGTGTGGAGAGTGTGAGAGAGAGGAGGTGTGTGTGTGTGTGTGTGTGTGTGTGTGTGTGTGTTGTATGCATGCATGTGTGTGTGAGACTGGAGGCAGCACTATGTGGGCAGGGTGAAGGGCGAATGGCGCTAACAATGACAGTAAGGTTAATTAGTGTTAATTAGTGCGCTACACTGCTGCTGCATGTGATTGGTGGAAAGCTTTCCTACATCAACACTCCCAATTTTCATTTAAGGTGGAACTGAAATTACATTCAGTAATACAAACCCATGCTCACTCAGCAGGTAAGTACACACACACACACACACACACACACACACACACACACACACACACACACACACACACACACACACACACAC
>JBBPDA010000001.1:31434838-31454219 GCA_037974385.1 Arnoldichthys spilopterus
AAAGAGAGAGAGAGAGAGAGGAAAAGAGAGAGAGAGAGAGAGAGAGAGAGAGAGAGAGAGAGAGAGAGACGCTGTACACTTCCTCTGCCCCGTAAGCGCTGTAACAGTGTAACTTTAGTCGGAACCAACGGCCACACAAACACAAACAACACTTCACAAGAGGCGAACTTTCTGTCACAACAGAGCTAATTCCTTCCTCGTCCTCGCAGGCTCTTACCGCTAGCCCCGGGCTGTCTATGTCAGGCGTGCTCACGGCGCGGATGACCCCGGCTCTCCAGCTCCAGCGCGAGATCCCGGTGAGCTCCAGCGACTGCGAGCCGCTCGCGCACAAGAAGCGCCTGCCCACGAGCTCCGGCCGCGCTTCCACCGCCATCTGGCCCCGCAAGAATTGCGACGAGAAAGAAACTTCCAGAGAAGCACAGACTACCGTATAATCATATTTTTAAAATCTATATTCATTATTTATCCAAATGATTAAAAATCCGATTAACTAGACAACAACGTGGAGCAGTTCTTATGTGTCAGGAAAGCTGAACGGGTTCTACATTCCTTGCTCGCGTCCGCGTGCGAACGTGGGGAAATCGCTCTGATTTACACTGGGAGTAGTAACAGTCATTATGGCTCCCTCTCACTCACTCACTCACTCACTCTCTCTCTCTTACTTACTCACTGAAAAACACACACACACCGTCACACAATCTCTCGGCATGTGTGTGTGTACACACGCACACACATACACACTAACACTGTATTCATCCGCCTTGGTTGAAGCACTCAGGAGTAGCAGACCGCAGCGGGCAGGACTTTGTCCATCCGCCAGACAGAGTTCACTCGCAAGGGGAGACTCATTTTACTCCATTACTACAGACATGAGAAAAAGTAGTTCCCCGTACAAAGTACATTTCTGTATTTAGGCGTCTCTGGATTGATCGTAACCGGACAAAATCGTTTCAAACTGAACACTGGATCTTTCCGTCCTGTTTTTTTTTAATTGTTAAGCTGCGCAGTTTAAGGCAACGGATCATGGCTAAATTCTCGATTAACTCTTTACTGCCCGAGACTGGGTCTGCAGTAATCTTGCATTGGTTATTAATAGGAATCTAACCCCTAAAAACGTTGGGTATTTTGACTAGATATTTATCTTACTTGTCTACTGTATCCCTTGTTATGAGTCTTGGTACATGCAGAAGCACAGACAGTAATAAAATAGCTAACCAGCTTAGATGATAGTTGTAATGAAAATTCATTGGCATCTTTAATATGGAGGCTGAAGTGGGGCTGGGGAGACAACACACACAGGTGTGTATGTTTTTGCAGTTAAGGTACACTATAAGTCCAAAAGTATTCAGATACCCCTTCCAACTCATCCGTTCATCATTAATTTATTGCTGAAACATGCAATAAGTTGCACACACAGAATTTGTGTAATATCCGAAGAAAAGCATCACCAGTCCCGTGGAGCAGTTGCACATAACCCTAAGGTCACTAAATTCAATGGCAAGCATAGGCTAGAGAGGTATAATACTCCCAGCATTCAACTGTGCAATGGAACTGCATTCTCTGATGTGATGAAACACCACTATACAGCTTGGGGTGAGATGAAGTGGCCTTTTGAACCACAACTAATCAACCGACATCATAACCTGGCTGCATTAAAGCTCCTGTATAAAGTCTTTCCAAAAGGGTAGAGTCTGTTACTGCAGCAAAGGACAAACTGTCAGTGCCCAGAACAATGAGATGACAGTAATAGAAACATTTGGAGATATGGTGTATTTTGTTAAAAAAAACATGTCCATGTCTTTATTGAGTTCTATTTGTCAATACAATGATCAGCCATAGCAAACCTCTTTCCTAGTACTGTGTAGGTCCCCCATGTGCCACCAAAACAGCTCTGAACTAGAGCTTTGCAATATGATGATATTTATCGTTATTATGATAAACTGTAGCCACAATATGCTTTTCTGAGCATATGCTGGGTATCATTAGTACTTAAAAAACACTGTCAAGCATATGGTATTTAGGCAGGTGGCATATCCACATAATTGCCAGGACCCAAGGTTTTCCAGCAGAACAATATCCAGAGCATCACACTGCCCCTGCTGGCTTGCCTTTATCCAATAATGTATCCTGGTCCCATCTCTTCCCCAGAAAAGTGACTGCCCAGGCCATCCACATAATGTAGAAGAAAACATGATTCATCAGACCAAACTGCCCTCTTCCATTGCTCCATGGTCTAGTACTGATGCTCACATAACCATTGTAGGTGTTTTCAGCACTGGACAGGGGTCAGCATGGGCACTCTGACCAGTAAGTGGTTATGCACTCCCATATAAAGCAAGCTGCAATGTTTTCTGACACCTTTCAATCATAGCCAGTATTAATATGCATCAGCCAGCATTGGCTGCCCATGATCATGTCACCAGTTCAACTGTTCTCTTTCCTTGGACCATTTTGGTAGGTACTTACCACTGCATACTACTAGTAGGGAACCCCAAAGGCAGGAGGGCACAATTTACAAGACCTTCTGGTTTGAAGATACACTGACTCACAATTTGGCCCTTGTCAAAGTCACTAAGATCTTTATGCTTAGCACCTTTCCTGCTTCCAACGCATCAACTTTAAGAAATGACTGTTCTCAAGCTTCCTAATATATCTTACCCATAAGAGGTGCCACTGTATCAAGAAAATCAATGTTATTTACTTACCTGTTAATGGTTGTAATGTTATTACTGATGGGATCTTACAAAAATAACACTTACTCCAAAAAAAGAAGTATTCCCTAACGTCAGTATGTGGGCCTAAAATAACCCACTGTCACATATTAACTTCATCCAGAATTTTTAATAACAAGCTATTTTAGGCCATTTGGCACTGTTTTAAACATTGGTTAAAAACTGACTGAACCTATACGACAGATCTGAGATCTGGTCTCTTTACATACAGACTACATGAAAGTTTATTCATTGTTACAGCATCACTAAGGCTAACATGAGTTAGCTACACTGTCTAATGACTTTAAATTCTTAAACTGGCTTTGACAAAGGGAGCATTTCAGTCAGCCTTAACCTTTGTGTGAACTATGCTGTGTTGGAGTTATCTGGCTAACGTTAGTTATCTTGAAGCTAATAAAGACCAAACAATGTGAACGTTACTAAGTCACAAATTATGTGCGTTTAAATTAAGATGATGAGGATTACTCATTAAAATTCAGCTAATTATGGATATTAATTATACTAATAACAACAGAAGAAGTAAATTATTTTCCTCTTCTATAGCGTTTCAGGTGACCGCTCCCCCTGTCCAGGCCCTGAGCCTATACTTTATGTTGTATTTTGATTTTTGAATGGAACTATTTCTTTGCGCATGGGCTGCAACTGCTGCTCAGGATTGATTCAGCCATGTGAACTGACATTAGTCATTTTTGGGTACTTGTGATGGCATTAAAGACTTATCTACACGTGCAGTCATTGTCAACAGGGTGTTATTTATTGAGGCAAGCCAAGGAAAGTTTATTTATGTAGCCCATTATCATACACACAGGTCATTCATGTGCTTTAAGATAAAATGGGCATAAAAAGGTAAGCCATACATTAAGGAATAAAATCAAATTACAAGAACAAAAGTGTGATAAAATTAGATAGGAATTATATACTTTTTAAAACCTCACTTTAGAAACTGGGGGGGACAACGTTTAACCATTTATACTGAGAATTATTATTATATATATTCTTTTTTTTCTCCTTTTTTTTCTCTTGTTTGTTATTGCTACCGGTTGTCGACTAGAGGAGGATGGGTTCCCCCTTCTGAGCCTTGGTTCCTCTTGAGGTTTCTTCCTACAGCTTAGGGAGTTTTCCTTGCCTCTGTCGTTTTTGGCTTGCTCTTTGGGGGCTCGGGCCCGGTTTCCGTAAAGCTGCTTTGTGACAATGTCAGTTGTAAAAAGCGCTATAGAAATAAACTTGACTTGACTTGACAACCTGGGCCCGAAAAAGCTGAAGAGGACCTGTCCCCGGCCATGGTTTTATACACACTGCATTTGTACATGGCCCAAAAAATAGTGAATGTGCTTGGTTTAGGCTGTAATACCAGAAAGTCTAAATCCACTTTACAGTCACTCCTAGTAATGTAATCATGCTGCCATCCTGTTCACTGCATTGGAAGAGTTAGCTACTGTGGAAGACAAAAAAGCAGCATGATAAAGTCATCTCACTAGCACATGCACAGTCATTGCCACAAGTGAGACTCACTGACTCAAAGTTATAGCCACTCAACCGCTCACTACACACATGCTAAACCTCCATGTCAGTATAAATCTGAGTAAAATAACCTGCAGGGGGGTTACCACTGTCTATTTTGGAGCTCTTACACAGCCTCTTGAGCAATGACTCGTCTCTTAATTAAATCAATATCCCTGTGTTTCCTTCAGCGCTTAAGCCAAACCTTTAGGCACATGACTTAATCTACATCATTTCTTCAGTTTATTTGTCAAAATGTCCTACAGCCTTTCATGCAGGAAAGGATGGAAATGCAAATACTGAGTGTATTTAACTTTTCTAAAAGATAAAGTTACAGTTTTTATTTCCTTATGCATATTTTATACGCTACCATCCCTTTTTACGATAATACACAGATTATCAGACCTTGATCTTTCCATTTCTTACCACTAGGTGTCTCTTTTATTTAATTTTTTTGTTCTCTAGGTTCAAGAATTACACAAAAAAGTCATTAATACAGTCACATAGTAGAGCAGAGGGGATTTTTCCACAAAGGACTTAAATATAGACCCCAATACAGTTTTTTTTTATAGCTTTCTTATTTGTAGAACTAAAATTATTTTAATATACAATATGCAATAAAGTATCTGGACACTTTCCACACAACGTGCAGTCAATACAAATGTTTGATTTTCCGGTGTGACACCTATTCAGGATTTTAAAAGAAACTTCTCGTGACGCTACATGTCTCACTACTTCCCGCAGTTCTGACTATTGCGTCATTACAGAGCGACTCTCTGAACACTGTAGCCATTGTGCCATCTGGTGGCGAGAACAGCCAACTACAAATTACAGCTGTAGACGTGACCTTCTCTGTCGGCACATGCCAAGGAATCAGAAAAAGAAGTGTTTTTATTTCCAAATGGAAATGCTTTAAACTACACACCTCTGCGCGTTTTATGAAATGTTCTTTCGCTCTCTTTTCCTGAAAACTTATAAAGTAGTAACTAAACATTGCTGATTATATTGCAACCGACATTACAAATATAATTTTAATGCAACATGATCACAGTCTATCACCGTTTCAGTAAACCACTGCGGCTGGATTCGCAGGAGTAATTAAAGTGTAGCTGGATCCTGTGCGCATGCGCCGTAGACTGTTGCATGCACCTGAAGGTGATACTGTAGGTTAGGTCGATTGGTTTTGTTGAGGCAATACTGGAGCGCGCGATTTGTGCAGGCAGGACTAAAGATGGAGGCAATAATAATGAAATGGTTTTTTTTTTTCAAATCACAGATTAGAACATAACTAAATACTCGTGCGGTTCATAATAAACAAAAGTCTTCAAAACAAAAATCACGGTTCCTACGTCATCCGGGGCGTCACCTTTCTAACATCCCCTGAACTTCTCGGTTTTCTTCATTTCAGAGTCTGCACTTCCTGTGAAAGGTAAACAAATGGAACGCCGAAATCCGAGCTGTCAAAATACCCAAAATGTAACCCGAAAACGGGCATTTAAGGACCGAAATGCCTGGACAGAAACGAAAATACAACGTCCGCTTTCCGCCTGTGAGTAACGTTCGACGCGCCTCAGTCGTTTTTCGATGTTTTGCAAGCGTCACTTACAGCCTGACCTTTACAACCCCACCCAGGGTCGCATTAAGAAAATCATGCAGAAAGACACGGAGGTTGGAAGAATGGCCACTGCCGTTCCAGTTATCATCTGTATCCTTTAACTGCATTATCTGATGCTGATCTTTCAGAGCAAGAACAGTTCATTCACGAACTGAATGTTCTCTGAGGTTTAAGAAAGGACTCTTGACTGTGCCCAGTTGTGTTCCATTACTTTAAAGTTAGCTAAAGCTTTGGAAATGTTCTTGATCTCCTTCCTCACCAAGACCAGCATCATCACCCAGTCCAAGAACAGCAGAGTCATGTCCGTCAACCACATGTGAGTGTTTCTAGAGAATAAAATCAGTCCATGCAGCTACCAGTGGCCACATTCCTGCATAAGAGTGTATGGACTGTTTCATCATTACCACCTTTGTCTGTATTCTTGTCTGGTCTTTCTGTAGGAAGCAGTGCATTGAGTCTGAGAAGCTGTTTGACTTCCTGAAGGACCTTGCAGAACAGGCCTGTGGCACGTCGATACCTAAAGAGGGTAAATCCAAGGGGAAGTGTCCAGGGCACAGGTACAGAACCACACTGCAGTGTAGGTCACTGCCTGTGTCGTCCATCCATGTCACTGGAGCACGACGCGTGCATCGTTTCACAACAAGCTCTTTCAAAAAGAAATGCACATGCCGGTACAGATAGTGTGCTCCAACTTTACAGCTACAGCTTATACATTAAATAACAGTAATCTATGTATATTGTGTATGTGTCTTCATCATAAAAGTGTCCTGACTTTGGCATGTTCATATACAAAGCACTGAGCACCAACAGGAAGTGATGTGATGTTACTGTCCCATTGTACATCATATCAAACTGCAGCCTTTTCATCTACATTGCAACTGCCACTGATTCAAAATCACAAAATAATTTTTGACATTAATATAATTTATTTAATGGCAGGCCTCAACTAAAAACATCTGCCATGTTTTTGTTTTTTTCTCAAAATCTTCCATCTGTAAGTAGCTTCCCCTTTTCCCTTTGTACTATATAGTGGAGCGATACTCTTTCAGCACCATGCTCAAAAATAGGAGGACTATATGTGCTGGATTTGTCTGAATATTCTAATATGCTCCATACTATGCACTCATGAGCTTAGTGTTTAATATACAACTGGGACACATTAACAGACTTCACGGTGTGAATACTGACTTTTTCTGAATTATTTCCATTCTAGAAGAAAGTGGCATAACATGTCTATCAAACCCAAGTCACCTGAGAAAGATGAGATGCCCAAGAGGACCAGCACTGAGCAAGCAATCCACAGTGACTCGTCTAGTGTAGGAAATCCCTTGATAATGCTCATCATGAAAAAATCTGCTCCTCTAATGGCATGTGATGTTTGGTATCATGGTCTAGTTTTCCACAGGGAAGCACTGTGGATTTAATTACTCTGCAATAGGGTTCTCGCCACAAAAAATCTGTGAAGCCGTGTCTGGAGAAAAATGATCCATTTGCTTATTTTGTGTTTTCTGTTTAATCAGGAGTCCGAGCTTGTCATCTGCTTGGAGACCCCATCACCTTGATAATAGCTGCTGGAACAGTGAGTCTCCTTCATTCAGTCTTCTACATGTACTAATTAAGGACCTTTTTTTGCTGAATGTTATGTAACAGATGGCAGCTTGAAAGTTATGGCACACATATGCTGTTATCATGTTAAGGTGCTGTATTGACAGTCTTATTTTTTTTATTCTTGTAGCGTTGTCTGTAGCCTCTACTATCCACTATTCCGACTGAAAACTGCAATATTTATGAAGACCCAACAAAAGTTTTTCTTTTAATATTTCCCAGATAAATCATTTTAATTTGTGTTTTTTTGTGCAGAGGCAGAACTAAAAGGTGGAGAAAACTAAAATGCCCAATTGTTTAGAATAACTGGATATTGAAACAAAGTGTTTAGGATCAGTAACTTGTTAAAGTACAAATGAGAATAAATTGATACTGGTGTCTTTAGTAAGTTTTATATCCTTGTCTAATGAAAAAAAAGGATTTTGTGTTTATTTTGAGGGAGATATGTTTTCTTATACTGTCTAATTTTCTTTTTTTTCTGTTGGATTCATAACTGTTGTATTGGTCATGGTTTAAAAAATTAGGCATTTTTAAACTGTGGTTTAGGTGTATACTGCAAATATAGTCAACACAATCAAAGAACAGTACAGCTTCTTTCACGAATCACCCCATGAGTATTTATTTACCAACACTATTCCGGAAAAAATGAGAAGATGCATAAAGTTATTTTATAGCTGCGTATGTCCTATGTAGTGTTTTAAAATTTCCTGTAATGAAGTTATGTGTATGTTTTTGACTTTGAAGACTTGCAGTTTCTGCTCTTAACTATTATTAATGATCAATATGAATAGTTATAAACAGGAAAACAAAAACTTTAAAACACAGATTTAACATTTGGGACAGAAAATAAGAACATCTTGCGGATAATGCGAGGGCAATTTTATTTTAAGAAAGTGAATGAAACCGTTTCACTTGTTTACAAATTGTGGTGCTGATGTAAAATAAATAAAACAATTTCTATAAACCTAGAACATGTCCTCTTTTGAAAAAAATTTTTTTTTTACTATGATGGAGTCTGTGTTTTTCCTCTGTATTGAAGAGTGAGTCATCTTCAGGAATGACATCCTTTGAGTGACAATTTGAGAACCATCCACGTGCAAGAAAAAAAAAAATGTACAAAACCCACTGGGGCAACCAATACAGTACTTGAAGCATCAGGTGAATACAAAAGCGGTCAGAAGTAGGAATGCCCACTTGTGCCTCCTGACACAAATTTCAGTATATAGTCTGTTCAACACAAAAGACAATTTAGGCTGTTTTAAGCTTCTCATATCTTCAAAGAATAAAAGTAGCAGTAAATCATAATTATTAAAATACCATATGCTATATCATGATGTACACAAACATACAGAAATAAAGCCTTACAAATCAGAAAGAAACTGATTATTTTAGCGGTTTGAATGTTTGTTTATTCTTTCCTCATCCTTCCATGACATCCAAAGGTCTTTGTCATAGATCCATTTGAGGAAAAAAGCCATAACTTAAAAAAAAACGAAAGAAAAAAAAAAAACTCGGTCCAACAAGGCACCATTCAACACCGCACCTCTCCAGGCCAGGTTCAAATGTCAAATGGAGCAATTATGTTCATGCTACAATAAAAACTTTTAATTTATTACACACATATTCAGATAATACATGAATGACTGACCTTTCCGACTGGTCCTTCTCTGTAATTCTTATTTTCTGTTTTGAGGTTAAAAAAAAAAAAAAACAACCTCAAAAGGAACATGAAGATGGAGCAATGCTAAGTGAGCAATGCTAAGGGAAACAGCCAAAAATAGGGATGGATGTATTTGGGGCTCAGCAGAGTCGTGCACCATAGCCAAATGTCTGTTTGATGGCCTGGCAGTAGTACCTCTGCCAGCCTTCTCGTGTACGATCCTCTTCACTCTCAGGAACAGCCCGACACTCTATCTTCAGTTCTGTCTCGCTACCTTTGTCCATGAAAATCAGGGTCACTGTTGCATAGTGCTCTACATCCACATGCAGAGAGAAACATCAGAAAAGGAAAAGTAAGTCAATCAAAAAAAACAAAAAAACTGACTACTCACTACTTCAACATGCTATTGAGATGAGATCAAAGCAAAATTTAAAATTAAAATTAAAAATAAAAATCCAGGCTAAAAATAATTCTTTAACGGTGGAGTTTTGAGTTATTGACAAGTCTCTTGGATAACGGCTTTTATTTTAAAAGGCTAGATTTTAAAAAATGGAGTCACATGACAACACCAGGTCCAATTCATGGAAGTTCATTAAAGCAATGGAAAACTTTGATTTCTGTGATGACCACAGTTCATGTCTTTGCCCCTTACCGCTTGGCCATGTGTTGTATCTCCATTTCATTACGATTTTCTCCTCAGGAACCTGTAAAACACCAGAAAGAGGTTTTCAGTCACTACTTTTAATTAATGTTTGGGCAACATACAAATCTGTTAAATCTAAATAAGGGACATCTCACCAGCTCCTGGAACTCTCCAAAGACATTCCCTTCCAAAAGGCGGAACTTGCCACCTTTTTCAGCTTCAACCATGGCAGCAGTGTGTGTAAATGCTTGCACCATCTACACAATCAGAAAGACACACAAACATACTGCTTTTGAAGAGATTTACTACATCGGCATAAGCAGAAAGAGATCTCAATAGCCACTTTACACAGTGAGGAAAAAACTAAGTATTACAAGACGAGAAAAGACTGACCTCCTGGTTGAGGAAGACTCTGTAGAGCTCCTCTGGAGAAGTGAGGAATGTGTCCTTGAATGAGAACTTGCATGTAGGGATTCTCACTCCAGTGGTAGGGGGTGCAGCGGTGCTGCTGGAACCGATCTGACCATGAAAATGACATGAAAACACACTAGTTACTTGTTTATTTGTAATTATCTATTATTATTACTATTATTTGGATGACCAACATGTGAAGCAAAGAAATGCTGATGCCCACCTGAGTTTTGTCCATTTTGACTTTTGCCTGAGATGTTTGCTGTTTGGTAACACCATTGGCTGTAGGCAAGATCATACCCTGTGTAAACTCTGCAAAATAGAACAAGTGAAAAGTCAATACCTGTACAAATCTATACAGCTATATAGTGCAATGGTTCATTCCCATCAAACGCTTCTGTATAGAAGAGTGACTCATGGACTTATGACAAAAAATACAAATTGATCTTTTGGCAATTGGCGATTTGCGTTTTAGAAGGGAAATCACCAGACTGCTGGACAACGGCCCTCCAGGATTGTTGTACCAAAGTGCTTTACACAGCAAGTCATAAAAATGATTAAAAGGGCATACGGACTCATATGAACCTGAAAGAAGAGCAAGTTTAAAAGAAAAACGCCAGACAAGGTATACACATCACAACTCTACTTTCAGCCCTCTTTGAAAGCCAAATGACTGTTAGGTTTTAAGCTTTGACTTAAACTGTAAGGTGCATCTGATCTCGATAGTTTCAGAGCTAGAGTCTGCCACTGACAGAGCCTGATCACTCTTCAATGTGGAAACCTTAGAAGGCCCTGATTGATCACAAGATCTCAGGACAGCATGTGAACCTGAAATAGGTCAGATGTCTAAACGGAAGCCAGCCCATTTAGTGCCAACATAACTAATTATTAGTTATAATTACTGTGATTAGCACACAGAAGCAACAGATTACAGTAGTCCATGCATGATAAGAACACATTGTCCACTTATCCAGATCACAAATACCTAAAACTATTTAATCTTACAAAAATTTCAGAAATGGAACAAAAACATTTGAGGTCTAGATCAAAAGTTACTCATTGGGTTTTCTTTTTTAACCTGTGGTTTAATGTATGATGCCATGTGACTGCATTCTTCAAAGTAAGATCAGGAGAGCTAAATGTCTGAAACTCTCCATTCCATTGTAAAAATGTACTGGTATCCAGTGTATCTCCAACAAACATTCAATCATCCACACTGAGCCAGCACTGTTCTTCAGTACAATAATGACAATTAGCATAACGATGATACAAAATATTTTGTTTCTGGACAATACGACCCAGTCATAACATGTATATGGTAAAAAAGGTAAGGCCTAAAACAGAGGTGTCAAACTCTGGTCCTGGAGGGTCAGTGTCCAGCACTACTTAGTACTCCCCCTCCTCAAACACACTCACTAAACCTACCACTTAGCAGATGATTTGAATCAGGTGTGTTTAAGTAGGGAAATCACCAAACTGTGCTGGACTGCCCTCCAGGACAGGAGTTTGATACCCCTGGCCTAAAATGAACCTCTGGGGAACTCCACAAGTGACTAGTGAAGAAGAGGAGAACAAGTCTCTCTATTATACACTTAAAGTTCTTTCTCTAAGATAAGCCAATCAAGCACTGAACTACAAATTTGAACATTCTTCTCCAATAATTATGGTCCATAGGGTCTAAATGCACCACTGGGATCTAATATATATAAAATAACAAACTGCAGCGTCAGCAGCAAGGAGTAAACCACTGGTCAACCAAAGGAACACCTGCCCAAAAACATAGCTTCAAAGTCGCTTTGGATAAAAGCGTCAGCCAAATGAATAAATGTAAATGTAGATTATAATCTGTACTCAGGAAGACAAGACTTTTTCAAGAAACCATGTTTTCCAATATCTAGACATAAAAGGAGGTTTGGAAATGGGCCAGAAGTTATTGTAGTATTGATGGGACATTATCTGATCTATAGTGGTTCAACTCTGCTACTGCAATATGTCACATTTTCCTCAACTGATAGGAGCCAATTCATTAACCAGATGTAATGGAATATCCATCATGCTAGAAACTACAGGCTATTTGAGAGAATGAGTCTTACCTGATTTAAGAAGGCCTACATAGCTGTCCAGTGCCAAACGAACTTTATCTGCCCCCTCTTTCTTCATCAGCTCAAACAGCGGCGTATCAGGCTCGTCTTTACAAAGGCTTACACTGATCTGCACCCCCCAGTAATTAAAAGAAAATTGTGTCAGTAAATTAAAACTTTGATAATGAAATGCATCAGGAGAGTATGACAAATCTGCATGGATATCAATATTCGTACTTCGTATTTCAACTCTTATGAAACATTGTCCAACCACACTAGCTTTTACCTTCCACAAATGTGGCTAAATGTCTGCACAATTAAACTTTTAGGATGAAAAAGGTATTAAAGTGGGTTGATGCAGAATGCTTCATGCTAGACAAACATACAGAATTGGTAGTGTTAGGAACCATATACTCAGGAGTTAAATGGCAAAGATACACAAATCTAGTAATTGTTACAATTATCCTGCCCAGTGCCAGAAACATTGTTTTATGATAGTACTGAGATAATGTTTGGGTCTAAAATGTGTTTATACAATGTATAAAACTCATAAGACATGTAGGTTCACCTGTTGTCTTACACATACACAAATGGCCAAATGTGCATTGCAGACGACATAATCCCTCAATCCTAATACCATTACTATGAAGAAACCTAAAATGTTAATTTTCTCTACAGCATTGTGTCACAAACCTGGTTCTTGTAGTTCACTGTTCTGCACATTTTAGAGTTTTCTCTGCTTTTACCTGCAGCACCCTGTTCAGATCAGTCAGTGTTTTTTAATTTGCTGATTGATGACTGTTGACTCTAAAATGTGCAGGGACATCTAAGAGCAGGTTAGGAAAACACTGGACTACAGTGTACCATTCTTATTGAGAATTTGTGTAATCCCCCTTAAGAGTCCCAGTGAACACTGTGCAAATGTTAAAAATGTTATACTAAACTTCCAGCAAAGTTTGCAAGAAATACAGCAAAATATATAATAAAAAATTATTTAATGAATTTCTCACACCGTATTGGTATGGACCTAGTACTCGGAGTACCTGTGTACTAAATCGGAGTACTAAACATAATGATGGGGAAGAAATTAGTGAAACAGGCTCTACATATGCAGGCCATTTTCCAGACTATGCCCAGTTGTGTGACATCATTCAGCTTTTACATAGTGACACTATCAAAACAGCATGCTTTTTATTCACTGTACAGCTGAATGTGCATGCAGGAAATGATGGCGTGGGTGGCTGAGTGAACGAACAGACAGGCATCAGACAGAAACATAGGCTAGTTAGCTAGAACAGTTATGCTAGCTCAAATTAGTTTGCAGGTTTTTTTTTTTTAATTAGTCATTCGTTTTAGATAACGTTTGTGAATGTTTCTATGCACAACTTACATCAAGATCCTCCATTTCATTTTCATCTGAAAGGTTTGGAATTTCAATATTTCCTTTGTATTTGATCCCTGAATTTGATGTCCCTACATAAAAGACACATAAAGGAATTTTAAAAACAAGGAGCAGGACAAAAACGTGTACAGTAACAAAAAGCTGCTTTATAACATTCATTCATAAATATGAATTTGCACCAACTACTGACAACATTTAGGCTGATGTTAACAGTAATGTTAAGGGCGGTTTCCCAGACGGCTAAATAACATGTCAGACTGTAATGCTCTCTTTCACTTGTAGTACAAACCTGATTGTGTCAATCTCACCTTTCCATTTGGCCTTCAAGTCCCACTCGTAGAAGAAGATAAGCTTCCCTTTGCGGTTGTTAATGGAAGCCTCACCTTCCACCTTTGTGACCTCTGTGACCTCACACTTGCCTTCTTCATTCTCAACGCACAATCCAACCAGCAGATCTTTTAATTTCTCTGAAGACCAGTTTGTGGCATCTCTCTCCGTCCTGTCCAAAAGAGTAGGAATAATGCGTCAAAATCAGTCAAAATCACCTATACACAACCCACTCTCTCATGACAGCACAGAGCCGGTCATGAGTTTTCACTTCAGTACATGAAATAATACTTGCCTAAAGCCAAAAAATAAAGCATGTGTTACAAGCAAACATTACAACCACATGTATTGTAAGTTTAAGTTTGACTAGTGGTCATGAGGAAACCAGCGTAAACACTGCTGCAGAAATATCTTACAATTAAAAGATGATCTTTTGCAAGTATGTAAGAACAGTAGGTAAGAACAGTGATCCTCATGAAATGCTTTATGTAAAAGTAAAATCAACAACATAATTTATGTAAAATAGACCAATTATAATGTTTTGGGGGGTTTGTGTGATGTGAATCGACCAATAGCTGCATGTGATTGTACACTTAGGGGTCGCTATGCTCTAAGAATGCAGATACACTTTTCTAAAATATGTCATCATGTCAGCGACCGAGGAGAACAACGAGAGCACCCTGAACTAAGAGCAATGCTTACCACGTTACCACTGGCAACATCTTACTGTTGATTTCGCCACAGCGTCGCCCTGTGTAAATTTAGAGGAATGTTCTAGAAACCAACAATTACACCGTAATTATACATCATATCCGACTGTTCACGACACTTCACACTTTCCTAAACTAAAACCATGCGAGACTTTGCTGTGAAGAAGTGTTGTGTACAGGGATATTCCTGGTAACAGACCTAGCAACTCAACCACTAAGGTACCGGGCTAAGCTAAATACCGACCGACCTCAAGCGATACACCAACAGCTCGGCTATAAAACAACACGGACACAAAGACATCTCGTGACGACTGGACTGCCATAATCGCTGAGAGACTTAATTTCACAACACTGACATTTTTCTTCTTAAATATTGATTAGCGCTGGCTCCTCCACCATGCTCGCTTCAAGATGGCTAACACACACCGGCTCCGGCTCCTCTTGATCTTACCAGTGCCAGTTATTAACATTTGTAGCGTCCGCTCTTTCTTCCACGATCCATCGAGGATCTCCTTCTCCCCACTTTGCCATGTTAAATCAGAAGGACGATCACCGGAGGATTCTGGCTGTGGCGCGTGGCGCGTGGCGCGTGGAGCGGAGGGTAAGCGGCTCTCTCGCGACTTCTGGAACTGTCTCGCCTGTTCACGCGCCTCCCTCCGCTTGTACCGCACACAGAAAGTACTGGAAACGGAATCGGGTGTCACCGTAGAAAACGTCCGTGCTTGCACCAGAGCGGCCGAAGAGTTAGTCCGTAGTCTGCTTCAATGCGGGAAGTCGCTTTAACTTTTACTCCAGAGTTTAATATCAGACGTTCATATTTCACAAGTAAAAATTACATTTTAAAATGTTGAAACTCAAAATTTGACACGGTCGAAATTACTTCTCTCTTTTTTACTAACAATTTAAATACTTCTTAACAATTTAAATATTTTTTATAACAATTAAAATATTTAATTTGCTTATTTTTTATTCGAAAAGATGGAAAGACAATTCTGTGATGGTATGAGAACCAAGAAATACAGACAGGCACAAAAATAGAAATCTGTATTATATCTGTGTGCCCGATGAGCACCTGAACACACAATTTGCACAGACTGAGGGCTAAACGTCCTCCACTTTCAGATCTTGGAGTAGTACAATATTCTATTATTAGCCTTTACACATGATGATGCTTTATTGAAATCCTATTACATCAAATATTAAGAATAATTTGATTTATTTTTTGGCAGGACCATCATATTAAGCATAATCCTCAAAAAACATGCTGCGATAAGTGATATTCTACAGATAGCAGATCTTGAAACTGAATACTTGAAACTTGTTCAGTAAAACACATCAATCTTTTATCAAATCATTCATTTTGTTCATTGCAACTAGTGTGGCCCTGGACCTATCAGAGAGAGGTTCTTAAACATTCGGAACATAATGGTTTGCTTAATCTGGTAAAGTAAACAAGTTTAGTTTTGTTAAGCTCTTAGCTTTTTTTAGACCACAAGCTATAGTTATTTGGTTGTACCTGATTACTTCAGTTGTCCACATTAAAACGCTACCCTGTCAATAAAAATATAATGTTAATTCTGTAATAACTATTCATTTCACCCTACCTGCTCATTAAAGACCTGTAATGTATGAATCCATACATTAAAAGGCAATTTAACATCCATTCACTAAATGAGGTCTACAGTTATTGTTTGACCATCTAGCATTTTTGTTGACCAGCTAACATTAGCTGGCCCTCCTTCCCAGCATTAGTCATGTTACTGCTGTAATCCAGTGGCCCACCTGATCGGGAGTAAAAGGAGTCTCAAAGTTGCATGTGCTTGTCAGCTTAAGCTGTTATAAACAAAAAATTTTACTGTGTTTTTTTTCTGACCAATTGAGAAAATCAATGTTCCAAAGGGGCACGGTGGTGCATTGGTTAGTGCTGTCACCTCACAGAAAGCAGATCCTGGGGTTCGATTCCCAAGGTCGGCCACAGGTGCTTTTCTGTGTGCAGAAGGAAAGGAATTTTAATTTAAAAATGTCCAAAAAATGCTAGAGTCTCTCTCAAGGCTGGAGAGAGCAAGTGTGTAAACAGAGACAGTGACCCTCCCTTGAGCCCATTCAGCTGTCAAAATGTCAATAATCAGGCCAAATTAAACAAATATCTATAAATGAAAAACCAGCCCAGTGCAATTCAAATATTTTCAGACTACTCTTTATATGTGTTGCCCTGGGAGAACAGCAAAATCTTTGCATGTCTGTGCTGCACCTTGGACTGGAGATAACAATTTATTTATTTTTCAGAATGTCCTGTCACTCAGTGGATGGTACTATAGTGCTGCAGCTTCTATACCTGGGTTGAGAGCAATTGGCTTTACCTGGTCTCTTTTACACAGAAAGAAAATGAAGCTCCTGATTTTAGCAGGATTGTTTGGACTGAGCTTTGGTCAGTATGATCCTCACATGAAACAGGGCAGAACTTCCATTGTTCATTTGTTCGAGTGGCGCTGGGCAGATATTGCTACAGAGTGTGAGAAGTATCTGGCACCCAAAGGCTTTGGTGGAGTTCAGGTAAGTATATTATATGTTTTTTTTCTAATAATCCATATGTATTACAGATATTTACTCAAGCAAAACAAATGCTTTACTCAAGTAAAATGCAAAAAGCTTAGTCATTAATAAAAATGTATTTACAATTTCAAACTCTTTATTCAAGTTATAGCACAGAGGCTCTTATATTACTACTTAAATGTAGTCTCTAAGGGTCTTTTCTAATGCTCTTTTTAAATGGGGTACTGATTAATTTCATCAAGAAAAAATCTCAAATTAGAAAGATGTAAGGCTGCATATGTGGGTTGCTTGCAACATGACATAGCTGCCCCTTCAACCTTGCGCAACATTGACTAGCTTAGTATTGGCTGAATTATTATGCAAATTGCTGACTTTTAGGGCCACCATCACTCTACAGAGAGGTTTCCTAACTACTTCTCTGGTTTACTACGTACATTATCTGATTCTGTACATTTACTCTCTGTACATTTACCTTATCTCTTCTTCCAGATATTTTATTCTGCCACCTCTCATTCCTTCTTTGGAATAAGACACTGCACTTGTGTGTACAAACAGCATTTAATCAGAAAAAATTTTTTTAATTTGGAAATGTAGTGAATAAAAATGTTAAGTGAAGGCAAAAGTCAAGTAAAGTACAAATATTTATAGTTATTGTATTTTATTACTTTCAGTTTCTAATAAGCATATAGGGAATTGGTGCTCTGATGAATCAAGCTAATGTGCTTCATGTGCGATGTACAATTTTAGCATTTCTGGCTGTAATGCTGACTATTGTTAAAGCCATTAGACCATTACACACAAACCTGTGATGATAGAGTTTTGATTGAACATGATGTTTGCTCATGCTGTACTTCTCTTGTAGATTTCTCCTCCCAGTGAGAACATTGTGATAACCAAACCTTGGCATCCCTGGTGGCAAAGATACCAACCTGTCAGCTACAACCTTTGCTCCAGATCAGGCACTGAGGAGGAACTGAGTGATATGATCACTCGCTGCAACAATGTTGGAGTAAAGCTGCCTATTTTTGTTATGTAACCCCTATAAGTCAAAACGAAACCCAAGAAGACTTTTCTGTTTTGATGTTGGTGTTCTCTGTTTTGGTGTTGCCATTATGGTGTTGTGTCAGATAACCATTTACTACACTAATATAAAATGTTTACCCTGTCCTCATTTTCATGTAAGAAATATTGATCTGTGTGTTGTTAGGTGAACATCTATGTGGATGCAGTCATTAACCATATGTGTGGAGCAGGTGGTGGAGAGGGCAATCACTCCAGCTGTGGCACCTACTTTAATGCCCAAAAGAAGGATTTCCCCTCTGTTCCCTTTTCATCCTCTGACTTTAATGAGGCCAAATGTAAAACAGAGAGTGGTGAAATTGAGAACTACCATGATATTTTTCAGGTTTGATATCTGGCTAACACGTTTGACTCATTAAAATAATAGAATTTGGTTTAATATGCAGCCTAATTTTTTACATTTTCAAAGGTAAGAGACTGTCGACTGGTAAGTCTTTTGGACCTTGCTATGGAGAAAGATTACGTGAGGGGCAAAGTGGCAGAATACATGAACAAGTTGATTGACTTGGGTGTGGCTGGATTCAGAGTGGATGCTTGCAAGCACATGTGGCCTGGTGACCTTGACGCAGTTTATGATAGACTTCACAACCTCAGCACCAAATGGTTCACACCTGGTTCCAAGCCTTTCATTTTCCAAGAGGTAATCTTTATAGAATCAAAGAGAAATTTGCCAGTTTTTCAAGATGTCAACAAAATTCAGTAACGGAAATGTAAACAAAACCATTCAGAGTGTTTTGTTCAGTGTGGAAATCTTACTGATCAAATTTTTTTACAGTGTTAGTGAAAAGAACCAGGGACCACAGTGTCTACAATGCATTGTACACATTGCAAATCAACAGTGTGGACAGCTATTTTATTTACTGTCCAAAAAACCCTTCCCAGTTTTACATGCAATGTTGATAATAATAAGGTGGTGATAAATCTAAAAAAATGTTTTGGATAAAATTTTACTTTACAATGCCTCTATGTTTGCAACTGTCCCATGTACAGTGGGTACGGAAAGTATTCAGACCCCCTTTAATTTTTCACTCTTTGTCATATTGCAGCCATTTGCTAAAATCA
>JBBPDA010000001.1:31608506-31625503 GCA_037974385.1 Arnoldichthys spilopterus
GTGTGTGTGTGTGTGTGTGTGTGTGTGTGTGTGTGTGTGTGTGTGTGTGTGTGTGTGTGTGTGTGTGTGTGAAAGAAAAAAAATATTTTCCATTGAATAACATTTTTTTTACATTTATATTAAATTTAAACATTTTATTTTATAAATGTAATAGATTTTTATGCATTCCAAAATGTTGCTATAATAATAAAACATCATACAACAGTGATCTTTGTGCTGGAGCTGCTTCTCGGCTTATTTCTGTCGTTTAGGAGACAGGGGGCGCCGTCTGCTGTATTAGTGACATCACCGTTAGCCAATAGGAAACGACTGTGGCTCCGCCTCTCCAGGCCCACGGAGAGTCTCGCGCTAAGGCATGACGTGCGCGCGATGCTGCGCTGCGCTGCTTGGGCATAATCGTGGTTCCGATCGGACATACTGCGCTGGCGGGGGAGCGGAGGGGACACGGGCGGCACTCACAGCCTTTTACACAGGTATCGAAAAACCACCGGTCCGGTTCAGCTCCTCAGCGCGCGCCGCAGCTTCTGTTTACCTACTGCGGTGGGTGGGGCGCGTGTAAATGGCTGGCTCATGTTGATGATGATGGTGGTGTTGGGGGGTGGGGGCAGCTGTGTGCATGTGATGCTTGAGCGGAGATGGAGGCTGCACGGTCGTCCCACCGCACACATACACACACACACAGGCTTTGCCATGTCAGTGTATACGGTTTACAGATAGAGCGAGAGAGTGTGGGCTCCATGTTTTGCTAGCTGCATCATTCCTGTATGCACCTTAACCCCCCCCTCCAGATCAGGGAGTGATGGGATGGGATGGGATGTGGGGAATAATTCCCTGTCCTGTCCTCTCCTGGAGTTCTGATGGCCGGGTTCAGGCCTGCCGGCTCCAACTCAGACACTTGTATTTAGGACAAAATGTGGCATAAATGTCCCAGGTTCCTCAAGAAATTTTCCAGGCTAAAAGGATATGAGCTCTCTGCGTTTCTGGCTTCCCGCAGGAAGAGGGACCAGGTCCTGTGGGAATCAGGAGGTTTACCTGGACTGAGTGTGGGGAGCTGGGGTGCACTGTGTTCTGCGTGTGCCAGATTTTCGGGGTGGTTAGTGTCTCTTCTTTAGGGATAAACTGGAAGGAATTTTGTGGTTTGACAAGTCTAGCAGGAAGTGAGGCTGCCACCCTGCAGTGCCCGCCCTCATTCCGCTGCTGAGTCTCCGTGCCAGTCTGTGGTCTAGTGGCACAGTGGGCAAAGAGTGGTGCTGTTGAAGGGTGAATGAGCTGAATGTGGAGGAAGGGAGAGTGAGCACTTCAGCATGACGCCCTGTTGAAGTGAAGTGAAATGGACTGTCATTGTGAACACACTCAGTCACACACAAAGTGCACTACAACAAAATGTGACTTCTGCATTTGACCCATTATACGTGCATATGTGGAGCAGCAGGTAGATACCAATAGCAGGGCGGTACCTTGCCACCACTGCCTAACAAAGTTGTGATCGGGGAGTTCAGGGGCTGGGGGTGGGAGGGGCTAGTCCTAGCAGGGATAAATCACCTGAAATAAATTGTTTAAATCTCTAAAAACGTCTCTTTTACACTATATTAAATTTTTTTTTCCTGCGTGAGCTGCTCATTAATAAACATCTCCACATTTCTCTCCTCGTTCTCCAGAGGTGGAGCTGCTGAGTAGCTGCCCATGGAGCAGCAGTGTGTGAATGGAGCTGAGGAAACTGACCCTGGAGTGAATCCTCCTCAGCCATGTGGTTCTTCCTAAGAGGGCTTCCCTCTGTCCACATCTTCGGCTTCCTCCTGTTCTCTGTGAACTCTGTGGCTCCTTGAGAGCTCCTGCGGAGTTGCTCCAGGGCAGACATGGCTAAAAGAGATTACTTGGTGGATGCAGCCAAGCAGATCCGCATGGCCTTGGACAGAGAGGTCAATGAGGACTATGAGGCTGCGTTTAGTTACTACAAGAATGGCGTGGACCTGCTGCTGAATGGAGTTCAAGGTACTCTGTTCTGTTTTCACAGCACTTTTCGTCTTCACCTTTACACAGAAAAAAATGAAAATCGCTGCCATGTGTCGTGTTGTACATGAAGGCGGCTCGCTACAGGAAATCCCAAAAGGAAACAGAAAGTTTATTTCTTTGGCTCTTTATTTCTTTCTTTTGACTTTTGACTTAATCTGTCCAGCACATTCTCAGTCTGAGGCCGGATATGAAATTGTTTTTGTCATATTGACTTTATGGAAATCCTCACAGGGCCAAACCGTTAACATACTGATGAAAGTTTAGTTCGCGATCGAGCCAAAAGAGTTTTCATCATTTTTATTTCGAAATCACAGTTTGAGTGAATGCAATTTTAATTATGTCCTCTGTTATCCAACATTACTGAGTTTTAGTGAATGAGTGATTATTGGTCATTGTGAACACCAAAGCACAGCACTACAACAAAATGTGACCTCTGCATTTAGCCCATTACTTGTAGGAGCACTGGCCAGCTGACATGGGCAGTGCCCGAGGTTTAGTGCTCAGTGCTGCTTGTACTAGTCTGGGATTTGAACCGGCAACCTTCAGGTCACAGGGTCAACATCCTAACCAATACACCACCACTTAATTGGGGAAGTTTAATAATAATCATATCTGATAAAGCAGATCTTGTAAACTGGAAGTCTTACATTTAGGACTCAATTCCAAAAAAGCCACACCTGTATTCCTGGGTAAAGTTTGCAAGCTCTCCCTATGTTTGCGTGGGTTTCCTCCGAGTGCTCTGGTTTCCTCCCACTGTCTAAGAGCTGCAGTAGGTTGACTGGATTCTCTAAATTGCCCGTAGGTGTGGGTGTGTGTGAATGTTGGGCTGTGTGTTGCCTACGATGGGTTGGCCTCCATCTTTCAGGTGCAGAGACAGGTAAACAGCAGCACTAAAGTGGCAACTGTAGCTCTTCGCCTGCCTCCATGTGTTGTGACTCACAGCTATAAATGTATTTTATACATGTTTTTATTTTTCAGCCACTGATGCACTGTGCATCCACAGTTTGAAGAGTTTATTTGCAAAAGAACTGACTAAAATCACCCTCCACCCCCCTGACCCCACCATACTGACATGATTGCTATTGGCTTATCCCAGCTATAAGCTGAGTGCAGGCCTGAGGCCTCTCAGCGCTTCCTCTGCCCTATAAACCCAGAAGTACCTAGAGACACTGTAAAGGGCTCTGATACAGTCCGGAGGAGGAAGAACACATACTATCTCACTAGCGCATATGTTTCACTTAGTAATCGCTAACAGATTGTGTACATTAATAGTAAACGTAGTTTAGATAATACCATAATAACAGACTAATTCAGTAAAATTGTGCTTTATGTTTATAATTTACTGCAACATGCAAAGTATAAAAGTGTTTTCTGCTCGGTTTCCACTGTCCACATAAAGATGAGAACCATGATCATTAGAACCAGGATGAGTAGAGTACATCAGCGATACACTGGTATTTTTCAATTTGCTGTGATTTCCGACATTTTACTGTTTCTATGTGGAAAAGAAAATTACAAGGGATATACAGTTGAAAATAAACATGTCTGAAGAAATGAAAAATGTCATCAATCTTATCCACCAAAGGTCAAAGTGACATAAAGTGGAATACACACCTGAAGCCACAGCGGCCCTTTCTGGATAAGATTGGTGGCCCGTTTTAAAATCTGGTCAAGGTGCCTCTTCAGTCACACCGACACATCAGAGACGGAATGAAAGAATCTGCATTTTCTTAAAGCAACCTCTTTGCTGAAGTCCAAACACTGATGTGCATAATAATGTGAAATGTAAGTGCTTTTCAGAACTTTTTACTGGTGAATTCAGGAGCTATTCAGCAGAGGAATGTAAGACTGTAGGAGATTCTGTTTTCCAGATTTAGCCTAGACAGTGAACCTTTCTCCTTCTTCTAGTGGATCCAAACAAGGAGAGGCGGGAGGCTGTGAAGCGGAAGACCACTCAGTACCTGAAGAGAGCAGAGGAGATCTTCAACTCTCATCTCCAGAATAATCTCAGCAAAGGCTCCACACAGTTAGGGGTATGAGACATATACATATTCTTCATCCCCTCAAACCAGTTTAACATGAAAATACAGGATGCTTTCTGTCCTACTCGCATTTCTACATCTTTTGCTTTATTCTGTTGCTTTCGTGCAGTCTGTCCACCCCTCAAACTCCCTGTTCTAACCTTCTGCACTGCTCATGAACAGTAGGCACACAGGGTGTAGAATCAGGATCCATGATCTGCATCATCCCCTGTTTACTGTAAGCCTTACTCATGTCTCTTCTCATAGAGCCTGAGGCTGAGCTGTGTGTCTCTTCCTCAGTGGAGCCCCCCTCCTTCACTTCAGCTTGCAAAAGAATGAGATTAATGCTGAATGCACTCAACTCTGAGCCCTCGCATGGAGAGTGTAATCCACAGATGTGCTTACTTGGGCCTGAGAAGGCAGGCTGACAGCTGTGGGGTCCTGCACAAGCTTAAACATTGTGTAGTAAAGCTTCTGTGCTTTCTGGTCCACAGGGTTACAGCAGCCTGAGATTCAGGTCCATCAGACACCTCAGCTCACCAGTGGAGGATCTGGAGATGTGTAAAGTCGTGGGGATTATTGATAAGGTAAGAATGCGAATGTGCTGTATGACAGTTGAGCTCTGTCTGTAGACCAGGTGAGTGTGTGGTGTGAACTGAGGCAGAAAACAAAACACTATTTTCTAAAAATAATTTTCTTTGTGGGGGAAAAAAAAACAGAAATGAAACTTTAAAGCTGGCGTCACTTCAGAAGTGATGAGGTGACCTGAAGTGATGCAGCCTAAATGTGAGCTCCATTTCTTCTTCTGGAGAATCTGAGTTTCTTCTTATTCACAGTAAATCACTTTGTACCCTTCGTGTTCAGATGTGTATCATCACCTTCGATGATAAATCGCTTTTATGATCTGCAAATTATTGAAGTTCTGTTTGTTTCTGTAGGTTCTGACTGTTCAAAACCTCATTAGTAAGGAGATGTTTGTGATTAAGGTAGGTTTTCCTGCAGCAGCTGAAGGCTCTTCTGTCTTACTGTCCAGCCTGAAGGCTCTGAAACACTCTTAGATTTCCTTTCCTTATGAAGCCGTCAGCACTGATCCACACAGACAGCTGTGGCCTGCTCATTCCACTGGGTTTGTTTATAGGTTAATGAAAGGGTTAATTTTGTTTAATGGCATGTCAGCAGCCCTTATGTGCTTCTTTCATGTTCAAGAGTATGTGGACATCCTCCAAATTACTGATGAATTGATTATTAATTAGTGCAGATTTTTCTCTAATGACCATGTAATGAAAACACTAGTTCATATGTGTGAATCTGAGCCCTTATCTGTTTAGCTGCTGCCTTAGCTCACAACCACAGCTACAATCAACTTGCCAGCAGTGAAAAAGCAGCGTGGTTAGCAGTTTTTCTAGCAGTGAAATAGCATTCCGGTCAGTAGTGTCGCTAGTAGTGTGGTTTGCATTGCAGCTAGCATTGAAATAGCAGTGCAGCTAGCAGTGAGGTAGCTGTGCAGTTAGCAGTGGGGTTAGCAATGAAATAGCTGTGCAGTTAGCACTGTGATTAGCTGTGAAATAGCAGTGTGGCTACTAGTGACGTAGCTGTGCAGTTAGCATTGTGGTTAGCACTATGGTTAAGAGTGTGTCTAACAGTGAAATAGAAGTGCAGCTAGCAGTGAAATAGCAGTGCGGTTAGCAGGACTTTGCCCCCGTGCACTAAGATAGAAATAGTATGATTAGTTTAGTGTGGAGAAACTCCACAGAGCCATGACCGCAACCCACCTGAACACCTTTGGGATGAACTGGATTGGTGACTGTGAGCCTAACGTCCATGTCTGACCCCTCACATGCTCTTTAGACTGAATGGATTCATTCCTACACAGCCTAAAAGGCAGCCCAATTGCATATTAAATCCCATGGTTTTGGAATGGGACATCCAACAAAGCCCACACACAGTATGTGTGATGGTCAGGTGTCCACATACATTTGACCATATTCTGTAGAGATATATAGTGCATTTAATTCCACATGATACATATTAACATATAACCAATAATGTCTATTAATACCATGTTTTCAGCAAAATCATGCAAACCTGAACACTAACCCTCAATATTTACTGATGTCCAGAGCCTTCCTAAGTCCAGCTGGGAAAGTCGAGAGCGTCCCACCATCATTCCTCAGGGGGTTCCTTTCATGGTAAAGTTATTGAGGTACTACATCAGTGAAGACTCAGTATTCCTGCATTTAGAACATATTCAAGGTGAGTCAAGGAAGATGATGTGCTATGTAGGGGAGGTCAATTATGGCAAAAATCATAATCATGATATTTTAACAGGAAACATCCTGTATTTATCTATCTAAACTTTTTGAACACTGTTTGTAAAAGTGTATTTGAAGTATTTTTCATCAAAAAAAGATTAAAAATAATAATTTAACCTGGTACAGAGAGAGAGAGAGAGAGAGAGAGAGAGGGAGGGAGAGAGAGAGAGAGACTTTTGTAGAGCTACAAAAATTTGTGAAAGTGACTATAAGCACCACAACGAAATGTGACCTCTGCATTTAACCCATCACATGTGGAGCAGCAGGCCGCTACCAACTGCGCCCAGAGAGCAGTGTAGTGGGATGGTACCTTGCTCAAGGGTACCTCAGTAGTGCCTGGGCCGGGACTCGAACCTGCGACCCTCGGGTCCCAAAGGCAGTGTCCTAACCACTAGGCCACCACTGCCCACTATAATTACCAGTATTGTCTACAGTGGCCAGGAAGGTAGAACTCTGCAAAAGTGTTGCCCAATAGTCATTTTATCTCGATTTTCTTGCTTTCAAAATCATAAACTACAAAAAACTGATTTATCAAGCAGCCCTAATGCAAATCAGTGCACAGTTCCAGCTGTTTGTTCTACAGGATTTCTGTGAAATACTCCCAGTGCAAGAAGAGTTTTAGGGGATGTTCTTGCATTAACATTAAAACACTGAATAGATTTACACTACACTTGATTTACAGTAAGGGGGAAGTTTTCAGACACTTTTGTTTTTCTTATTTAATATACTTCCAATGCAAATATCTGTACAAAATCAAAATATTTTATAGGTGAAAACCAGATGAGATTATTATAATAAAGAGTATGTAAGAGTAAACACAGCAGGGTAAAATTTCAGCATCAGAGCTGCTATAACTATAATTAAAGAACATGATTTTGGTCCTTTTTCAGGTGGTAGACTCTTCTCCAAACTGCACAAGATCAGAAGTGAGGTAGTGCGCGAGCATCCAGACTGCTTCAGTCCACACCAGCACAAGATCCAGATGAAGAACAGCTATACCTCCCCTGCTGTCAGCCAGCTCTATCAGCGCAATGGGGGGGGCAGTCACAAGGTGTCTGCACTTCTTGAAATGGGGAGTTTGGAAAGCTCGGACACTGACTCACTGGCGTCTTGGAATGAGACTCAGCATCAGCTAGAGAGCTGTGGAACTCACTCCTACTGTGAAGAGACAGGATGTTTGCAGAATTCCAGAATGGAAAATGATGGATTCCTGCCAGAGAAATCGTCAAACTCTGGTGCAATAAGGACAGATTCCCTTTCCTGTGTTAGTCCAGCTCGACTAGTTCCTCAGGACACTTTGCCACTTCCTGTACATCCCTGTGTGATCGTGGACACCCGAGATCCACTCAGCGTCACATCTGACCTTTTAGGAAATGATGTCCGCATTGAGTGGGTTGATTCCAGCTTGTATTTTGACAAGGCCTGGAATGCTGCAGAACTTACTCAGGACCACAGGGGTTTTACAGCTACAGGTTCAAATTCAGACGTTTTAGGAATCAACAGTGTATCTGAGATCACTTTGAGCTCCTTATTTGGAGGAGACACACAGCCAACCCTCTGTAGCACTGTCAATGTCCTTCCACAGAAAGTTCGTATAGTTCCCAATACGCTGCATTTACCCATGAAGAGCCAAATACAGGAGGAGATTGCTCATGGACAAACCATATGTAACTCACAAACTGGCACGAACAATGAAAGCTCCCAGTTTGTAGCGAGCTTGACCTCAGGAAATTCCCCAACGCAACTTCCAAAACCTGTACGTTTCTCCTTAGACTTCATGAAGATGGCTCCTCGCTTGAACAGTACAAGTAAAGATGGAGTGAAGGAGGTGCAGGGAGAGTGTGTGGAGGTTGGAGAGGAGAGTTGGACCCACCTCAGTCCTTCTTGTAGGAAAGTCACACAGGATCCCCTCTCTAATCCTCCCGTCACCTCCACTAGCAGCTCCTCTTATAGGCAGACTGAATCCGAAAGACCATATGTTGAGCAGCTTACAGAGAGTGGTGGCCTGGGTCACCAGCTCCAGTTCAGGGCCAGGTGTCAGCAAGGTCGATGGGGCCTTCCCGAGGGTGAGGTGCGAATATGGGGTGCTCAGATCCTGCTGGCACTTGAGAGTCTTCATGAGCAAGGGATTGTGTGCCAGGATCTCAACCCCAGGAACATCCTCCTCAACAGCAATAGTGAGTGATTCACTGTACAGTTCTCCAGACAAGACCATAAACCCACAGTAGGAGATAAGCATTAATATTACTATAAACGTTATAATCTAGGACTGCACAATATGTACAAAATGCCATGCTGCAGTTACAGAATACCTTTTAAAAAAACATTGCATTGATGTGCCATGGTTCAGACTTCAGTCTTACACTTTTTGCATATTACAACTGTACAACAAATATTACAGTAACGATTAGCAAACGAAATATTGTGGAGCGGGGTGGCATGGTGGGGCAGTGGTTAGGTCACCTCACAGCAAGAAGGTCCTGGATTCGGCCCAGGGTAGGCCACGGGTGTGGCAAGCTTTCACTGTGTTCGCATAGGTTTCCTCCTACTGTCCAAAGGCTGCAATAGGTTGAATGGATTCTCTAAATTGCCCGTAGATATAAGTGTATTGCTCTGTGATGGGTTGCCTTCCTGTTCTGGTTGTCCCCCGCCTTGGGCCTGCAGTCAGCTGGAATTGTCTCCAGCTGACCCGAAATGGAAGAAGCGGTTTAGAAAGTGGATGGATGGTTATTGTGGAGCCCTGCATAATAATGCCACAACAGTTTGGTCCAATTGTTCATCCCTAGTAGCGACACTATACAGATTTATCATGCACACACAAACAGGATGAATGCATATCCAAACTTAATGACATCTGTTCTGAACAGGAAAGGTCTGTCTGACATACTTTGGACAGTGGACAGAGGTTCAATCTGAAATTAGCCCGAAAGCGATAGAACAGATGTACTGTGCACCAGGTAAGCATTGCATCATCCATTATAAATAGCATGATGGCAAGTGTGTTATTGACACTTCACTAAGCAATATGTAATGATTTGTTGGGAACAGAAATCGGGGGATTATCCAAAACCACGGAGGCCTGTGACTGGTGGAGTCTGGGAGCTTTACTGTTTGAACTTCTGACTGGAATGGTAAGGACAGTCTGTTTACTCCAGTGAGTGTATTAGGAAGTGGTCCTTTAATAGAAACCTGGTTTAAGATGGTCATGACTCAATCATGACTTGCACTGTCAACAAACCCTTGATGAACTTTAAAATTGGTCATGGGCAGTTTTCTTACCGTAATTCTGAATTCTTATAAAGCTCAAAATATTCTGATGGCTTCTCTTTCTTCTGTGGTCACCAGCCCCTCTGGCAGTGCCATCCTACTGGAGTGCATCCACACACACAACTCCTTATTCCAGACCACCTGAGCACTGCAGCTGCCTCCCTGCTTACAGAGGTAAGTCTAGCGGGGGTAAAAGGGGTGAGACTGGTGCATTTAATCTGTATCACAGTAATGTCCACAAACCCACTAATCATGTCTCGCTGTTTTGCCACAGCTCCTTCAGTATGACGCTGGCTGTCGGCTGGGCTCTGGAGGTGGAGGTGTGAGCGACATTAAGTGTCATCCCTTCTTTAACTCTGTTCCCTGGCACACAATGGGCAGTTAATGGGCACAAAGGTCCATATAGTGCACACCTTCACAATTAAGGAGACCGTTGGATTTTTGACACCAATAGTGCATGAGTGCATCTCTGCTGCCCCCCGGTGGAGTACAACAGATGGAGCGTCAGTATTCCCCTGCTACCTTCTCTGTCTACAAACGAACAGACAATGATCAACTGATTAAGCAAAGAACATGTTCCTTGTACCTACACATTAGACATTTTATTAGGTACACTTACCATATACATGAGCTTTACAGAAACAGTTACTGACTGGAGCCATTCTGCATCTAAGAATAGAAAAGGACCATCACAGATCAGACTGGATGGTGGACCATTCTCAGCACAACTGTGTCCAAGACCCTGCATCAAGGGTTAACCTTACTGGGATACAGTCAAAAAGACTGTGGTTCATCCTTTCCCAATGCACGGTGTTAGGCATCAGTGGCTGGTTTCTGACCATGGGGCCATAGTTGGCTAGATGTGTTAAGCAGAAAGCCATGTTGGTATCACTGCTGTGCTGAGAATGGTCCACTACGTAAATATCATCACCTGTAGTTCTGTGGAGGTGTCTTTCCATCGATGGACAGGAAGGGGATGGGATCCTGATAAATTGTGCAACTACAGACTGGCTTTTCAGTAATCGTATCGTGTATCGCTGGGAGTCGAGAGTACCTGATATGACCGCTCTGCACAAGTCAACCGATCTGCATTGACGTCAACTACTACACAATTCTGAACTTCATTTGAATTAAATGCACATTTTTCCACGCATTAATGGAACTAACTGACGCCCAGTCCACCTTATAGTAACTGTAAGCCTTTTTTAGATGCCCACGTTCACATTATGGGCATTAAAACATTATTGTACTCGTATTTGACAGGGACGAGTGATATGCAATATTAGTACTAAGCAACACTGCATTCTGCTGTTTTCCAAGCATGAAAAATAAAGCCAGTACGATTTATACATTATATCTTATTGATTGATATTTGACAAAATATGTTCTTTTACTGCAAAAAAAAAGAATAAACAGGTGTTTTCATTGGTTTGTCAGTGTTTGAAACCAACTGAAACTAAGCATATCAATATTTTTCATGTAAATCTGCTGATTCGGATGAACATTTAGAAAGGGGGACTGCATTTACCTGGATTAGCTTTTATGAAAATATAAAACATTTCTTTCTGTTGGGTAAGAAACACAGTACGAATAAATTGCAGATACTTTAAGGGTAAATAGTGTCTGAGATGCTGAGATTTGCTCTTCCAGGGTAAAATAAACAACTATCAGGGAAATCTAATCATCTGCTTATGTCTGCAGACATGTTTTTCAACCTATGCTACACAGATGATTTTGTTATTGTGCATTTTTAGATAAAACTATCCAAAAAATGTATACATTTTAACATTCAGCTTTTGTTAACAAAACAAAACAAAAAATCTGATGCAGAAGAGTAGTAGTAATTTTGACTTCTTGACACAGAGTGATGGGCTGTAGAGTCCAGCTTGTGCAGATCTCCGAGCATGAGAATACAGGCACTGATACTACCACAAGACCCCCCCCCCCCCCAACCACCCACCCACTCTCATCCCCCCCCCCCAACCTAAGCAGGCATTCAGACTAATAGCATAGCTACCGCATCCTGTCTTACCACAGATGTGACACTGGTCCGATGAAGTTATGGGCGTTTACTTTACAGCTCAGCACTTACCCGCAGTGTGCATGTATTTTTAACCACATGGCTTACGCGTCTGCATAAACTAATACAAGCACAAGAAAAAGCAACGTGTCTGATCCGCTGCTGGCATTACTCAAATTAATATCGACCTACATGGAAATGTAAGGGGGTAAGAGGAACGAAAGGTCCCAAGCACGACAAGACTAGAGAAGACTAGAATTTCTTCAATTTATTGTTTAAAAGCTTATTTCCTCCTTAAATACTTTTTTTTTTTTACACAGCATAGACAGAATCGGTTCCCAATGACTGATCTCAAGAACTGTTTAAGGGACATACCACAAGTTTTATGTATGTACCCAACTGTAGAAAAAAAAAATTTTCTTGACATCTTGGACATAACACAACATAGTGTTCCTGGACTGCTGTTCACTTGATGGATTACAGCTTAATCAATATTAACCAATATTCTTTACACAGAACATGAACATACAATATACTGTTTACTACTGTGCTTGCTTTGCCATTCAGATAAACGACTGGACAGATAGTTTGAGCAACTTCATGACTTGTAAAATACCTGTAATACTCATACAATTATACATATAATTATATAAGTGTTACAACTCTTACACATTTAATTCAATTTAAAAAATGGCAAAAGCACTTATGTGCAGTTCCTTAAAGCCTTCCTGCTAAGAAAAGAAATCCTGTCCGAGAACCTTGTACAATAATATGCCATTCTAGCCCATGCAGTTTTCAGCTCTAGGTTCCTTCTCCTGCTTTCAAGTGAATGAACCATTCAAACAGTGAAGTGTTCTTTCCCTACTTAAACACAGATCAAATGCGATAAAGGGGTTTCAGGGGAGGTAATGACCACTGTGAGTGAGACGGGGGACTCGTTTTTGCATTCTGAGGAAGTCAGCCATTGGTGTGCGTTTCTTTAAAATCGTCTCACATGTCCAGGAGGAGCACCCTGGGGTCCTCGACCACAGACTTGATCTTGCGGAGGAAGGTGACCGCCTCTCTGCCGTCAATCAAACGATGGTCGTACGTCAGGGCCACGTACATCATGGGCCTGATCTCGACCTGAGAATGGAGAGCCGAACGGTGAGGTACTGACCCACGAAAAGTCATGGAGTACATCAATGAATCGGAAGTTGCGTCTATAACTAACCTTGCCCCCAACAGCAACCGGCCTGTCAAAGATACCATGCATGCCCAGGATGGCAGACTGCGGTGGGTTGATGATGGGTGTACCAAACACAGAGCCAAACACTCCACCATTACTGATGGTGAAGGTGCCACCGTCCATGTCTTCCACTGCCAGCTCATTTTTACGAGCCTGTGCAAAACAAAGCACACGTTCAGCCCCAGAATACACATACAATAAACGCATTAGAAAACATCTTCAGTTCGAAAATCTTAAGTCTTGATCAGCTGAGCCACGTTCAAAGACACAGGAGCATGTAGGTCAAATGAGTTCTGTATTAACAAGCTATGCAAACTGCACTGCTTGGGAGGAATACTGCGTATTGTGAGTGTTCTTCCAAATATTTATCA
Source organism: Arnoldichthys spilopterus (assembly GCA_037974385.1). Classification (NCBI taxonomy): domain Eukaryota; kingdom Metazoa; phylum Chordata; class Actinopteri; order Characiformes; family Lepidarchidae; genus Arnoldichthys; species Arnoldichthys spilopterus. The sequence goes on from JBBPDA010000001.1 coordinate 31,621,739, forward strand.
ATTATTATAAAAGATGATTTAAAAATATTTGAATTGGGCAGTGGTGGCCTAGTGGTAAGGACCTTGCCCTTGGAAACTGAAGGTCGCAGGTTCAAGTCCTGACCCGGGCACCACTGAGGTATCCTTGAGCAAGGTAACGTCCCACTACACTGCTCCCTGGGTGCTGTTGATAGATGCCCGCTGCTCCACGTGTGACTGGTTAAATGCAGAGGTTACATTTTGTTGGGGTGCATGAGTGTGTTACAATGACGTTCACGTTATGCTGAACAGTTGAGCATTTGAAGAGAACAGAATGCCAATAAGGCACCCGAGGCCATGTTACAGGACTTTAGGTACTTAGTGTGCCCCTAACAATACTTTAATCATAGGAAAATCACCAACATAGCCAGTCCTCAATGTTCTTGAAAACTAGTCATAATGTAGAAGAACCGCCCTCATATTTGATCATTATTTACACTTTAGATGCTTCACTGGATGAAGTATGAAGAATCTGATGTTCTGTTCTAGGGCACTAAAGGGCACTGAGGGATAACCGCTTGTTTTTCTGAAGCTAGGTGGTCAGAGTTTTTTTCCCCCCTTCACTTAACATCTGCTTAGCCCAAAATATAACCACCTTTAATTTAGGTCATATCACTAATTTACCTAAAAAAGGCTTCTGGTTAGTTGCTCCATTTACAAGATTCTGCTGTATGTCGGCACTGTTTGTTTGCTCTTTTTCTTGTGCGCCCAGAGCGTACGTGGCCGTGTCTTTAGCTAATGGTACAAAGTGCATTGGAAGTACGAAAGCTTGAAAACAGCCTAGATCATTAACCATGACCTGCAGAGTGTGACGCACAGAAGAGACATTTTTTATTTCATTTTTAGACCCGTTTCTACCTTTTCTCCAAGCTCATTGATGGCTTTTTCAATGTCCGTGAAGTTCATTCCTTCCACTCCTCTAACGACTGGTACCACTAGTCCCTGTGTGGAAGATGGGCAGATGGCACAGTTGAATGAATGAGCTTTAAACGGTTTGACACATACGGTTCTTCAGCACTGAATGCGGTGGATGGTCCACATGAGAGTAACACTTTTAAACTCAGATCAGCAACCGAGGGTCTCCGATCAAACTGGGAGTCATTTGTTATTAAGTGGTTATAATGAATCACTGAAGAAATGCATCACATTACGTCTGATGTGCGGGATATAAGATTTCGATCATGACTAAATGCATTTATTCACTTGACACGTCATTAGATGGTGCACAGTGTGTTGCTAAGAGGAGCAGACAAGCTGTAGAAAGTACCTTTGGTGTTGCTACTGCCACACTGATGTCCACGTAATCCCGGTAAACTATTTCTTTGGTTGTGTCATCAATAACTAGAAAAAAACAAACAAGTGATTTAAAAGTTAAGTGGTTAAACAGACAGTTACTCTCATACCTTCAGTTACTCTCCTTAGCTTCACTGACAAACCTGAACAGACTGTAGTAACGTTACTGCACAGAACTTAAACAGCAGTGCAAAGTTTAGGGGTGTAACTGAATAATCAGCACACGACTCAAGAGCAACCTGTTCTGATTAACAGAGTTGTAGATTATGTGCAGATTCAGATTTTTCCTAATCATTTATGAAGGATATGATTTCAAAGAACAAAAAGTGAAACTTAAATCCATCAAATTATTTTTAACAGTTGCCAAGGCACTGTAACTAAACAAATTTGTTCGTACTTAAATGTACTTTCTGCATAAGTTTCTTCCATCACTGCACTTAAGTACATAAAAGGATCAGATCTAGCTTGTGAGTAGGAAACCAATGGGACGGTTATGTGCTGTACATGCTGGCTTGCTACTACGGTGAAACCTGGTTTAGTGTGGCTTGCCTATATAGGCCAGGCTAATGCGGTTCTGAAGGAAGCAGCAGGGGAAAGGTAGTCTGTAAATCGTGATCTTAGACTCAGAATGCACAACCACAGTAACCACACACACTTGTTACTTGTCAATGTTGAAGTATCAACATTAAAAACATGACTAGCTGGAGCTGGGACACGTACCAGCATTGACTGCTGGCTGGTCTATCAAAGCGTAAGCAGCTGCTTTCACAAAGGCGGACATGAAGCCCAGTTTGATGCCATGCTTCTTCAGGAAAGCATCTTTGTAGACCTTCCTCATCTCCGTGATGTTGCTACGGTCACAGACAAAGAGGACAACATTAATACAGAAGGCAAGCAAGAGACGTTGGCAGCAAAGAGCCACATTCATTGGCTGAAGAGCATTTTATAAGCATTGCATTTTATAAGCATTAAACTTGAACATTTTTAGGAAAGAAGCTCCACACAGAGCTTGATAAATAGTTCCCGTGGTTGCTACGAACAGCAGTGCAAAATTTCCTGTTGAAGTAACAACCTTGAGTCCTACACCAGGGCTGTTACTGACAGTAGTCTGAGTGTATGATAAAAATGGGGCACTTGCCCGGCTCTTTTTAATTGTCCGTTTTCCTGTCTCTGACTCCGCTTAGGCTCTAGGGTTTCTCCGCTAACAGAATTAGTACCGTCCCAAGACACACACTCTCCGAGAAAGGAGAGAAGACGAGATAAAAATCTTCACTTTCCAAACCTCTCAAATCTTATTGGCCTGTCATAAAAGCCCATAACACTGCAGGCTGCCGGCTCTCTGAGGGCCGCTCTCAGGGGAGCGCTGGGCAGATGCTCTTGGCCCCTGACCGACCGTGCTCCTTCGTCTCCAGACTAACCCTGGCGTGCGGAGTCTTCCTCCATCCCATCAATGCCAACGAGATTTGTGCGAGTACGAAACCCCTGAGCAGCCGAAAGCTGACACCACCATTTGCGCCGGGGAGAAATCCTCAAAGTGTCATCTTCTGGAGTGAGGGAGGGGCTCTGAGGACATTAACGTTTCCTTGTAAATTAATAAACCATGTTTTACCCAAATCTTATCTTTGTTTTACCGACATTAGTACCAAATATTTACATTCCATGCTTTAAGTGGGGATTGGGTTTCAAAAAGCTCTTCCTGCAGGGCAGATTCCAATCTATAACCATTTGTGTTAGCATTGCTGAGGTTCTAATCAGGTTTGGGCACAGGCGGGATTTTTCACTGCAGTGATACAAGACTTCTTTCCATATTATTGACCAGGACTCCGTCCATGACTCGGAGATCGTCGTCTAAAAGAGATCTATTGTTCTGCGCTGGCAAAATCAATGATTGTCATTTTAGTCAGGGGAAAAAAAGGTAGTGACTGACCTCATGTCCACCTCGTTGAAAGTTGTCAGCATGGCACATGTGTTCTGAGCTTCTTTTAGCCTTTGAGCAATCCTCAACCTCATGCGGTTCATTTTAACCTGCAGTTTGAAGAAAATGGTAAACATCTGAACTGGTGGTCTACAAAATGAAGTGAAACTGCATTAAAAAAAAAAAAAAAAAAAAAATCACTGATTTTACTGCTCGAAAGGTCAGCTCTACATTTATACGTTGTTTGTATTTAATTTCTTTAAGCACATATTCAGATAAGATTCAACCAGAAGAAAATACTGTAGTTTTTGCTGTAAATATTTGTCAAATGTTATATTGTAGTTGTTTTTGTAAGCACCTGGCACATGTATCCACTGTTGTAGTGGTTCTCTGTAGTTAGTGTAAGCACTTGGCAGATGTATGTATTTATTGCAGTAGTTGCTGTCTGTAGTAGTATATAAACTTGGCGTATGTATTTATTGCAGTAGTTGCTGTCTGTAGTAGTATAAGAACTTGGCGTATGTGTTTATTGCAGTAGT
>JBBPDA010000001.1:31625603-31643140 GCA_037974385.1 Arnoldichthys spilopterus
TTGCGTTTGTTATTTATCTCTACAACTACAAGAAATGCGTTGGTCTTCTTGTGGCACCACCTTCAGTGTTACTCTATACAAATCGAACGCTTAATTGTTTCCTCTGCCCTGGAAGTCACTTTGGATAAAAGCATCAGCCAAATGAATACATGTAATGTAAATGTAGAAGAAAATACAGTTAGAGGGGTCTCGATTCCTGCCAGAACAAGCATCCGAACCCCATTGCACTAGCTGCGCACACACAGTATAATGACTTGGTGATACTCATTCACATACGCATTCATACTGGAGACGAGGAGGGGTAACAACACAAGTCAAAGTCTTCGGAAAAATCAGCTGTGCATAAAATTCATGGAACATATACAGAAGACGTAGTATACATTGCCCAGTTGCACCTCTGTAGTGGACCTATATGATCAGCATGTATGTGTGATAAAGGACCCTAAATGTGCTCTTACCCTGTGCTCTGACCTGGCCCCCTTGACTCCAGTGTCTGTAGGTGCAGAAGCAGGAGCTGCAGTTGGTTTGATGGCTGAAACTTAAGAGAAGATAGATCGATAAGCAAGCTTAATATTGTATCCATCCACAAAACTGCCATTGCACCAAAATTCTGTTAAACGGTTGATGTCTGAAACTTAAGGGAGGAGAATGAGGTATTAAGCTTGCTTATCTATCCATATATTGGTGTTTTTGTTATCCGGTGTCAACCAGAGGAGGATGGGTTCCCCCTTCTGAGCCTTGGTTCCTCCCAAGGTTTTTTCCTACTGCTAGGGAGTTTTTCCTTGCCTCTGTCGCCCTTGGGGGGGCTCTTTGGGGGCTCGGACCTGGTTTCTGTAAAGCTGCTTTGTGACAATGTCAGTTGTAAAAAGCGCTACACAAATAAACTTGACTTGACTCATGTGTCTGTCTGTGTCTGTCCTGACAACTGCCATTGTACCAAAATTCTGTTAAAAAATTCTGTTAAATAACGTAAGCTGAGGGCAGAGACAAAGACATGAAAAACACCATCCACTAAATACAATTCCCAAATGAAATGTGTGATTTTAAATCTTCTATAGGAACCGAAAATGTCTAATTTGTCTACAACACAAACCTTTATTTATTAAAATCACTTTTATAACCTAGTGACCGCAAAGACCTTCCCTTCAAGTCAGGACTGCTGCTTTGTAAACAAACGATGCAGTGCTCCTCTCAGCCCTGGCTTACCTGGTTTAGAAGCGATGGGCTGTGCTGGCACTGGCGGCACCGTGGGCATGGTGGTGGGGATGGGTCCCGGTGCAGCAGGAGTAGATGGTGGAGGGGGTGGGGGAGGAGCGGCAGCTGCTGGTGCCTCTGCTGCAGGAGCTGGGGCAGGGGTCACCTTAGCAGCAGCGACGGCTGAGGACAGCATGAAACCACAGAAAACATCAGTTTCGGTTTTTAATTTCCTGGTTTCACTGGTAGATCGAAAGGTAGGTGAGGTAAAGGAAGCTGTTTGTAAGACTTTTTGTGCTGCTCACATACGGACCTCCCTTTCTGAGTTTGAACAGAGGAGTGCCTCCTTCCACCTTGCCTCCATCAGGAACCAGCAGCTCCTCAATCACTCCAGCAGCAGGAGAGGGCACCTGCACTGATGTCTGCAGAGAAAGAAGGACAAAGCATGTGCATTACCTGCTGAAATTCAGCCTAAGATGTCAGAGATAATGCTCGGGAATGAAAAATAAATAAAAGAATTAACGTTTAGGGATTTGGGTCGATGCTCTTATTCAGAGCAGCAACACAGAATCATGTTACTGACGCGGGTAAATGTAGTATTCTGTTCTGTAGGATCTACAGCATTTCTCACTAGCAGATCACAGGAAACGAGCATAAACATGTCATCTTGAAGTCTAGTGGCATTTAACAAACCGGAATGATGTGTGTAGGGTCGCTGTGCAGCACTTTTGCAACATGTATAGCTTGCATTATAAAAGTACAGACACAAAACTGCTGTAAATCAAAAGTAAATTCAAGATCTTGAACTACGTAATAGTTAGGGGTGTAAAAATGAATCAATCTGTATTGATGCATCGACCAAAATAGCCCACGATCCGATGTATCGATGTAACCCATACATTTTTTTTTTCGGTGAGCACTGTTTTGTACTGAAAAGCTGCTTTTGTTTCCGACTATACTGCTTTAATCATAAAATGCTCCCATTATGATTTGTTCGCATGTGTGAGTTGATTGCACGTGTGTTCTGGGTTTGCTTTGAGCAATCCTCAACCTCATATGGTTCATTCTAACCTGCAGTTTAAAGAAAACGCAAAACATCTGAAATGGTGGTTTATGAAGTGAAACTACAGAAATCTCACGTGTTTTACTGCTCTAAAGTCAGGGTCAACTCGAAACATATATTTTGTTGAAGCTTATTATTCTTTCAATTTGTTTTAACACATTCTGAGCAGATTCATATAGCAAAAAATACAGTGAGAGGAGTCTCGATTCCTGCCAGAAAGAACCGAACCCCACTGTCTGAACCCCTACTGTCCGATCTGATGTATTGATGTAACTCTACGTTTTGCACTGAGAAGCTGCTTTTGCTTATGTAAACACTGCTGTAATTGACCTTTAATAATAAAATGTTTTACGTTTGAATTTGTTTGCATGTGTGAGTTGATGGAAGTGTAGCAGATTGTATGAAACAGGGTTTCTGCAGGTTTCAACAACTTACATTTAAGACTTAAGACCATTCTGAATTAAATTTAAGACCAATTTCACGTCCACACTGGTAAAAGTCCTGGGGAAACCTTAGAACTGCGTAAGGACCTGTTTGTTTTCTGGAGAATTTAATCTGTGATTTTACAGGGTTTTTTTTTAAATTTCTCATAGGACTTAAATTCAGAGTGGGTTTACATCGCAGTTTTTATCCACGATCAGTGCTGCCTTGGTCTGGCTTTTAGTCTTAGTACAGTGCGCTACACCTGGACTTCTGAAAGAAAGAACTACAACACAGAATCAACACACACTGTGGCATCAGAGAATTTTCAGCCATACGCGTGCAGTGGTGGCCTAGTGGTTAGGACACTGCCTTTGGGACCTGAAGGTCGCAGGTTCCCTACTGAGGTACCCTTGAGCAAGGTACCATCCCGCTACACTGCTCCCTGGGCGCTGTTGGTAGCTGCCCGCTGCTCCACGTGTGCACATGTGATGGGTTAAATGCAGAGGTCACATTTTGTTGTGGTGCTTGAGTGTTTTCACAATGACAAAGAGTCACTTTCACTTAAGACTTGAACGTAACCCATTTAAGACCTAGTGCATAACATCGGAATGTTTTTAAGGCCTTAAATCCCAGATTTTTTAATTTTAGACTTTAAGACTTGGCAGAAACCCTGATGGAATTTCATCACATTCCATACTGACTGCAGACCCCAGTATCCAACCCAATCAACCGTTTCGCATCGCTTCAAATCGAGGTATCGAAAACGTATCTGATGGCTGGCTAAAAGAATCAGATTGTGATGAAACTCGTGATTTACACCCCTAACAACAATATAGAACAACCTCAGCACAAAACCTGTAACAACTCCAAAACATCAGCTCTGCCTTTACCTTATCAGTCTCAATTTCACATACAACTTCATCCTCTGTGACTGTGTCTCCAACAGCTAAGAGACAAAACAGTATATCAGTAAAACATCATGCTATACTGTCAACAGAGGCTTTTATTTGTTTACCGCCCCGTTAAACACACATACCTTTCTCCCACCTCACGTCCCCCTCTGTGACAGACTCCGCAAAGGCAGGTGTGTTGACTGTAACAACTTCATTCCCTGCAACGGGAAAAGAGAAAACACATGAGGGTCTAGAGTTCCTCAGAGATGCAGAAACTTTTCACAGCCAATGCCACTTAAACCATGACTACAAGACTGGATGTTAGAGGCTGGATGCCCATGTTGGTTTTTGAAGAGTACCAAGCAGTGGAACTGACTGAACAAACTGTAAATCTTGACATTTCAGAGTTCAGAAGTCTGGCAGTGAAAGTCCTGTATGTTTTAATCTAGTACCAGCTAGAACCAGCGACCAGAGGGTCGGAGAAAACAGTGCACCAGAGTTTTTCTGTGTGTGGAGCTGTGTAGCTGCAGACTGGTCAGAGTGCCCATGCTGACCCTTGTCCACCACAAATAGCTCCTTCAATGGGCAGGTGAGCATCTGAAATGGAGCATAAATTGATGGAAGAAGGTGCCTGGTCTGATGAATCACGTTTTCCTCTACATTATGTCGAAAGCCAGGTGAATGGGCGTCGTTTTACCTCGGAAAGAGATGGCAACAGGAGCACCATGGGAAGAAGGCAAGGAGGCAGAGGCAGTGTGATGCTCTGGGCAATGTTCTGCTGGGTCCTGCATTCATGTGGATGATACAGCACACCTTTTTTGTTGAATCCATGCCTTGAAAGGTCGGAGCTTTTTAGCAGCATGAGGTGGTTGTGATGTTACAGGTGATTGGTGTAGATTACAGAGTGACTGTTTGCATGTTGTATTAACCCCTGTATGGACATGATTACTGTTTCATGGGATCCTGGGGCAGTTTGCTCTTAAACACTATTTCCATCCAGATTGGCCAGTTCATTTTATCTCCATCCTCCCTTAAGCAAACTACAGACCGAATATCCTTTTCTATACCAAATTCAGCAATGAATGAAGGAGATCCAGTTTTAGCATGTGATTTTCAGTTGTTCAAACTTGATAAAACAGCAACAAAACCATACATACTGTGGGCTGCAGTGGTCTTGAAGTATCTAATTTGGAAGGTGCTGGGCCTGGTCTCACACTTCCTACAATACAAAAGTTCAGAAGATGTCAATAAGAAGATGTACACTTAAAAAGCAAATCAACCATAAATATAAGCAAACCAAATACGTACAAAGTGCTTTTGAAGGTGACACACTGAGAAGACGATATGCCTGAAAAACAGAGACACAGATTTTTAAGTGTTTAATTACAGAGGAAAAATGAAACCGTGCTGAACATCTTGCCTACAATCCTCAACAGTAAATGGAACTGCAGTATTTACCAACACAATTTTCACAAACAAAGCAAGAGATAGGAGCACCTGCTAAATGACCTTAAACATATTTTACAGACTATTTCACTAAAAGAACTGCAGCTCTGTTAAGGGAAAAACATACCTGAAGCAGCCCGTCTTGCTAGCACACCGTTACCCTGTAAACAAAAGGACATTAATGCATTAGGGACTATGTAAAAAAAAAAATGACAGTACATTTCACTGTAGGAGGAACATCTACACATACATACACATACATAAAACGTGTCAAACGCTTTGGTTTCGTATTTAAGATTTTCAGTGTAATCTTCAATCCTTCAGTGGCCATTTATCCTGTTCTGTGGCCTTCCTGATCTTATTAACCGCAGCAAGCCCTCAAAGCAAATTGCTCTCTGCTGGGAAGCCACATGCACTTTAACCCTAGTGGAACTCCTGTAGCTACAAAGCTATATTTAACAGACACAGCCAACGTAAAGGCTGCCGTCTGGAGCAGGGAGCAAAGTTTCAGTTCTTCTCAATGGAAAGGCGAGCAGGAAGGTGAGTGGAAAATTAGAGCGGAGGGGTGGGCAAAAGGCGTCGGGGGTGAGGAGACAGTGAAGCCCTTGAATTTTGCTGGTTTGAACTGAAACTCTTAATGCCTGCAGGGGCTACAGATCTGAACCATGTGGTTGGAAGGTGCTCCAGCAGAAGGTACAGAGGTCAAGAAGGAAGATGTCGAAATTCCTGCTTTCAGGAGCCTGTCCATCTCATCACCTCGCCTGATTCCCACTGAAAATACTTTAATAGCAGAAACAGAGAGATCTGCAAACACAGCTCGCAAAAACCCTGACCTTACTGCAATATTCCTTCTAAATGTTTTTCCAAAAGAAATAAAAATATCCATTGACAGCAAACGTGGGGTTGCATTTATGGCCGGACTTATCTGAAAGCAAACAGCAGATACTAAAAATACAGATAAAAGCCTTTAACTGAGGGGTGAAGTGATCATCACTGTATAATAAAGGAACACTGTTATTGTTCTGCAGTTAATGAATCTGCTGCTGAAAAACAAGATCTGCCAAAATACTGACTTCATTCACAGCAGGACTAACACTTCACTGTCCAATGCCCACCCGTGCGGTCCCATTATGCTCGCTCTTTTTGTGTGGTTTCAGTACGTGGCTAAAATGGCTAACACCTGCCAGACTTTAGGCCTTAGTGCTCGGTCTAAACAGAGGAGAGCGCGACTTTGACATGTGGGGCTGAGGACAGAGGAAGAACCCGGTTCCCTGTGCTGTGTAGTGTAGTACAGGGAAGTGCTGAATGAAACAGTACAGTGGTCATTTAATCATTTAAACAGGTCCGTGCAGTAAAGTCCTGATTTAAACAGCTCCGTTTTGCGTTTAATGACTAAAATGTCGTGTAGAATGTTTAAGAGAACAGATAAAAACCGGAAATAAAGAATTAAACTCAAACAGCACTTCAACTAGCTTAGCCGGCTAGCTAACATCAACTAACTTTACACTTCACAGAGCAAAACATGAGGGAAAAGATTAAATTAAACCGAAAACGGAGAAAGTTTGACTGCGGACAGTTACTGACACACTCCGCGTGACCTTCCGCGAACGAACGGAACCGGGAGGGGACACAGACTTAAGGCTAGCGGCTAAGCTAATTTGGCATTAGCGTTTTCCTGAATGACGGGAGAAAAGTGGAAAGTGGATTTAAGGCGGTTTCACGTTCCGCTGTGGTGTTGGGCACTGAGCTCGGGAATAACGAGCTAATGAGGGCGCAGAGCCGCGGCGGAGAGACAGAGGGACATGCCGTCCTTGGTGTTGCGGGTGAGGCCTAGAGCCTGCGACGACCTCTCCCTGCCTCGGTCGCTGTGAGTGAAACAAACCACGATTCGGATCAAATTACACACAAACGGAAGAAAACTGCGGGCCCGTACCTGCCGGAGGGCGGAGATCGAGCGGCCGAAGGTGCGGGTGAGACAGCGGGATCGGGAGAACATGTCGGCTGCAAAGGCAGCGATCCGCAGGTTCCCGGACACAGCGCGGTGTAGGCCGCAGGAGGGAGCAGGAGGAGCAGCGTAGGGACGAACCAACGCCGGGCAGCGAAAGGGGTGGGGGGGCATCGGATGTGGGTGGACTGTACCAAAACATGCAGCACGTGTCCAAAAGTTTGAGGACGTCCAGCATCTCAGCAGTTTCTTTTCCCTCTCAGCTCTTCTGCAAACGTGTTAATGTGCGGCCTCTGTAAGACGTCCCGCTCTATGTGAATGAATTTGGTATATACCTGTAAACATGCAGTATAAGGTTGATCCAGGATCAGGATGATGTATTGCAGATCCAGGATCAGGGTGATCTAGGGCTGATCCAGGACCAGGGTGACATTGGGCTGATCCAGGACCAGGTAGGTATGTGGCTGATTCAGGACCAAGGTGATGCAGGGCTGTTCGAGGACCAGGGTGGTGTAGGGCCGATCCACGATCAGCGTGATGTAGGGCTGCGCTTCAACAGTGCAGTGAGCAGAGAGACGTGAGCGCGAGGCCTCAGGCTCCTCCTCTCCATCCTGCAGCCACACGCGCTCTCACTGGCGCTCACTCACACCGCGCACAGCAACAGGTAAGACAGACTCCTTTCCTCCTCTCGTCCTGTCCTCCTCCCCATACAGCAGTCTGTATGTTAAACACTGTAGCATTTCCTGTAAATGTAAACTCTCACATTTATTCTTGTAGTTATAGTTTTTGGTGATGCCCAAGAAAATGATGATATTGTGCTTTGTAGATCCATTTTTTTGGGGTGGGGGCAAGTTATCTCAGAGCAAGTTTTTGCTCAAAGCCAACAGACAGTCAGAAAAGCGTAATGACGAAAAGGAATTCCATTTAGTTTGTTTTAGTGCAACAGAAATGTTTAGCATACTAATTCAATTATTATTATTATTATTATTATTGTTGTTGATGTTGTTGTTGTTGTTGCTGTGAGATGGAATAGTTTAGTCATCACTGCTGAACAGACGGATGTGGATTACTGATGGTCAAACAGTGAGACAGTGCAGCCGAGTCTCTTTTCATTACTCAGAAGTTGAAATTATGGGCTGTTTTCCCTTTAGCTGAACAGTATTAATGAGTTACTTGATTTTCAGAGCACTTTTAGAGATTTAAAGTAACAGATTTATAGTTCTGTTTATGTTTTATGCTAATATATGTTTAATAAGTTTGAATTATGCATTAGATGTAAATATATATGTCCTGTTACTGGACCCTGTCAGTCGCGGATCGTTTTGCAGTAGCTGCTCTTCATGTGTTTTTGTGTTCCATTTAAACATGACTCTGACTACAAACTGTTTATTAATTCAGTAATAGAATAGAAAAAACAACAAATAAATGTAAACACGGTTTGTTTGGTTTTTTATAGACTTTATCAGTTCAATTCTACAAGCTGCTCGTTTTCTGTTGTTTCACCGAATTTTCACTTATTAACTGTAGGAAAGAGACGAGATACACTTTCGCTGTTTTCACATATTATTCCATATCTTCAGTCTAAAGCTCTTCGTATTCTTTGTTTTTGATTAAATCTACATTCAGCAGCAAAAACGAAGGAGGTTCCCAAACTGAACTGTATGCATATTACAGGCATTTACAGTACAGAAGAAAGCAGTAAGTGCCCAGTGTCTTACTTAAGCCTTTAGTAGCAGTTTGTATAGAATTACTCATCAATGGTTTCACTTTATTTTACATTATTTTATACTTTTCTACATAATAAAATAATAGTAAAAACATCCAGACTGAAATATCACAAATGAAAGTGAAAGAAAAGGTATTAAAATAAAGAAAAACTCTGAATTTAGTATCTTCAGAGTTGGAGAATCTTTGCTTTGGTGCAGCTTTACACTTGGTGTTCTCTCAAGCAGCTTCGTGAGGAGCCGCATGGGATCCTTTTCCAGCAGTCTTGAAGAAATCCCCACATATGCTGAGCACTTGTTCCTTTTAGCATAAACCTTTAGATCTCAGAATACACGCAGTCAGGTCAAACTTCTGGCTGGTATTGCATGTGATTTTGTATGAGTGTGAACCTCTAAAATCAACATTACTGACTCATTTCTTTCGTTAAATTGCTCTTTCTTTTAGGTGCCCTGAATTAATAGCCTGTTTTTTCTGCGCTGCACTGGCCAGGTGAAGTAGTCTAACAAAAAGTAATTGAACTGATTGCTTTGCAAACATGAACCTAACACCACCAGACCAAAGCATTCATAAGCCTAATGAGGGCTGTCTGGAAGACAACAAAGCAGACTTAATGCTGCCCTGCTTCCGCAGAGGCGTGTATGAGGAGTCTCTCTCTTCTTACCACAACGGATCCCTGATCTCTCATCTCCTGCGGAAAACCATCCACAGTAAGCGGCCCGCTCTCAGCAACAGCCACCTCTACCTGCCGCCCACCTCCGTGGCTGGAGCCGGCTTGGTTGATTCAGGATCCACAGTGTCCGAGTCTGCCCAGGAGGACCGGAGTAGCATGTCTTCCAAGGACAGCCTGGGAGAATCAACGTCCCCGGGGGCACATGTTTCTGGCGGGATGGGGGCTGAACCTGAACGTCCGCTGAGCGAGCACCTCCAAGCCAAACGGGCCAGGGTGGAGAACATCATAAGAGGCATGGCAGGTTCACCTAGTGACAGATACAGTGGGGAAGGAGATGGTATGGAGGGTGAGGGCAGCAGATATTGCACAGAAGTGTATAAAGAGAGCAAGCGCAAACGGAAATTTCCGCAGCACCAGGATCACAGTCAATCTACGGCTTTGACCGCAGCCAGCGGCGCTAATGCAAGCAAAGACGAAGAGTGTCACAAGCTGAGAGAGCAACTACAGAGCATGCAGCGCCTCTTGCGCCAACTCCAGGAGAAATTCTTACAGATGTATGACCACGGTAACTCAGAAAACGAAGATAGAGGGGAAGGAGATGCTCAGGAAGAGATCAATGAGCCGCAGCTGGATTTCAGCATCAACTCCGACAACAAAAGGATTGCCAACAAGGATAGAATGAAAGCGGACCGCGGCTATCTGAGCTCAGAGCGAGATCAAAAGAGCCTGCAGGAGATGCTGAAGTGTGAGCTTTCCAGGGCTGTAAGTGAGAGCGTTGATATGGTGTTCAGAAAGCTCTCCGTGACCCTGCAGAGCCAGTCCCCACAGCCTCGAGTGTGTCAAAGCCCAGAGTACACAGGTGTGGAGAAAAGGGCCCAACAAGCCTGCGCTCCAGAGCTGTCCGACTCTGAAGAAATGTCAAAGCCCAGGCCTCTGGAGTACTATGAGAGTACCCCGGTCCCCAGCCCTGAGCACCAGACTGAAGCTCTCTCCCTAGTGGTCCGGAAACCTACTCTGAACCAGCTGAGTTCCGTGAGCCAGCAGGTGAAGAGGCCATATCCACTTCACCAGAGTCCCTTCCAGTTCAGCTACGGTGCCCCTCTCCATGACAGCCAGATCCTGGAGCATCTCCTCAAATATGGCCCTCATGCTAATTTCGGGGGCATCCCCTGCCTTCCCCCATCCTTGGAAAGGTCTTCGCCCGATTCAATGGACCTTCCCTGGGAAAGCATTGCCATGAGGTCCAAGGTAAGCTCCGGGCACCTTGGCCAGCACCATCGCTCCGGGGCACTTGGCCAAGTCACAGTGGACAGCCTGTGCCTCCCACACGTCAAGATGGAGTGCGGTGACCTGCAGAGCATGGCAGAGCGAAGCACCTTCATGTCACTGAATATATCCTTTACTGAAGCTCACAGTGCTCTTACTCATGTCATAGTTAAGTAGCTGCGACTAATTGGATGCGAGATTTACCACATGCAGTTTATCACAATAGCAGAAAATCAGCCAATGTGTTGTTTGCAACAGCGTTTTCCCTCCAGGCCGCATCCTTTTATCTGAATATTCATGCAAATTTCCTTATACTTTGCTTAACCGTTTTGTGAACCGCCTTACTTGTTCTTTAATTTACAGTTATTTGCTGTGTGGTATATACAGGATTTAATACAGAGGAACCGCTGAACAAACTACCAGCTCTGAACCCTGCCTCGGTGAACAATGACTCGTTGAATTGAGTGCTGCACTGAGCAGTTCCACTAACACAGACTTCAAGGAGAATTTTGACTTTGATCTTGGTAACCCCAAAGAAAATTGTAGCATCTTCTTTAATCTGGGCCCAGTAATGACTTTAAGTCCAGAAAAAGACAAATAAAAAGGAATACAAGGCTTTGATAAGAATTGTCAGGAACAAAAGCCAATTTTCAAAGGCAGAAAAAAGCAGCAGTTTCTGTTCAGGAAATTCTCTTGATTTTTTTTTTCTCTCTTGACTTGAAAAGGTGCAGAATATGTTTCTGTACTCTCAATGTGATTGGAACGGATCAGAGGGGTCACTTTCGGTTGTTTGTGAGACGGAAGCTCTCTGCTGTCATTACATTTCAACCTCGGCGCCATGTGAACAGCACATATGTTGTTAGGTACACATGTCGGGGACCGTCTGACATTTGGCCTTTTATCATCATTAAATTCTGTAAAGGAGTTTTTTTAAAAGGATGGTTACCCCGCTGGGGAACTTGCAGGAGTGAGTGTTCAGAGCTGGACTCCATCCATGGACGGAGTGATTTAGGATGCATTATCAGGTCTCTTTCAGGATGTGCTTTATCTTTCCTCTGCATTGAGCTTCTCTTTGAACAAAATCTCATCAATCTTTTATTTTACCATCCCCATTTCAAAGGCACTGTTTCCTAATAAATGCATGCAGTGTTATGACCTTCCAGTGGATAAGAAGCTATTACCTGAGGTGTGGTTCCATTCTATACTGTGATGATGGGGAAACCCAGACCCCCCCACCCCCCCTTCCTTTTATTTAAAGTGAGGCACTACAAATTAACAGGGTCATTTTTTTAAAGCGAGAGATGAGATGAGAGTCAGAGTGAATCTGTGCCAGACAATTATTGGCATTCTCACAAATATTATATCATTATATTATATAAAATATATATATTTCAAATAATATCATTTTAATTAAAAAATACATCTTGCATATTGTTAAGGATTAAAATCTGTTCTTTAGATAATGTCGAATTAAAATGTAGAAGCTGAGAGTTTGGGTTTTGAATGTGGAGAAAAGCTAGTTTAGAGAAGAACGTGATGAAGAACTGGCCTCAGAATCGCAGCACCCAGCGAAGGCTCAGAGAACTTGCTCCATTTGTGTGAATATGCTCATCAGTAGAGAGGAAAAGGACAGATTGGGATGTTGTAGTGAGATTCTACCGGAAAAGAGCTTTTCACTGATTTCACATAACTGTGGGCGGAGCTAAGCCTTCATTAAAGTTGCTAAAGTGACGTAAACACATGGAAAATGAACATATTTCTTTTGATATTTGACTACAGTATAAGAGAAAGCTTTATAGATGTATCTAGTTTATCCCAAAAAGTGAAAAAATATTGTCTGGGCCAAAACCAGGTGTAGTGCAGCTCAGGTGTAAAAGATCCACGTGGTGTTTGGTCTCAAATCTGTTTCTTCCAGCCGACATGAAACTAAATGCGTTCAGTGGAAGTCTCTTATTGAGGTCCCTAATCTAATTTGTTTAGCTCTTTTTCCAATTAGCGCATGCTGCTGCTGTGTTAATTGACTCTCTGGTTGGAGGAAAGTTGTCTAAATGTGTTTCATTTGCACTGCACAGTAAAGTCACCAGTGTCAAATTAAATCCTACAGAAAAGCACATGTGATTTTGTAACCTAAGTGAGTGGCAATCAGTGTGCTGTATCAGTCCGACACATTTCACACATTAATATATACAGTCATATGCACTAATCCAGTTCCATGTTTTGTTGAATTTCTGAGTTGAAATGTTTTGCACAGAGACATGTGAGCCCAGTTTAATACATCTTATTACACAAATTTTGGCTGAATTTAACATTAAATTCAATGTGTGCAAAAGTTAAAGCACATTTAATAATAAAGGTGTTTCTATTAGGTACATTTAGTAAATAAATAGAAATTGTCAATAGAAAACTGCTCTTTCAGTTTGTCCAGTGTAGATATGTGATTTATTTTCATTGTACATGAGTGAAGCATTTAACAGATTAATTATCAGGGGATACATTTATGGTTTTTTTCCCTTTCAAAATGAACATGATGTGTGTGTTTATTGGGTGGTTTAGTCCTTAACTGTGCTACATCCAAGAAGGTCTGACTCCCAACCATCTGAAGAAAGCCAAACTGATGTTCTTCTACACGCGCTACCCAAGCTCCAACGTACTGAAGACCTTTTTCCCTGATGTTAAGGTAACTCATATATCAGCTACACACAGATACAAAATAGATGTAAAGAGGAGATATAGATGTGATTAATATATGGTGGAATACTCATTTAATTCCCTCCAAAAAATTAAAAAATGCCTGTAGGTGTGAGTGTGTGTATGACTGCCCTGTTATGGGTTGGCCTCCTGTCCTGGGTGTACCAGGCCTTAGGCCCGTAGTTAGCTGGGATTGGCTCCAGCTTCCCAGCGACCCAGAAATGGAAGAAGTGGTTTATAAAATGGATGGATGGATATTCATCTAATCGCAGAAACATTAGCAACTATGTAGTGACCAAAAATCTCACTCTGCTCAGAGTGTGTTTTGCACACCTTTGCTTTGTTAGGAGACACCTGTGATGCTTTTCCATCTTATGCTGTTAAGAAAGTCATAAAAGGTTGAACACCACATGGCCACTTGACATGGTTTTGTTGATGTTCTAAGTATAAAATGCAACCTCCTTAAACTTACATTTTTCTACAAATGTCACTGCTAGTTTAACATAATGTTAAAATACATGAAATAAAAAGGTGCCATAACTTTTGTACAGACATGCATCTGTGTCAACTTGAGATAAAATAGGACTTCAGGTAAAACCTTATAAAAAAAATGGAGGCTGTATCTTCAGTTCGCAGCATCTACACTGATATTTTATATAAAATTGAATGTTTCTGAGACAAATGACTTCCTTTCAAGAGTAAATGTGTGATACAATTAGCCAGTGGGAGTTTAAGGCTTGCCAAAAGCCTTCAGGAGTTTAGGGGTTGGTTTATCTTTAACATAGTTAAAAACAAAAAAGTTCCTCAAGTCAGCAAAACAAGACAAAGAGAGTGGAGATGAGCTGCTGTCTCCTGTGTTCACTGTTAACCCCTCAGTGCTGTTCAGCCAGCTGTCAACAGGCAACAATGGAGCTCAGGCGTCGCAGCCGTAGCAGCAGCAGCAGCAGTAGGAGCAGCAGTAGCAGCAGCTTTACTAACTGCACATCCTGTGAGTGCGTTGGACGTCCTGAGGCTCAGAGTTGAGGGCGACTAGTCTTACACACCGGGATGGCAGGCCTTTCAGATCAATCTCTCTGAATTTTGAGTTTTGTCTTTCTGTGCTTTAGGAACAGAAACGTCATCTTTTTAAACATTGCTGCCGTTTCTCTTCACGTTCGGCTCAACTTGGCCGAATACACTCTCTGCATCGGTCAAAGTGGTGAATGACTGTATCCCAAACAGCCAGCAGTGTTATAAGCCTGTGTGTACATGTGTGTGATCAACTGCTGTGAATGAATACAGTTCAGTCCAGTTTTACTTGTCTGGTTTGAAACCATTCCCATAGAAACCAATAAACAATAAAATTGGTATTTAATGTAGAGACACACTGTAGGACTATAATCATTATGCTGATGGGGACGTGGGCAGTAGAGGGTTAATCCAGTGTTTATGAAGTGCTTTAGAAGAGATTTCACAATGTCCATATGCATATATATGATGTATCAGGTCGCAGCTCAAACGTCGCACAGCCATATTATTCAGAGGCCACATCATAACAGCACTTTTCGCCCAACATGGAGAGCATAGCTGCACTGTTTTCACTATTTACCATTTTATAATAATAATAATAATAATCATCATCATCATCATCATTAAAACCATAAATTAATACAAAAATGTGGGATTTTGAAGTGACCCAAACAAAACTGTTCTGCATTTTAGATAATGTAGCCATTCTCTGCCCTTATTATGGCTTTGCACATTCTTGGCAGCTTCATGAGGAGCCTCCTGGGAAGCTTCTCCAGCAGTCTAGCAGGCATTTCCACATATGCTGAGCACTTGTCTGCCCCTGAAATCTTCTCTGATGGATATATATATACATATATATATCCATCAGAGAACATTTACTGTAACTAGTGTGTATATATATATATATATATATATATATATATATTAGTATATACTAGTTAAACTCGTTAAACTACACTAGTAAATTAAACAACATATTTGATGTAATTAGGCATGAGGCTTTAGGCTGAACAGGTCCATGTGTTATCTGTACACACGCATACATTTAGCGTATCAACACTTCTGCCATAGCAAAGACATGGTAAAGACCAATAGGGGCTAAAGAGGAATTCCACCAATTTCTCAAACTTTCTAATTCAGTCACTGAGTGCAAACAGTGTGTTTGACATGAAGGGAAAGAAACCTACAGATTTCTTTACAGTGGTGGTAATGGGAACCTGGGGTCACAATGTCTGATGTACAATACAAATGTTTACCATGTGTAACCCCCTTTGGCTAAACCCTTATGGCCAAACGGTCAAAAAACAGGTATCAGATAATGTATTTGTGACCCTTTCATGTAAAAACGTCTGTAAAGAAGTAGTAAATGCTTTGGACGCCTGGTTTCATTCCCTCACACTGTGAACACTTCTGACTCAATAAGGTTCTCTAAAGCAGAGAATTTCACATCAAACCCAGTGAGAATGACTCTGTTTACATCTGAACCACCTCATTACGCAGAAAATTTGGAAAATCAGTGGAATTGTCCTTGATCTTAAATGCATGCTGTGGTGGAAGGATTCAGAGTATTTTTGTTGTTCAATCATGATGTTCACGTGAAGTAAAGGGTTGCATCACACTGCAACTGCAGCGAAAACTTTTACAGAAGTGTCATAGGAAGCATAGAGCAGGTTGGCAGACAGCATCCTGTCTGGCGTGGTTGATTCCACTTCCTGGCGGGGCTGGTGGGACTGCTGGGTTCCCCTGACCTCCAGGGGTCGGCGAGGAGAGCCTGTCCGAGTCTCCTCCTTGTCCAGGGCCGACCCTTGTGTGGGAAGTGATGGTGAACAAAGGCGAAGCTAATCCCGGTGTCTGATTCCATTCCTATCAGCCAAAGTCAGTGAGAGGGAAGCTTCCTTCTGGCCTCTTCCACAGTGGCTTTCTCACCCGGTGCACAGCGAGGGAAGAAATGTCTTTGATGGTGGTTCAGCCCTTGGGCGTTTTTTTTCTTCCCTCCTTTTTTCTTCCTCTCAGTTTTTGGATGAGCAGATATAATAACAAGGCTAATGTCAAGACTGAGTTTAGCGCTGTGTTTTCATAGCTGCTCGTTTAGGGCCAATAAGCTGGTGGGAACGAGGAACTGGGTAATGACTTAAAAAAATGGACGAGTGCTCACCAAACACATAATCAGTGAAGATTGTGTGACGGAGAAGAAGACAAATGTTTCTGCTTTTGCTTTGGCCACAAACAGAAAAACCAGAGCAACAAAAACGTATGATGGATGGTTATTTAATGGGTTTAGCGTCAACTGTTGATGTGTGACTCTCTCTCTCTTTTTCTGTCTGCCTCTTTCTCTCTCTCTCTCTCTCTCTCTCTCTTTCTCTCTCTCTCCCTTTCTCTCTCTCTCCGTTTTACTCTCTCTCTGTCTCTCTCTCTCTCTCTCTCTCTCTCTCTCTCTCTCTCTCTCTCTCTCAGTTTAACCGCTGCATCACCTCTCAGCTTATCAAGTGGTTCAGTAACTTCAGAGAGTTCTACTACATACAGATGGAGAAGTTTGCCCGTCAGGCCATCGTGGATGGAGTGAGTGATGTGAAAGACATGGTTGTTAGCAGAGACTCTGAGCTTTTCCGCGCTCTCAACATGCACTACAACAAAGCCAACGACTTCCAGGTACTTCTCTATCTGTTCAGGGTTTAATTTATCACAGTCTCGCTACAAACAATGGCACATGACGTTGTGATTATCGCTATATTACTTCACAACACTACCGGCACTAATCTCTGTTCTGCTTCTGTCAGTCACCACCTGCACTCACTCACCTCACACCTTCATTCCTGATCACCTGCACTCATCACTCACCCCACACCTTCATTCCTGATCACTTGCACTCATCACTCACCCCACACCTTCATTCCTCATTACCTGCATTCATCACTCACCTCACACCGTCATTCCTGATCACCTGCACTCATCACTCACCTCACACTTTCATTCCTCATCACCTGCACTCATCACTCACCTTACACCTTAATTCCCAGCCACCTGCAGTCATCATTTTCTACACACTCTCATTCCTGAACACCTGCACTCATCACTCACCTCACACCGTCATTCCTGATCACCTGCACTCATCACTCACCTCACACCTTCATTTCGGACCACCTGCACTCATCACTTACTACACACTCTCATTCCTGACCACCTGCACTCATCACTCACCTCACACCTTAACTCCCA
>JBBPDA010000001.1:31671281-31699686 GCA_037974385.1 Arnoldichthys spilopterus
AACACAGCACAGTGCAGCACAGTACAGCACATCACCACAACCCAACATAACACAACACAACACAACACAACACAACACAGCACAACACAGCACAGTGCAGCACAGTACAGCACATCACCACAACCCAACATAACACAACACAACACAACACAACACAACAAAGCACAGGAGAGCACATGACAGCACCACAACTGAGTATAGCACAGCATAACATAATACAGCACAGAACAGCACAATACAGGAGAGCAGTGCACAGCATCCTTGCCCTGAGGAATAGTGTGTGTGAATACGAGACCTATGGCACCTCATTCTATCCTTATTTATGTCCCTTGACAGTGGAGCTGAGTATGCTCTGTGTGTGTGTGTGTGTGTGTGTGTGTGTGTGTGATCTAGGCGATGCACTCAACAATGTAATTGGGGTGATGAAAAATTATCGTGACTAAGGGTCTAGCACACACCCTCCCCCTCCCTCCTGTTCACCCCATCCCCATGATATAGCCCCCTCCTCAAATCCTCCCTCTGATCTGAGCCCCAAGCCTCAGCCCCCACCCCAGCACCCCAGGACTAGCAGTAATATCTCAGGGCCCATCTGTCACCATCTAATGTGACAAAGTTTTTATCGCGTGTATTAAGGCGCCAGATTAAAAAGTAAATACGGCAATCTCGCCCGGGCCCCTCAGCTGCTGGGTTATGGCACATTTCACGGTGGCCTGAGCACCTCATCAGCGGCCCCGCCTGCGGCCACCCTGGCAGGCGAAACAAACAGGGCCCGAGGGAGAGGGACTCCTGTTTAGGGGGAGGTGGTGGGTGGGTTAGGTTGGAGCAGGGTTAAGGAGATGTTAAAGGATACCATTAATGTTATATGTCTTCCTCCCCCAGAGGCAGGAATCGGCTGCAGCAGCAGAGGCTCAACTCTTTTTCCCTCTCTCTCTCTCTCTCTTTCCCCCTCTCTCTCTCTCTCTCTCTCTCTCTCTCTCTCGCTCTCTTTTAGCCTTTTGTCTCCCTGCCGTTTACTGTTGAGCAGTATGTTGCCTGTAGTAGTGCAGTGTAGTGGTGCTGGTGTCACACTGTAAGAGTGATGTTCAGTTGTAGCTGTACTGGTTCCTGAACAGGCAAAATGTTCATATTCTGTATGATAGCAACATCACTGTTACCGAGCAGCTTACTTGCATTTTATTATAACAAATCTATTGTTTCCAAAACCTGTCAGTTAACCTTAATGTGTGTCACTGCTGAATGAAACTCCAAACTAACCAAACATTACGTTTCCCTTACTGTATAAAGTCACTGTTGGTGTTTGGGCATATTTTTCGAGTTTTCACCCACTGCCAGGCCAGACCAAAATGGCTCTCAGTCTGACCAAACAAGGTATATGGATAGCCAGTGCCCGAGTCTAGCATCAGACACTTTTGTGGTCTAAAATTCAGCCTTGAAGATGATCTCCTGGAGTCACTATTTAAACTTGGTCTGCTGTGACCAAGCCTCCAGTCCTTGTCTCCTGATGCAGTTGGCCAGATGAGGAGCAGTGTGAGAACGTTCAAATCTACTTATATACTATGTGGTGACACTCAGTAGAAAAAAACAACAGATGTGGACACATTTTAGCAACATTACTATAACTGACAATAAAACACAAACTGCAGAAAATGTGGGTGCAAAATCTGTAAGGAAAATACTACAACCCTTTTGGAGGCCTGTGAAGGCCCAAGAATCTATGATAAAGTGAGTTGGACTTCTGTCTTTGCTAGAAGCAGACGGCACTTTACTTCTTCACTTGACAGTCCCCGGGTCAGCTCCCTGCTTTATAAAGGAACGGCTGCGTTTCACACTTTGTTGAGTAAGTTCCCTGAGTGCCTTCAGGAACCGTATTGCTCAGGTTAATATGGGTGGCTTCCTCTCACCTGTCCTCCTGCCTCACTGCGGGCTGCTTTTCTCCTCCATTTCCTTCATCTCTGTTCAACAGATCTGATCGAAGCTCCCCTGCTCCATCTGTGCTGCAGGAGGAAGCTGAGCGTCTCCTGATGAAGTTCTGGCAGATGGAGGAAGTGAACAGAGAGTGCCTCCTGTATTGGATGTCTGCAATGGCTCATTGGGGCTCCTATGAGGAGATATTAGCACATGTGTTCAACACGTCTGTGCTGATGCTTCATACTCAGAGGCCACATCTGACAAACCAGCATGTACAATGTTAAAGACCTCTATATGTAATTCAGATCAGTCAAACGATGGCAGTGTTAGAGGTTAAAAGGGAATTCCTCCATATTTCAAACTTTCTGCATAATTAAATGATTAAGCTACTGTGCCCTCCTGGTGGGCCATAAAGATACTACAGGTGGGCCACACCAGGGCCTTTTAATGTTCAAATTTATTATCATGTTTGAAATTTACAAAAATATGTATTATAATCTACATTTAAACATGTTCAAGAGTCAGGATTGTTTAAAGTGGTGATGAATGAATCCAGACATCATAATTAAAGCTGGTGAGTTTCTCTGCAGTGCATCGTTTTACATCAAACTGCAGTGAAAACCTTAAATTATTTAATTATGTTAAGGTGAATTTCACCTTCATTCATCTACTATGGGATGGCTATAAACATCCTCTTTAAAGGGACAGTTCAGTGAAAAACTCATGTTTTACAACATCCCCTTTGGCTCAAGTACAGTTAAGAAAGTCGTGTTTAGTTTTTAGTGTCTAAAGGCTCAGCAAAGCTGCTAGTCTAATGTAGCTAGCAGGTAATTAGCATCTCAAACTATATCAGTTTGTTAAATAATCTTAAATTTAATCTACAAATTCTGTAGTTTCTGACACTGTGTGACACTAATATCTCTAAAGATGGACAAAACTAAAAACAGATGTATTTGGACAAAAGTCGAAACAGCCTCACTTTTGCATTGAGTTCCTCACACCAGAGAAGGTCCAGCTGTTCCAGACTTTCAATTGCACCTTTATCCATTTTAATAGACAACAGAGTTAAAAACCACATAAGCCAGTGAGTTTATGTTTAAGAGTAATCAGAGAAGTGATTTTTAATTTCACTGTGAGCATTAAAAACAGAACCCAAACTGTTCCAGCTCCAGCTGTTGGGACTGAGAGCTGAAGGGGAGAAATGTGCAGTTTTGGCACAACCTCAACACCAGGTCTGTGTCTGAGCCAAGAGAGAAGTAAACAGTTCACCAGTGTCGTCGCAACGTTCCTGTCATCTGAGAGGTGTAAGTAATAATCTCCATTACTTTTGGCAGGGCTACAGCAAAGTCTTCAGCTTGCTGCTTCCGGCCAATGGGGCTCCAAAGAGCTGTGCCATGGTGACAGGCTGCTGTGGCTGACAGGCCGCTATCTCCACACACCTCCTGTGGGAGAGACTGAACATGTGTAGCTGTCTCCCTGCCTGTCATTAAAGAGGCAGCTAATGGTAAAGACTCCACAGCTCCCCATTCACAATTAGCTCTGCGGGAGGCTGGGCATGACAGGCACAGAGCAGAGAAGAGCATCCAGGCCAAGCAGGGCGACAGCCCCAGAGCTGTCCAGCTCCAGACCCCAGATGCCTAGAAAATGGTCACTGAACCCTAAGCTGAACTGAAGGAAAACTATTACTGAAAATAATAGGATAATACAGCTGCTTAGGAATGTGTGTGTGTGTGTGTGTGTGTGTGTGTGTGTGTGTGTGTGTGTGTGTGTATTTATAGGCGAGTATTCAGGGATACACTGTGACTATCTAGACCATTAAACAAGGGAATAAACAAACCACTCTGATTATGCTAATAATCACCAGGCTTATGGCATTATGGTTAAACACAAACACCTAAAGTGTGGAAAAGATATTCCATGTTGTGTGTGAAGTGTGCAACAGACATATGAATATATATGTGAGTGTGTGTGCAGCATGTGTGCTGCATTTCTACAGTGTCTCCTTCAGTGAAGAGTCCTGCCATAAAGCTACTCCTGTTCACCATCTGATACACACCCACTGGTTAGACTGCTGCTCACCTTTACAATCAGTGATGTATCTAGAACCTCCAGAACGATGAGAGTGATGTTCTCCCTCACAAATCAGAATGCGATTGGCTATTTCTTGTCAGTTCCTAACAATGTTGATGGTTAAGTGGGCAGTGGTGGCCTAGTGTTTAGGACCTTGCCCTTGTGAACTGAAGGTTGCATGTTCAAGTCCTGACCCTGTCACCACTGAGGTACCCTAGAGCAAGGTACCGTCCCACTACACTGCCTCCCAGGCTACCTGCTGCTTCATGTGTGCATGTGTGATGGGTTAAATGCAGAGGTCACATTTCATTGTGCTGCTTGAGTGTGTTCACAATGACAAATAGTCACTTCACTTCACTAATCTGACACTGTGGGACTTCAGTCCAGCTTGCAAAGTCCTAGCCAATGGGAGAGCTCGTTTAGCTACATCTACCTATCTACCTATCTCGCTTAGCTACATCTAGCTATCTAAGTAACTGTAGAGAGAATCAAACTGATTGGATATTTTTCTGTTGGACATTTCTTGAATTCTGCCTTTTTGTTTAAACCAAACTTAATGCAGTAAGAGTAAGCAATGCAGAATGTAAAGAATGAGAATAATATTATAAACATGATGTAAATGAATAAAAATTAAAACATGCATTTTTCCCCAAAAAAACCTGATTATGCTGGGTATCCTAAATATCTCTCTGATGTACAACCCCCAGTTCCAAAAAAGTTGGGACGCAGTGTAAAATGTAAAAAATTAATGCAATTATTTGTAAATCTTATAAACCCATAATTTATTAACAACAGAACATAGAAAACACATCAAACATTGAAAGTGAGACATATTATTATTACATAAAAAAATTGCTGATTTTAAATTTGGAGCAGCAACACATGTCAAAAGTGAAAAATATGTGGTACTAAAAGAGAAAAACATTTTTACTAATTCGGTTAATTGTCAACAGGTCAGTAAAATGATTGGGTATAAAAAGAGAGGCAGAGTCTTTTAGAAGATGGGCAGAGGTTCACCAATCTGCAAAAAAAAAATGCATCTACAATTTGTGGAATATTTTGTGGAATAATGCGCATCAATGTAAAATTGTAAACACTTTAAACATCTTGCTTGTTATAAGTGATCAGTTCTTATAGTAAGGGGTGGCATTAGTGCCTATGGATTTGGCAGCTTGCACATCTAGAAAGGCTTCATCACTGCTAAAAGGTATATGAAGGCTTTAGAGCAACATATGCTCCCATCTAGATGATGTCTTTTTCAGGGAAGACCTTGCATATATCAGCCAAAGTCAAAGCTAAACCGCACACTGTATCTATTACATGGCTTCATAGTAGAAGAGTCCGTGTTGAAGTGACTGCTGTCCAGACCTTTTATCAGCTGAAATCCTTTAGAGCATCATGACACAAAAAATAGGTCAAAGACAAAAAATAGGTCATAAACACAGAGTGTGTGAGCGGTTTTTCTCCTCAGTTCCTAAATGATTCAACGGTACCAAAAAAAGGAAAGGTGATGTAACACAGTGGTAAACACACATCTGTAACATCTTTTGTTGAGTGTGTTGCACGCATCAAATTCTACATTTGTTTACAAAATGTATTTAAGTTGTTCAGTGAAAAACTTTTTTTGTTCTTTTTATAGTTAAATTAATTTCTAATTAATAAAATTGACCAATCACACATTTTTGATTGTATTGCATTTTACGAAATGTTTAAACATTTCCTGAAATTGTTTTTTTATTTTGTAGATCCAAGCTGTATAGGTTGTAACTGTATATAAAACAAATTTTAAAACAATAGCAATGGCATTTTACACTTCTTAGTAGTAAGTCTATACAAGCCACAGTTAAGGCAGACAATGTGTCAATGCAGGAAAACAGTGAAGTGGATCCAGATGAGCTGCTTTGTATCTATCTGAGGGTTATATGGGGTTTGAGAGTGGTGGTTCCTCTGGGGCAGATCTTTGGGGATGCCTTTTAAAGAGCGGTGCAGTAAGCTGTATGATGTGAGCTGCTTCTGCACACAAAGGCCACCCACTGCACTGAAAAGGCCACAGAACAATGAAAAAAAACACTAAGAAGTCAAATCAGTCAACGAAAGCCAAGGAGGAAAGGTCAACACTAGGAACCAGGAAGGAAGACCATGGGTTGTAGGACAAAAAAATCAATTTGAAGTAGAATTATGAACTTTCAGGCTCTGTCTCTATTCTGCTGTGTGCAGTTTGGCTGAGTGAGTGGTCTGAGCACTTACAGGTCTGTTCAACACACAGTGGAAGAGAACAACAAGGTAAAACAGTCTGATTTAGTACATTCAGACCCTGAGGTATTCCTCGGGGAGGTCGTCTTAGGAAAATAAACATTTACAGTGTGAATGATATCGGATGTGGGTACTGTGTCCAGTTTGGGCTGCAGAAGTAGATACTGAGCTTTTTTTTTTAATATCAGACCTCTGCGTTCATTTATATGGCTCAACGGAGCGCTTGGCTTTAGTGTTAAACATGTTCACACTGTCAAAATATTTTCATAATATATACATAATCACAAAATACACTCAATATGTAGATGCATACACTTATATACACTCATAATATACCCTCATAATATATATACACTGATAATATACCCTCATAATATACACTCATAATATATACACTCATAATATACTCTCATAATATACATTCATAATATATACACTCATAATATGTACACTCATAATATATACACTGATAATATACCCTCATAATATACTCTCATAATATATACACTGATAATATACCCTCATAATATATACACTCATAATATACTCTCATAATATACATTCATAATATATACTCATAATATGTACACTCATAATATATACACTGATAATATACCCTCATAATATACCCTCATAATATATACACTGATAATATACCCTCATAATATACACTCATAATATATACACTCATAATATGTAGACTCATAATATATAGAGTCATAATATACACTGATTATATACCCTCATAATATACACTCATAATATACCCTCATAATATATACAGTCATAATATGTAGACTCATAATATATACACTCAAAATATGTACATTCATATACACTCATAATATGTACACTCATAATATACACTCATAATATACACTCATAATATACAATGATAATAAACCCTCATAATATACACTCATAATATACACTCATAATATACAATGATAATAAACCCTCATAATATACACTCATAATATATACACTCATAATATATACAGTCATAATATACACTCATAATATACACTCATAATATGTACACTCATAATATATACAGTCATAATATACACTCATAATATATACACTCGAAATATGTAGACTCATAATATATACAGTCATAATATACACTGATAATATGAGCTGGTGGATAAGCCGTCATCCCTGTTGGACAACATCTCCCACTCCATGCAAGAGACTCTGATAGCACTGAGCAGCTCCTTCAGTGACAGGCTGCTGCACCCACGGTGTGGGAAGGAGAGATTCAGGTCTTTCATTCCAGACTGTACAATCAACACCTTGCAGTTTGATCATATCCAAATATCATGGACTGAGAAGTGAAATGTTCAGTTAACATACAATATTTCTCCACTGTGCAATATTCTTCTGTGTATTATTCTCCACTGTGCAATATTCTTCTGTGTATTATTCTCCACTGTGCAATATTCTTCTGTGTTTTTCTCTGTGTAAAATAGGTGCAACTTATACACATATATATGTTTATATAGAACACTGCATACTCAAAGGTCTGTTTATATTTTGTGTATTAGCTGTAAAGTTTACTTTTTAATCTTATTGTGTTTTATAGTTTTTTAAATAGTATCTATTGCTTTGCAACTTTTCTGCTGCTCTTGCCTTTTGTACTGCCGTAGCAATGCAAATTTCCCACTTGTGGGACTAATAAAGGTTTATCTTATCTGAAATACATTCATAATATATACAGTCATATTATACCCTGATAATATACCTTCATAATATACACTCGTAATAAATTCTCATAATATATACAGTGTTAATACACACTGAAAATATACCTTCATAATATAAACTCATAAAATATACACTCATAATATATTCTCATAATTTATACACTCATAAAATATAGACTCATAATATACCCTCAAAATATGTACACTCATAATATATACAGTGATAATATACACTGAAAATATACCTTCATAATATACACTATATACTTAATATTTAATAATAAAACACGTTCATAATATTATCATAGTATATAACAATAAAAAATTCTCACAATTTATTTGAAGTTCCTTTTTCAGATTTTTGGCCGCACTGTAACACAGTTTAGCACTGTAGGTCCTGGCTTCAGATTCTGTCTGTATCTGATAGATTCAGTTTCCTCCGGTAGTCCAAAGTGTGTGTGTTTTGGAGATACAAGCATAGTGTGAGGGTTGGATGTGTGGTGTTTGGATCACTCTTACCGAAGAGAGAGCAGCAGGATGTAGAGATGAACTTTCTTTAACAACACTACTTTTTTTCATCCACTGCCTCATCTCCCCATGCGACTTAACAGACCAATCAGAAGCCTTAACTATAAAAAAAGAGTAAAAGATTCTTGGAGGCAGATTCAACAAATCATCACAGCTGTTTTAAAGATTAAAATGTAAAACTATAGATGTGTAACTATAATAAAAATAAATATGCAAACACAAATATGTAAATAGTTTGTGTAAACACTGTAAACTCGTTTTTGTAAATAAGCTCATATATATGAATAAAGTTCTTCACTGTGTTTACAATGTTCTGACAGTGAGAGTGTCTGGTCAGAGGTGAAGGGTTACTAGGTACTGCAAGTACAGGTCTGATACTGTGTATGTATCTCAGCAGTACTTGTGATTTGAAGCAACAATAATGTAGTGATACACTACAGAGACGAAGATGAGAAGACTTAAATAGAAATATGTCTAAAGTAAGTAAGACTGTATGTGTCCACATCATAACCTCAGAGCCAAAGAGAGCTTTTAAAATGTGCTGACTGGACAGTTTTTCATGAACACAGCGTTCTCTTGTTAGTGCAGACTGTTCTGACCCTGCGGCCAACAACCACAGGGGATGGGCTGTGCTCCACTTCGTTCACGGTGAGCAGTTGTTCTGAGTTTTTCTGAATGAAAACACTTTCACTGACCATCACTACTGGGACAAAGACTTTTATCTCTGTGTTTATCATTTTCCTTTTTCTTTAAACTGAATTTAATACCAGTTGTTCTTAATGTTGTGTGACAATTTCATGATGAAAATTTATGATAAACAGACTTATAAGTTCTCAGAGTTCGATGGTTGGTTTACTCAACAGTAGTGGAGTAAAAAGTGAGGAAAGTTATTCTACTTTTTACTCAGTTCCATTTTGGCCATTTTCCTAATGTGTTGTTTTTTTTCTTTTAGTTTAATTTCATTTCGTTCTGTTGGCTCAGCTCCCGGACTGCTTACCTGCCTTTCTCGGGCTTAAGCATTTTATTTTCAACTGAAAGGACCCCAGAAGAGAACACAGTGCCTGTCTCAAGTCTCTGTGCTGATAGATGCTGGATGTGCAATGAAGATCCAGTTTGGTTCCGTTTAATTGGCTAATTTTGCTTCAGTCACAGGCCTTGTTCACAGATACAGGGTTACTTTTTACATTTACATTGTTTCTCTCCTTTTGTTTATCATCAGGGCATTCGCCATTGTTGTTCTGTGTTTACATGAGATGATTTTGTGCAAAGCACTGCTAAGAGGTTACATGTTTACATCTACATAACACACTAACATGTTTACACATTAATGTTCAGTTCCTGGCCAAACTATACTGAGGAAGAAGGTGTCAGACTTATATGAAGGTCATCCTACAGTTCCACGACTCAAGCTTCCTGTTCTCTCTACTTATCATGATTTCACATGATCTGTAGCTTATAGCCGTGCTAAATACACAAGTAGACCTTATTAATACGTGGATGCACTTGACTACCAGATCAGTCAAACAGAAAGTTTAGAGGGGAGAAAGTTTTATCAGCTATTCAAATGCAGCCATAGAGCCCCACCACCACCACCACCAACGTCCATGGTTCTGGATAAGACCCTTGATAGATTACCGGAGCCTTTTGTTTGGCCAGTATGCTTTATGGTTAGGGTTATATTGCCGCCTGTCGGTTTTGTGTACTCTCAACAGCACTTGACAGCCTGTTTTTGTGTTTCCATATGGATTTGATTTTTTAAATGATAAACCTAGCTTGTGTGAAATGTTTTTAAGAATGTAAGAGAAAATCCTTGTTAACATGCAATAGGCAAAGATTTCAGTGAGGTACTTGCAATTTAGTGTTGTTTTGGGCTACACTACTCAACTGTAATACACACAGATAAGGGGGTCTAATGTAACTTTGACTGCTGACCAATAAGCGGCCAAGCCTTGATGACCTCTCAGTGAAAGCGAATGTAAAAATTGCTGCTGGGGACGTCTTTTGAAGTGGGTTGGGGGGTGGGTTTAGGAGCTGTGAAGCTGTGCCCCTACACTCAGTCACCTGCAGAAGGCTTTAAACAGCCGAGAGCACTGTGCAGATCAAATGAAACGTTCGGCCGTCCTGATGTTGCCAGATCAGTGCTTTTAGGCCGTTTGTGATGACCAGTCATAATACGATATCTTCTTCCCTCATTGTTAATTGTCCTTTTTGTGGTCTTCCATGCACCACTTCCTTACCTGAAAATTCAGTTTGTAACTGACCACTGAAATAGCTGATTATTTGATATCCTTATTAGTTGTCAATGCAAATATACAAAACTGTCATGTCAGACAAGGTCAAGTGTGGCTGGACCTCTTTCCTCTCCTGTATGGCAATTAAAGTGAGACCCATGGGAGCGCTGGGCTCGAGAGAAAGTGCCAGCATTAACTGTGACTGCTTTTTCACAATGCTAGCATAGCCTTCGGATTATCAGACATCTCCATAAATGGATCTGACACTCAAACTGTAAACTGTACACTATACACCCCTTTTGGGTTAAAGACAGGCTAGACCTGATGTAATTAACACTTCAATTAGCAGTAATTGTATAAACACTCTGCTAATAATGGCTGGGACCCCCTGTAAAAGAACAGCCTTTTTCTCATTATGGTATGTAGGGTGATGTTATTACAGAAATGATAATTAGGCATAATTAGCTCACACACAAACTGGGTTAATTGCAGCAACACAAACAGTTTAGACCAGCGGTTCCCAACCTTTTTCAGCTTGTGGCCCACACAGCTGAGCTTCCTTGATCCACCAGAAGATTTAAAAGACAATTTTCCGACTTGCCTCATGACTTTGCTGATGTTTGGTAGATGCTAAGTGCTGCATGTCAGGCTGGATGAAGACATAAAGTTTCAAACGGCCAAATTTTGAATTTAGAAATATGTAATTTATTGTTACAAAAAGCTTTTATGCACATGAGGTGGTTTTTCAAACAATTATTTTTGACTTTGATGATAATTTAATGATTTTTTAAATTAAGAAAATGTATTCAATCAGACAATCTTTCATAATGACTTCCACAGAAAACAAACAGTTACACTGGTCATGTATTTTGCCAGACTAAGCAACATCTGTATAAACATGAGGTTTTATTCATATTTTATTCATGTTTAGTAAAGCCATTTTGAAGCTTTTCATGTGTGTTCAGTGGTCAGTGTTCACATTGTTGTTCCATGGGAAACTATTTCATATGCACTGAATATGTTGTATGTGATCTACTTTACACTTATAAAATGTTCCCTGACATTAGGTTCAAGATTCAAGGTTCAAGACTTAATTCTTTTTGAGCCTTCGGTCATAGTTGCTCTTTTTCTCTCACTACCAGCTCACATAAATACAACCCTATAGCCAGCTTCTTCACGTTAAGCTCTGGGGTTTCGAAAAATAAAATGTTGAGTGTTGTCACAAAATGGGAATGACCAATTTTTTTTTGATTTGTGCATTGCACTCGAATGCAAAAACGTGTACTTGCAAGTGGGAATCTCAGGATTCTAATTGATACATGTGTAAAATTTTTCACCTTTTCCAGCCATGAACAATGCTTAACTTGGCTGTGAATGTGAACAACAATATACTTGATATTCTTCTGTGTGATTTATGCACTTTCTAATATGGCTAAGAAAGCATTTTCTCCAGGTCACTGTGCTCTCTTTTTCCTATGCTTGGATTGAGATGGGTATATTATTAATAGGTGTAAAATTAAAAATGTCACATTCATGTTCTCTTAAACTTAAGCCAATAAAAGTGCTATACATGTTATAATGCCAGGCAGTATCGGAGTACAGTTTACAGAGGAACGACATTTACAAACGAGATGCATTTTGGCTGAGAGCCTATGTGCATGCAGGTGCGGAGTTTGTGTGTATCATTACCTGCGGGTATTTCTCTTTTTATTCATGAGCAGTAGCCAGAGGAGACAGATGCATGGCCCAGCGCAGTGTAGCCAGGAGGCCAGTCTGCACCTCAACTTTGATACTCTTTAGAATAATTGCATATCAGCACGTGGTATCGCTGCTGCACTCTCCAAACACACTCTTATGCATGGCACAGACCCCACTGTTTGCATAAGCCCATTTATTATGAGTGATAGCGCTGCCTTCGCTGACATTTCGTAAACTGGAAGCACCTAATCTTGTTTGGGCCTGATGCTTATTAAAATACGGGTGTGGGGAGGAAGCCATGCCACTGGCTGCTCTTCCCCCATGTCCTGATAGGCCCAGCGCTGCTTCCTGTTCAAAATAAATACATTTGTCTTGTTTGTGCCGCGCGTCCCTGTCCGTGTCTAAGGTGAGGAGGGTGTCTGTGGCTGCCTGGTTCAGTCACATGATTTATGAATGCGCCGCTCCTCCCTCCCACTGAACTGCTGTCGGGAATGCGAGGGTTAACAGGAAGGTCCTTTGGCACCCAGACTGGAGTGGAGCCTACACTGTTACTCAAATTATAAGGTTCTAATATGGTTCTGCAGCAATTCTTAAGAGAAGTGTAAATATTCATAAAGTGCTTGTTCAGTTGGATGCAGTAGGGTGGAGCCTCTGTTTCATATGCTGTTCTGTTTTTGCAGAAATAAAGGATGGCTGAAAATGTGCCTCACGTGGACATGATAATGTTTCCAGTTTTTTGGAGCATTCATCATAGAGGTGAGAATCATTGGGGATCTTGCAGTTCAGGACGGGATTATTAAAATGATTGTTAATGTCTTTTCTGTTTTTTTTTTATTATGTCGTTAACAAGGTTCACCTCAGCTTAGCTCTGCTACTGTACTTTAGTGTATAAGAGTTTTTAACATTAATCAATTTTGAAAACTAGAAATTATAATTAAAAAATCATGATTTAAAAATGATATATTTTTTAAAAACTGTTTCACCAGTCATTCTTAAAATGACAACAAAGGTGACACTTATGATGCCCCCTGTTGGCGAAATGTCAAATTGCTACATGGGCTTTTCTCTCACTATAGTGAAAGTCTGGAATTTGGATATAGATGTCTGTGAGAAACCATGAAGCATCACCAGCCAGGGGCACCACTAGAAATTTTGGGTCCTCTGACAGAATATATTAGGCCCCCAAGTGCATATTTACAAGTACAAATTATTAGAACAACCAAACATTTCACCCTCTTTTATACAGTGCCCCCTAAACAAGCTATTGCCATAACTTATTTTTTATAATTTTCTAACAGTCTCTAAATTTGGTTTGTTCAGGTTTTTCATCACTCTTCCATGCAAAATTAATTCATTTGAGTTCAAGATGTTGGAGGGTTTTCTTGCATGTTCTGCCCATTACTAACTCCACACAGCATTTTACTGGGGTTCAAAAACTCCTTTCTTCTTCTTTTTAAGCCAGGATGACAATGGTGGATTTGTTAATGTGCTTAGTATCATTATCCTACCAAAAGGTCCACTTCCAGTTTAGCTTTAGCTTTTGGAAAGATGGCCTCACATTATTTTCAAGCTCTTTTTGATACGATGCGGAATTCAGAGCTGAATCGATGAGTGCAAGCTATTCAGTCCCTGAGACAGCAAAGCAACCCCAAACCATAACATTTCCACCACCATGCTTCACAGCTGGTATGCAGTTCTTCTCCTGAAAAGTTGTCTTTGGTCTTCACCACACATTTGTACTGTTACTGTGGCCAAACAACTCTATCTACATTATTCCAGAAGGCCTGGGCTGTACCTATATTTTCTTTGTTGAGCTGCAGTTTTGCTCTAATGTTCTTTTTGGAGAGCAAAGATTTTTTCCTGACACAACTTCCATGTGGACATATGCTCATCAACAGTCACAGGAGGTACCTGTTAACCAAATGTTCTATATAAAAAATGGGGTATTTGAAGTGTGACAGGTGTTTAGTAGGCTTAACATCTTTACAGGCAACACATGCAGCTCATAATAACACTAAACTAAAATTCTAAAATAAATCCTCGAGCCACACTCAAACCCCAGAGATTTAAGGCTGAGCTTCTTATGCCAGAGACACACATAAAAAGATTCAACCATTTCTGCTTCATATATACAACTTTTCTGACAGCAAACATGCATGCATTAGTAATATGCTGCATTTTTTCCTTTGCTAGGCCAGGCTGTACCAAAGTATTTACACTTTACACTGTGTCTGGGTTTATTTTACTGCAGGGGAATCACAGAGCCTGTGTAAAAGTCTGATATTGACATTTTGTGAATCCGTTCAGAATCTTTCACTGGGCATCTAAATTTTGGTTTTAAAAAATGATTATAAAAGCATTATCTATTATAAAACACATTATAAACCTTCAGCATTTAAAACATCAGTTGTGCTTTATAGTTCGTTATTGTTCTAGTGTAACGCTCTCACTCATTAGCCCCAGGCTTATGTAAAGTTGAGCTGTTCCTCTGTCTGAGGAGGGGTAGTGGGGAGCGATCCTAAACATTTGGATGTACGTTACCCTCAGACTGTCAGTGGCACAGGATGCCTGTCAGCCTTGGAGGAGCATGAGGACGACAACGACAGACAGGTACAGGATAGTGGGAGGGGTAGCTGATGAGGACAGGTGGAGGGGGAGGGTTTTGGAAATAATTGAATTCTACAATGGCTGGCAGATATCTGAATGTGACTTTGCAGAGCTTCCGATCCTTTATCCCTTTCGCAGTCTGTGTATCGACAGGTAAAAACAACAGTCATTATCTGTTAATTACATTAACATTTTATCAGCGGTGCTGGGATGGAGGTGGGATGGGGGTGGTGGGAGATAGCTGTCAGTCAGCTGTAGAAGGTTTGAAAAGGTGGGAGGTGAGAAATGCGTGTAGATCTGCAGGGCTGGGCCTGAGGGAAAAGGGGAGTGTGGATCTCTGCTCTCTGTGGAGTAACAAGGATCTCCTAAAGAAGCCTAAGAAATGAATGACCCTTCATATGTTAATACCCCCAGTGAGTAAAACACAGGGCTTTGTGATTTGCTTCTTTACTAACTGTCTCAAACACGCTGGGATTCTAGGCCTACAGCTTAAGAGGAGTTTATTTCAGTAGAATCACGTTTGAGTATAAACTGGGAAAGTCTTGCAGAACTAGTTAGTTAGTTAGTTAGTTAGTTAGTTAGTTAGTTAATCATTGCTATATAGTGTCGACCAGAGGAGGATGTTGTCCTTTTCTTTCAGCTTAGGGATTTTTTTCTCACCTCATTGGCTCACTGATTAGGGGCTCAAACTGAATTCTGTAAAGCTGCTTTGTGACAATGTCAGCTGTAGAAAGTGCTATAGAAATTAAAGTAAAATTGAATTGAACTGAAGAGGTGGCACGGTGGTGCCGTAGTTAGCTCTCTTAACTACAGCAAGAAGATCCTGAGTTCGAACCCCTGGTCGGCCTCGGGTGCCTTTCTGTGCGGATTTTGCATACTCTCCATGTGTTTGCGTCAGTTTCCTCCAACATAAGTGTGAATGTCTGTGCCAATGGTTGTCTGTCTATGTGTTGCCCTGTAATGGGTTGGCCTCTGTGGAGGAAATTATGAGATTGTATGGAGGAAAATGTGAAATTGTGTGGTTCTGTGTAAGGCGTGGTTGAATCTGTGCTTGCACTGAAATCGGCCATGGCCTGGGGCAGTGAAACCAAAAGCTGGAACCAGAAAGGTGGTATGCTAGAGGCCTGGGGTAGGCAGGTAGGGGGAGGCTGACAGCAATTGGTATGTCGTGAATATGTGAAAACAGGAAACCGGCAGGGTTTAAAAGTTGGAGGGGTGAAAACCTCTGGGTCTTTCATTCTCACCCTGCAGGGAGAAACGGTGTCCGGCGTTGCATTGAAGGCTCCTTCAATAAAACGCATCACTCCAGAAAACAGCTTTTCAGAATTTTTATTCATCTTCAAACCAACAAGTTTTCGACTACACCTCCTGTCCTGGCTAAACCCTGCCTTGGGCACATAGTCAGCTGAGATTTGCTCCAGCTCCCCCAACCGGAACTGGATAAGCGTTTTGGATAATGAACTGAACTGAATTGAATTGAATTCAACTGAACAGCTGTAATTCAGTATTGATTGAAACAGTTTGGTAATTTTTTTTTAAAAATTCCCAGCATATAATTATCTTATTTTTTTCTCCCTGATTTGTAAGCAGATAAAGCAAAGGCAGTGCTCCCATTATTTAGGCCCCCACAAAATCAGATTATTCACCAATAAGGAAGAGGAATCAGCCAATCATATTTTTATTTACTGTGGGAGGGACCAATTCCATGGTATAAAACATCACTCTAGGCATTTTGTGGTTCTAGATACATCACGTGAACCTAAGCAGCCTAACCAGTAGGTGGGGTCAGATGGTAAACAGACTTAAGATTCAAGATTCAAGAGTTTATTGTCATGTGCACAGTAGAACAAGCAGTTACACTGTCCAATGAAATTCTTACTTTGCTAGTACTCCATTGCCAAAATGTAAACTTACAATACTTACAAGTATTAACATAACACTGTGTTGAATAGAGCCACGTACAGGTTACAGATCTACACAGTGGATAATATCTGGTAGTAGGGCAGCATTAATAAAGTGCAATGTGCATTATTGTAATTTGTAAACATGCCAGTGCAATTAAATAGAAGACAAAATGCATTGTGCGTTATGCAGTACTGGGAGCAGCAGGTAGATGGCAAAAAAATAGATAATTAATATTTAACGTTGTAATTAGTTAAATAGTAACCAAGATGGTCCCAAAGTGCGGATGATGTTGTGGGCCCTCCTGATGACCCTGGTCTGATAAATGTCCTGTAGTGAAGGGAAGGCTGCTCCTGCAATTAACTGTGCAGTTTTTATCACACGCTGGAGGGCCTTCCGGTCCAGAGCAGCGCAGCTTCCATACCAGACTGTGATGGAGCTGGTGAGGATGCTCTCGATCATAATCCTGTAGAAGGTACTGAGGATTTTGACTGACATGCTGGGACTTTTTAATGATGTGCCAGATGTTTTAGGATCAGGTGAGGTCCTCTTTATGCCAGAGTCACAGATACACAAGGCCTAATTTTGGGCTAAAATTGGTTACAAAGTTCAGATAAAATATCTGGAACATCATTTAGAAGATTCTGATATCTTTAATATATGCACATTTTGTAAATATAGGGAGGAAGGGACTAATAATGAAAAAGCCATGAAAGGTAAATGGTAGAAGAACAGCCAGAAGCCTTTATAATTCCCTCTATTCTTGGTCCTAATAAAGTTCTAATAGAAAAATTAGAGATCCC
The DNA here is from genome assembly GCA_037974385.1 of Arnoldichthys spilopterus. Classification (NCBI taxonomy): domain Eukaryota; kingdom Metazoa; phylum Chordata; class Actinopteri; order Characiformes; family Lepidarchidae; genus Arnoldichthys; species Arnoldichthys spilopterus. The sequence continues at coordinate 31,688,988 of JBBPDA010000001.1, forward strand.
TCCCCTGCCTGCAGACCTCAGTGTGACCCCCCCTCCTGCTCAGCCAGTTGTTGAACCACCATCCTCACTCTCTCACTCAGTCAGATGCCCCCTTGCAAGTCCCACCTCCTACTCCCCCACCCCCTGGCCCATGGGGCTAACAGGGGCCAGTCACCTCAGGTAAAACCCAGGGGCCTGCCTGGGCCATTGTTGCCCTGACCCCTGTCCCACAAGCGAGGAAATGACTAATGACTTCTAGCTGTGTGCCTTTTCCTGCATCACACAGCCTGGACTGGACACTGGAGCTGAGTGCACTCCAAAAAGAGATAAAAAATTATTAAAGCAGAATACAGTTTACCCCAATCAGCCATTAACACCCCTGACAGATAAAGTGAATAACACTGACTATCTACTTATTTAATTGGAATGGAACCTATCAGGGGGGTGGCATATATTAGACTGCATGAGAACATTCAGTTCTTGAAGTTGATGTGCTGGAAGCAGAAACAATTAGCTAGTGTTTGACAAGGGCCTTATTGTAAAGGCTAGACAACAGTCAGAGCACTTCCATAACACCAAGTCTTGTGAAGATGGCCATGGGTGCCTTTTTGTGCAAAGTCTGCAAACTCTCCCTGTGTTCGCTTTGGTTTTCTCCAAGTACTCCGGTTTCCTCCCACTGCCCAAAGACTTGCAATAGGGTGACTGGATACTCTAAATTACCTGTAGGTGTGTGTGTAAGTGGTTGTCTGTCTATGTATTGTCCTGTAATGGTTTGGCCTTCTGTCCTGAGTGTACCCTGGCTTGGGCTGTAGTCAGCTGGGATTGACTCCCTCTTCTCCATGACCCAAAATAGAAGAAGCGGTTTATAAAATGAATGGATGGATGGAAAATGCCTTAAGCCATCCACACTGAATAAACTGAACACAGCTAATTAAACAGGTGGAGTCAGGGTGTGGCCAGAGTGGAGTCAGGGTAGGATGTGGGTGTGATGAGGGTGTGATGAGGGTGGGATCAGGTGTGCTTTTGCCTGCTATAAATAAAAATCTGCTTTGACCTTTGTGCCTATGGTCCAAAATGACATTTAGAACATGTTTCTATTAAGGAAATATGGGGCTTTGTTGCAAGAGTGATTACACATATAATTTGATTTATTTTTAAAAGGTAAAATTAAATAATACGGTCTGAAATGGAAGCTGACACAGGCAGTGTGGAGAGGTACTGAGACTTCTGCATGACAGAAACCCTTGACCATTTGTAGAGGACAGGTGCCAGGTTTATTTTACCTGTTTTATTTATTTCTAAGTGCATGCTCAATGTCAAATCCTGCATCCTGCTGCTTGCGGATGAAGGCAGAACTGTAGGTGACCGCTCACTTGCCATCTCGGCTGCATGGCTCAGTCCTGTCCTTCGCCTTCATGACCAAGTGCTCACTGCTGGCCCGGCCCGTATTTCCTCATTACGGTGCTCATATGTTTTATTTATGCACTCTGTAGTGTGTCCAGTTCTGCCAACACTACCCTGGGCACAGGCGCTGGTGGCAGTGCCAGAGAATGGAGGACAAGAGCAGCAGATGCCAGCTCAGTCGATAAAGAAGTTGGCCATGAGGCAAAAGCTGCGAGCATGTGATCGGGGCCAGGCTATGCTCACGGAGCTTTCGCTCAGATCCACGTGCGCTCCCAATCCCTCAATCATATTATGAGGGTCCGCCATCCAGGGACGTAACCTTTCGGCCCACTGCAGTCACGGGGGCTGTTTATTGATTGGGACCTGCCCCCATAACTTAATATTTCACCTGCTTATTTCCCTGACGGAGGCCGCCTCCTGTCACTCCAGCCAGAGGAGGATCAATGAGAACGTTGTCCCTTCAGGAAAAGGACCAGGCCGGGGTCGGCAGCTGACTGACAGGGCTCCAGTCTCTGGCTGGCAGCCGGACAGCCAGCCAGCGGTCAATGAGCAAAACCACAGAGCTTTGGACAAGCCAGCTTTTCAAGGCAAGGAATCAACGGCGCCTCAGAGCAGAGAACGGCTTTTAGACAGAGGAACACAAAATGACAACAGCGGCGTCTGGTTAGGGAGATGTTAAGGAACAAGCTTGGAGAGGGAAAGATCCTGAAAGGGATGGGGGGGGGGGGTGTAGGGGGAGAGGGAGAGAGGGAGGGTACTTGACCACATAGTCTTGATACACAAAAATGCAAAAGACCATTGCTGACAAAGAAAGAGTAAGAAAGAAAGAGATATCAAGTGTAGTAATCAAAATGAAAAATGGGTCCCCGGCTACTTTAAACAAGAGCTAATTTATCACCAGAAAGTACGGATAAGTAGCCGAGTTGTTGCCGTTCAGTAAGTACCCGTTCTGCACCAAATTATTCCACCCCTGCCTGCGTGCAACCATAAATCATACACTTCCACACATCTTTTCCCATTAGCGCCCATGCTAGGCATGGGTGCGTGCTCAGCTACCAAACACAGACTAATAGGCTACAACTTTTAATTTTAAGAATGCCCCAAATGCCCCAGAGCCACCACCCCCCAATACAAACCTTTCATTTGCCACTCCCCCCCTCCCCCCCAAGTCAGCACACAATTCACACAGGAGCACAAAGCAATTTTGATCACCATCAGCCGGCGGTAATTCTCCTCCTGATTGTGGCGCAGCAGTATTTACTACATTTCTCTCAGCACAATTCCTGGGTGGCTTTGTGTTTCGGGGACATTCAGCGCATGTTGGAGATAGAGCTGATCTCTTGCCGTTGGGGGCTGAGGGGTCATTGCCTTCTACAGTAGCAGAGTGCTCCCATGGCTGCTTTAGCCAATAGGGGCTGTTGATTAAAGTGGCTCTTCGGGGGGGCGGTAAGCTCGAATTTGTGAAGAACAAAAGCATCAGAATGAAGTTGAAGCCTTCAGTTGCAAATCTGCCTCCATTTAGAAGTAATTTGTGTGAAAGTCACTGCTTAAGAGATTTACCACATTAGTGTACATTGTAAACTTGGGCATGGTGCAGCTCTGATATCTCCACTGCGGTGAAGAACATTACATACACTCATCAGTTTCTTCATAGAGGTGTTAAAAAGTGTTGATCCTCAAAGGTCAGTGTAAGTAAAGCAGAAATATCCTTAACCTTAATTCTTAACTAAGTGTATGTTTGTATCACTACACATTGTACTACTGTAACTGTGTATGTGACAAACATCCACACATCAGTTCTTCACTCTCACACAAGATTAAACTGCAATACCGATTTATCTAGCACATTCAAAACATTAAATATAACAAAACATACAATGCTGAATTTTAGAACCAGAGAATAAAATAAACAAATGAAGAAAAAAAAGTAATATAAATCACTGAATTGACTAATCCTGAACAGTGAATTCACTGAACACTTTTCATTAATTTATTGATTTTAAATTCTCTACAGAGAAATTATAAAATGTGTATTTTATGTTTTATGCTATTTGTAATAGGTTAATTCCAGCTAATAACAGGAATATTATGTAAAGAAGTGTAGAAAACAAAAACATTCAATTGGACCAGTGGTTTCCAAATATTTTGTACCTTCATGAAGGTGGAGCAGATTTGTGGGTGTGGTTTAGGACACAGTATGACTTACTGTGAGCTATAAACATGTGCTAAACTTCATACTGAAGGCAGATTTGGGGATCAGTACACTAAAGGGTTTTGGTGGCCACTAATATCTAGTATAGATTAGTGTTAGATTTACAACTCCAGCAAAATCTGGACATTCTGAAAGGACTGTTTTTGTGATTAAACACAATTACATATATATCTACTTATTCAGCCTACAGCAGTTTTGCTCCTCCCATTCATACTTACGTTAGGTGTTTCAGTCCAGGCTGCTTTATCAACCAGTTAGATTCAGGGCAGCCAATCAGAACAGGTGTCAGTTGCATAAATTAGTCACAGTAACAAAAAGCCTCTTTAATTAAAAGCATGCGGTCTGAGGGGTCAATGTAAAACCTACTGTGTTTAGTAAATTAACCCACACAGAATTAATAAGGGAAAATAATGAAAGGAAAAATGTACGACATGGGCCCCTGAATAATGAGCCTACAGTGTAAAGGGCTCATTTGTGTCTGAGCATTTAGCAGTCAGTAGTAAAGGCCACCATCAGAACTACCAGAATGATAATGCACACTCTGGTCAGCAGCATACACAACTTGCCATCCCCCTTCGTTTCTTTAGCCTGGGCAGATTACAGAGAAAAACAATGGCAGCAGAAATAAATTCATCAGAGTAAGAGCTTTTGAGTGACTCTGGAAAGTCCAGTGCAAGACAGGTAGCTAGCGTCGAACGCCGCTTTCAGTCAAATGCTAAAGGGAGCTAGTGCATGATGGATAGAGTCTTTGACTTCCAATAGAAATGGCATGATGGCCTGGCATCTCTCTCAAGTACTCCCACTCACATTGTGACCAAATCCTCTTCTGTCCCTGTTTCACTGCGGTGACAGCATGAGGAATGCTTGGTTTTGTTCCCCCTACTGTTGCTATCCATCATCCATGGAAAGCTGGGACGCCTTGCTGCAACCCCCCCTCCCTCACACATACACACTCTCTCATCCGCACACAAACACAGTTCCATGGTCTCATCTGCACATGCATACAGTTCCGTGGTCTCTCACAAGCGCGCACACACACGCACACACACACACACACACACACACACACACACACACACACACACACACAGTTTCACGGTCTCATCTCAACATAGATGGATAAATTGGTCTCCATCTTTGCCTGAACTCCTCCGGCTCAGTTTTTATGAGACTCATGAGAGCGAAGGTGGGAGCGTGAGCTGCTGCTTCTCTGAGCCAATGCTTGTAAAGTCACACATTTTCACATCAGTTCCCTTCTAGGAAGAGACTCATCTGATGCCTGCAGACGTGTGTTCTAGTGTTGCACCCAATGAAACACTGTTCTAGGGAACATTACTGGAATCTTGACATTAACCTGGAAACTCAGAACAACGTCTTTATGAATGGATTTAATCAAACATAACAGCAATGGAATTTAATTATGTAAAAATTATATAATGAATAAACTACAACAAAAACTGATTTCAAAATTCAGTGTAATTTATGATGAGATATTATTACCTTAAGTTACCTTATCATTTTAGCTCTGGGATATTGATGGGTTTCCTCACACGAACTGCTCACTTCAGGGCTTTCCACAACATTTCTTCTGGGTGAAAGTCAGGACTTTGGTGTTTCTTTGGTAGAAACACTTGTGAGCTTAGGGTCATTGTCTTGCTGCATGACCCACTTTCTATTGAGATTCAGTTCACAGAAACATGTCCTGACATTTTCCTTTAGAGTTTGGTGTTATAGTTCAGAATTCAGTGTTGCATCAATGATGGCAGGCTGTCCTGGCCCAAATGCAACAAAACAGGCCTAAACTATGACACTACCACCACATTTTACAAGTGGAATAAGTTAGTTATATTGGAATACATTGCTGTCCTTTCTCTAAACATTTAACTTCTCATTTATACCAAAAGTTTTATTTTGGTCTCACCCATCCAAAAAACATTATTCCAGCAGCCTTTTGGCTTGTCCATGAGATCTTTAGCAAAGAATAGATAGCAGAAATGTTTTTATGGAGAAATGTGGCTTTCATCTTTTAACCCTGCCATGCACACAATTGTTGTTCAGTGCTCTCCTGATGGTGGACTGATTAACTTTATGACTTTGTGGACTATTAAATGCGTTGGAGTGAGCTTTGTTGGTCAAGCACTTCTGGAGAAGGCAAAAATATTATTCAATGAGTGGGAATGGATTTCAAACTCTTTACAGATGGTTTTGTAACCTTTTCCAGCCTGATGAGCATCAACAGCTCTTTATCTTTTTTTAAAAATAAAACAGAGTGCCACTAACGCCTGACTGTTATGCCATTGGTTAAAAAAAACTCCTGATTCTAAATTCACCTTCATATTAACTGCTAATCCTAGGGGTGCACTTATTTTTGCACACTCATGGGTTAGTAATATTTGATCATTTTCTTCAATAAATAAATGACCAAGTATAGTTTTTTTGTCTTGTTTGTTTAATTGGGTTCTTTATCTACTTTTAGGAGTTTGTGTGAAAATGTGATAAAGTTTTTGGTCAAATTTATGCAGAAATATAGAGCATCCTAAAAGGGCACAAACTTTCAAGGACCACTTTATGTGTGGCTAATGGTCATGTGGTTTGTCAAGACAGCTTAACAGAAAGCAGCAGTGTTACCCCAAAATTTCATGGAGTGTTTATTCAACAATTCCTCATCCGTTAATCATTATTGTGATTATTGGTCACAGTTAAGTTCAGTTTATTCTGACTGATGCAGGCATGTGATGCTCCGTGCTTTAAGTCGAGATCTGGTGTAAGCAGAGCCAGAAACCTGCAGCATCTGGGGCAGCAGGAGCTACTCTGTTCAGGACTGTAGATAGTCACTGTTCCTCAGACAGTCTCAGAAGGTGCTAGAAATGCTGTTTAACCCTTTCATTTTTTGGTCGAGCACATTGTGAGTCCCTATTTTTTACTGAAACATTCAGAGAGCTTAACTCAATTTGATTGTTTCATCACTGTCACTTTAGGTCAGTTATGGTAAAAAAATAAAATCCACTGGATTTCACTGTGTCTTTAATTAGTAGACCACTTCTGTGAGCTTCCTCACCAGAAGTTAGACAAACGCACACTAGTTGTGGGTGGTTCTGTTGCACTAACACACATTTGAGGATGGTTTATGGATTTCTATGAGAGCTTTTAAGAGATACCAAGAATTTTATTTGATTTTTACTATTTTGTTTTTGTAATTTTACAATAAAAAGAAATCTTGGCTGTTTGATAGAAGGCTTTGTTTAAAAAACAAGGTTGTTGAATAATAATAATTATATATATATATTGTTTTATTATGATGTTTATTATGTTGCTTTTAGTATTAATAGTTAGTCAAAAAGCCAAACAAAAAAACGTAAAAAGTGGAGCAGAAGCAGAAAAGCAGGCAGACAAAAGGAAGAGCAGGAGTACGTGTGTGAGAAAGCTCAGACTCTCAGGGTGAATCTCTGTGATGAATGAAGAGAGTGGAAAGATGGAATAATTTTAGTCAAATTAATCATGACACAACAGTTCCCCAGTGTGTGATGTAACTTTATATAATCAATAATGATTATTTTTCCCCATTTCACACCTGCTGAACGTTAGTGCTTCTACTTTTATTTTCTGTAACCAGCTTCAAACTATTTTACACATTTCATCATGAATTATCATAACTATTAGAATGAATAAATTATCAATAAAACACTGATAGTACGATCATATATAAGCTCCTAGATCAAAGCTGAGCACATGTCAGGTGAGAGTGCAAGTGTGTATGACGTGAGCTCAAGTGTCAAGATGTTATCTCATAAAGGAGCTTATAAATGTTCAGCTCCCTCCAGCCACATGAAGAGCAGCACTGATTTATGGCCATTGATCAGCTGCCGGAGGCTCTGACAGCTTTGTAGACAGCATCAGCACCTTTTACACTGTCAGCGTCCAGATCCATCTCTAACAGATAGAAACACAGCTTTGAAGAGAGCCTCACACCCAACAGTGGAGCGGAGCCCAGAACAATGTCAGTGTGTCACACTGAGGAGGAACGTCCACAAACACAAGGCCTATGTCATTAAACTCAGGAAAGGATGTCAGAATATATGCAAATGAGCCCCCTCCCACAAAATTGCCAGTGAGCCGTAAGAAGAGCACTCTCAGAAGGTCCATGATGAGCATTTTGTGCTTTGGTAAAATAATATTTTCATATGAAAGAAATCCTGTGAACACCAAAAAAACTGAACACCAAGTCAAGTTCATATTGTGTCTTTAAAAGTGGTCAGATATTTACATCATGATATTATTAACATATTTCTAATATGAATTTCAGATGGAGTTATGAGGTTTTTGAGCAGTGAATCTGGAGATACTTGTTCCGTCACTGATTTGAAGCACCACATCACAATCATTAACATTTGCTTCAAAGTTTGACTCACAAGGACATTAAGATTATCAGCATTTAAATATGAATCAGCAGATTTTGGCCTTTAAATCAGAAATAGCAGATTCCAGCCTTTTAAAATGAATCAGCAGATTCCAGCTTTTTAATGTGTTTATACAATTAGAAACTTCAGAGATATTATAATAAATATAACTGTTCACAGTTTTAAAGCACCATTTTAAAACCAGGTGGAAGCACAGTGTAAACAGTTTTCCCCTCCCATTTTTTTCTCTGTGTGGGTTTCTATACTAAAAACAACCATAGATTATTTTCTACATGACCATTTTCCAATCTCTATTTAACAGCCTGTTACTGTGCCTTTAAGATTTATATATGTAAATGTGCTCTTTGATTGGCTGTCCTATATTGTGCATCATTCACAAAGCAGTACAGACTGAAACACTCCTTATAGATTTTGTAAGCATGAGCAGGGCCAAACTGTTGCAGAGCTGTTTGTGGCATCACAGTAACAGTGAATTTGAACAGGGCAGTTTTAGCAGCTTTGGACTCAAGGGAATGAGCAGAATGTTTTAAAACTATACTGCATTAAAACATTTATTTTTAGGAACTGTTACCCCTCTTAGATCATCCATCACTGGGTTCTCCTGCCTACCTGTCCCAGACCTGTTCAGCTACCACGGACCATCTCCATGTGCTTCATATGGTTCATATTAGTATGTTAGATGTTGCTCCAGGTTCCAGGCTTTAACTAATACCTCATTTATGAACTTAGACTTTGCTTTATGGTTTATTATTGCTATCTGGTGTTGACAAAGGTTGGCCTTCCGAGTCTTGGTTTCTCCTAAACTTTCTTCCCTCTGTCTCCACTGGCTCTCTCATTTGAGGCTTTTGTAAAGCCACCCTGTGACAACTATGAACTGACTTAACTTACGTAAACAGTGAGAGTGTGGTGTTTAAATGAGTTTATCAGTGTTTATCTGATGGCTTTGATCTGTACACCCATCATCAGGACTGTTAACAGCTCTGATCATCATCAGCATCCAGACTTGGCTAACCTGCATGACTCTGATCAGAACGGCCATGTTAAATACATCTGTAGGTGAAGACATGTTGCGTTAGTTTGTGTTACAGTGCAGCTCATTATACAGACTGTAATGATCTCGTCTGTGCTTGATGAACCTTTTTTACTCTGAGTTGTCCAGAAGTGTCTAATCCTCAGGCACGGTTTCTGTCGGCCCCATCCGAACCGTTACGAAGAGAAATCTCTGTCCCTCCGATGGAGCCTAATTGTCTCCCGTGAGAATGGATAGCACGTCCATGGCACAGCTTAGTTTAAAATGCAAAATGTGGAGATTATCTGGCACTGAGATTCAGCGGCATCCATCATGCTATGCTAATGCAGCCGCCTGCTTAAGATATTCTAATATAAGCCACCCTGGAGATGTAGAGGAATTAACACAAACAGAGAGGGGAGGCAGGAACACAGAGGGGTCAGGAGATAGAAAGGGACAGGGGAGAGTCGGGCAGACAGAAACACACACACACATACACACACACACACACACACACACACACAGGCACGCATAACGAAACATACTGATATTTTGCATTACAGGCCAGGCCACAGCATCAAACTGCCCTTCCCTCTTCTCTCTCTGAGTGTAGGCTCAGGTCCACACAGGCCTCCGGTCGGTCTCAGACAGCCTCCTCCTGCGAGTGCTCCACACACACCGCCGGCGCTGCGAGGGAAGGTATTATTATCATTATATTAATGTGACATTAATTGCTTTTACTTTTTCACTCCATTAAGTGTGCTCTATCTCTTTGGGAGCCAGGCCAGATGGTTTATCACTTTGCCGCTGTTGCTAGCGCCATTAATGGACTAAGACACTGGGCTATAAAACGACTGCAGCGCAGTTTTGAAAATGTTCATCGCGCTAATTGAAAAGTAATTGTGGAGGTATAGTGCAACTGTCACTCCATAAAGAGCCTGATTATGGAAGAGGAGGAGGACTGGTGGGGGCGAGACTGTTGTTTGGCAGCAATTACAAGGTGTTCTGAGTAGAAAAAAATCTGCAGGTTCATCCATGCGAACTCCTTCGAAGAATAATAGACAGAAGACACAGCTGTTTCCTACATGCAGCTCAGTCAGTGTCCAGGCTCAGCTTTCCTACATCTGCCCTGTCAACTTTACACACAGGGAGGTGGACACACAGCCTATGGAGTGTGTAGGAGGAGAGGAAAGGGTTCACTTAACAGTAAGAGCACTAGATGTATAAAAAAGAGTGATAATGTAAATACATAAAATAAACTATATTTATATATGAGATAAAAGTATAAACTGATGTGAAAAAATAAGTACACCCCATGTTTTTTTCAGCATATTTGAAGAAACATTTCCTTGATACAGCGCTTACAGATAAAAGGGATTACTGTCCAACTAATGACGCAGAAAACTGACATTTTGTATAATTTTCATTATTTGAACAAACAAATGACAGATCAGCCACAGGGAAAACAGCAAATACACCCTGACATTTATCACACTTTCAAGTGCCACACAGTACAGACAGAGTAAACATAGTGCAGATTAAACACAGTACAGACAGAGTAAATACAGTGCAGAGTAAACACAGTACAGACAGTGTAAATACAGTGCAGAATAAATACAGTACAGACAGAGTAAATACAGTACAGACAGAGTAAATACAGTGCAGAATAAATACAGT
>JBBPDA010000001.1:31699786-31714926 GCA_037974385.1 Arnoldichthys spilopterus
ACAGAGTAAAAACAGTGCAGAATAAATACAGTACAGACAGAGTAAATACAGTACAGACAGAGTAAATACAGTGCAGAGTAAACACAGTACAGACAGAGTAAATACAGTGCAGAATAAATACAGTGCAGAATAAATACAGTACAGACAGAGTAAAAACATTACATTATTCCAGAAGGCCTGGACTTTGTCTAGATGTCAGGTAAAATAGGACAGGTTCCACCTGCAAAAGGTGGCACCTTATAGGGATTTTATGGACTTGAAGGTGTGATAAATGTAAGAGTGTATCTACTTTTCCCATGTGACTGATCTGTTATATATTTATTTAAATGATAAAATCATGTCAGTTTTATATGTCATTTGCTGAGGAATAATGTTTGCTCAAATATGTTTAAAAAACTAACACTTTTCATGGAGTGTGCTTATTTTATCACATGACTGTAACATCAGACTGCTGCTGCTAACTTTACTTGCCCTCCTCCTTTATGTAACTGAGCTTAATCAGACTGTTGATAGGTAGCACAGTAAATGATTGTGCCCCATCAGTAATCTTTACACTGAGCAGGAGACGTTTTGGCCAAATTTGATGAAAACAATATTAAGCTGCATTTCGGCTCAGAAATGTGCATCTAGATTAACTTGTGTTTTAGTGGTTAGATGTCCTATGTGGCTAATATCTGGCAAGGGAAAGGATTAAAAAGCATAAAAAGAATGAACATAAAATGAAATACTGACAGGGCAGCATGGTGGTGCAGTGGTTAGCGCTGTCGCCTCACAGCAAGAAGGTCCTGAGTTTATACCTGGGTCAGCCACGGGTGCTTTTCTGTGTGGAGCTTGCAAGCTCTCTCTGTGGTTCATGTGGATTTCTTTCAACTGTCCAAAGGCTTGTGATGGGTTTATACTCTAAACTGCCCATAGATATTAGTGCGTGTGTGTGAATGGTTGTCTGTCTATGTGTTGCCCTGTGATGGGTTGGCCTCCAGTCCTGGGTGAGTCCTGCCTTGGGCCCATAGTCAGCTGGGATTGGCTCCGGCTTCCCTGTGACCCGAAATGGAAGAAGCAATTTAGAAAGTGGATGGATGGATGAAATACTGACTCTTTTGTCTTTACACTTTATTTTCATGTTACGTTTTGGAGGTACAGGCAAACGATCCTTATAATCTGGGGTTGCTGCAACTTCTCAGAACCCCCCACTTACCATCAGTAAGCAGATGGTCTTTTTTATATGATACAGTGATGTAAAGTGTGCAATGCTATATGATCTTCAGTACATGCTGTAAATAAACCGGCTCTGTCACTTCCACTGTGAGGGGGATTACTCAAACAAGAGTGCAGATTCTTTTCCACATGTGAATAAGTCGTACAAGTGTAACCACAGATCAGGACCATCAAAACCGTACAGCTGCATTGTCAGCAGTAGCATGATTCATATCTATGTCTGAATATGACGTACAAGAGCAACAGGTTAAACTGTACTGTATTTACATCACTCTGTAAATACTCCTGTTAAATCTCAAATATTTTGTTAATATTTCACATAAATTCCTTCTTATTTACATGAACCTCAGATGCCTTGCCTCAATTTCTAAAAGATGTCTGAAAGATTATGGGATGCCTGTCAGTGTCTCAAGCCGTGCTCATTCTTTGATTGCTGTAGTGTGAGCTTTCTGCTGACATGCAGTGTCACTGCTCCAACACACTGGCTTTGTTTCCACACGCCAATTGATGCACAATTGTGTTTGAAGTGTTGCCTTGACTGTGTGAGGCGTTCGTTTAAGCCGTCATTACTAAAACAAAGCAGTCCCTCACTTATCAGGCCCTAATCGACTCGCACGCCCACCCCTCTCGTCTGTTCAATTCACCGTATTGACACGCATTGACCGGCCTGGAGAGAGCGGCACGGTGAACTTGTTGTACATGGATTGGGGTCAGGACATAGTGTGTGTCTAGGCGTGGTGGTGGCAGGGTAGAGCCTGCACGGCGTTCTCCAATCAATGCTGCTGGGGGGAGACGAGAAGGATAGAAAACAAAGGAAAGACCCTTTGATTTCCAGAGAAGGGGGCGACTTTTAAAGGAGGTGTTCATCAGCGAAGTAGATGCTACTGTACCTGTTTACACCTGTGAGATCAACGCAGGTGCCTGCACAGGTCTGGGTGCACTAATGTGTGTGAGTCACATTTTTAATAGACTTTCTATAGGTCATTGTTTTTTTCTGTTCTTCCAGTACAGCGATTGAATGATTCAGTATATTTGGCTGGTCTCTTTCTGGGTGGATAGGAAGGCACTCATGCTGGCCCTCACCCTCCCTGCTTGGTGGCTTCTTTTGATTGTGGGAGACCCAGCGTTATGACGTGGGGCGGTCATAACAAAATTGGGGACTAAAGTTGATTCAAAATCTGTAAGGGTAAGCACCCGGACAGGCCAGCGTGCCAACCGTATGCCTGGAGCATTGCCAGCTAGCTTCAGGAGGACCCCCTAAGGGCCATAGGGCAGCTAGTGGAGCTCACGACTGCTTCCAGGGGTTCCTTCCCTTAAACCCAGAAGCCTTTGCCCTTACCCGCGATGCCTTATGGCTGCCATGCTTAGCTCGCGGTTAACACCTAGCGACCTAAGCTAAGCTACATAATATAGAGACCATCACGCATTGTTTACATATTGTTGTGCGGATCGATACTGAAATATCGACACCTCTGGTAACATAATTGTATGTTCTAAAATCAATTCACATGTTAAAATATCGATATTTTACTAATTTGGGGGAAAATGTGTAATTTATCATTACCAGGAGCACAGTGGACAGGAACTATACTTTCGCAACCTCATCTAAATGATCCCAGTTGGTGGGAACTACTACTTTTTCGCTGGTCATAGTCAAGAGTGAAACACAGCTGTATGAACGTTTAAGCGTTGCAGCGGCTCCATCACTGACACTATCTCAGTTCATAACAATAGCTAAGCGCAAGCAGGGACGTGTGGAGCTATTTCAGTTCCACAAACAGCCAAGGTGCGGTTTGTTACCAAAAACCTTGTCAAACACCTCAGAGTAAATCATAACACAGAATATGATGAGCTTATGATGAGGTGAACTGAAGAGGAAGAGAGGAGAGAGATAGGTGCCTCTAGGGCAAGGCAGGCGTCTCTCTCTCGTGGAGCCTCTGCTGGTGCAGGCAGGTGCTGTCCAGGTACAGAGGGAGAAAAAGTGGAACTGTTGGCGAGGAAGCACTGTTGCTGAATTTTGGGAAAGTGACCTACGTCTGTCTACTAGGCTTCCTTCCATCCATTTTCTAAACTGCTTCTTCCGTTTCCGGGTTATGGGGAACCTGGCGCCAATCCTAGCTGACTGTGGGCCTAAGGCAGTGTACACCTAGGATGGGAGGCCAACCCATTGCAGGGCAACATAAAGACAGACAACCAGTCATAAACACATTCACACCTACTGGCAATTTCCAATCAACCTACTGCAAGCCTTACGGAGCGAACCCACGCGAACACGGGGAGAGCTTGCAAAATCCGCAACAGTACCCGCAACAGTACTAACCACTGCACCACCGTGCCGCCCAGCTTGTACAAAGTATCGATATCAGATCAGTATTGTCAATACCAGCCTGAATTTGACTTGGTATCGGATCGTAAAGAAAATCAGTGGTATCACACATCACTAATTGCGCCAGCGGAAAACAGGTGGGTTTAAACTGTTTTGACTGACGCAATTATCCACCTGTATTCAGCCAGGGCCTCCTAACTTGTCCAGACTTGCAAAGCTCCCCTCCCCTTCTCGGTGGCACGAACCGCAATGCACTCACCTTGTAATCAAAGCAGCATGGATGCGCGACCCGGGTGGGAAGGTGGTGTCCCTTAGCTTTCCTGCAATTGGGCCCAGTCTCAAAATCAGTGTAGAGAACTCAGCAATTACAAATAAAAGTAAAGACAATATGATAATAATAATCTCAGTTGGAAGATGCAGCAACAGTTCCTTGTGTACAGGTGGTGCTGCGATGACTTTCTATTAGTACTTTGAAACATAGGGCTGTTCATATGGGCTCAACACACAGAGAGAGAGAAATAGATGGTTAGTGATGCTAAAATGTTATGAGTGATTAAGAACGATGTAGATTGTGCTCAGAGTACAGACAAGGCCTCATGACTCACTATAACAGCATAACTAAAGGGGAGAGCCAGAAGGAACTGCATTAAACTGTATTATTCATAAAATGTGATGTTTTCCATACAAATTCCATTTTAAATGCAGCAGTAAGCTTGGAATTGTTCTGTGGATTGATTTGATGTACCAACGTTTTCATTATTCTAAACATGGGCGACAGGACATGTGAATAAAATCATCCAGATCCATTACATTTTCACCAGGCACAATATATATACAATCAATATAAAAATCATGTGGACAACTGGGTTTGTGTACATCACTTTGCATTGCATCAGGATGCACTATGGGAAGAAGACGAGGCTGTGGAGGCAATGTGAAGCTCTGTACAATGTTCTGCTGGGGCCTACAGAATATAAGGCAGGTGGTTTTAATGTTATGGTTGATCGGTGTGTAGAAAATGCATTGTGTCATGGACAAAAAACCATAATGCGCATTGTGTCATGAAATCTGTGTATCATTACAGCGATAGTTTGTGTGAGCGAGCGGCGAATCTGTAGGTCAACCCAAGACCAACCAGCAGTCTGCTCTCCCCCCTATCTCCCGCTGTCCCCTACCCAAGGTCAATATCCTCAACAATTAGCCCGAGGAGGAGGAGGGGAATTTTAAGCATGGCCGCCCGCCGTCCTCAGCCCTCCTCAAGGGCTCCGGGGGGCAGCAACAGTATGTCAGGCTCAAATGAAAAGTGTACCCATTTCCTCTTTATGTCTCCATTTGCCACCCTCATTAGAACCATTCGCAGACACTTAGAGGCACCCTGCGTATCAGGACAGCAGCCTGCCCTAGCAGCACTGTCCCCATTCCACCTTCAGCCACTTAATGACAGGTACACTACTCCCACCCTGCGCTGCACTGGTGTCAGGTGTTGTATGGAGTGCAGATGCAAATATAGAGGTGGTTGAGTAAGGGTAAGATGATAACACACCACACACACTCACACACATGCATACACATACTTAGTCACTAACAACCTCACATTTTTCCTTTATCTTTCATTATTTATTTCATTATTTATCTAAACCGAATAGCCTTAACATTAAGACCACCTGCAAAATATTGAGTAGATCCCCCTCATGTTGCTGAAATAGCTCTGACTGTGGTGCACTGTGTGTTCTGACCCCTTTCTATCAGTCAGCTTTCACATTTTAAACCACAGTAGCTCTTCTTCACTCCCCACATGCATCAGTGAGCCTTGGGTGCCCATGACCCTATTTCTGATTCACTAGTCGTCCTTCCTTGGATCACTTTTGGTACTAACTTTTCATACCTGGAACATTCCACAAGATGTTTTGGAGATGCTCTGACTCAGTCGTCTAGCCTTCACAGTAAGACCATTGTCTAACTGGCTCAGATCCTTACACTCTAATATTTTTTCTGTACAATTATTGTGGTTTAAAGCAAAATGGTTAAAACCTTCAAACATTACAGAAAAATTGTTCATTCAGTTTTTCCCCTGTGGTATCTAATTAGATGCAAGCTCTAATGTTGGTAAGGAATTAAGAAGCTGGATTGAAGGCCTACAACATTATATCACTTGACGGTGGAATCATGCATTTAACAGGATGTTCTAGACATGTCACTGTTGATGAAAATGGCCAACCAAATTTCAGTCAACTCCTTTAAAAAAAGAGCCACTGTAAAACTCAAACATATAACATTAAACACACATTAAGGTCTGCTAGTTTTAAATATAAAATGTAAGGTTTTCAGATATCTGTGTTCAACCTAGAGCAGCTAAACAATGTTCATGAGCACCAGAGTTAGCTTAGTGCTAACGTACTGTTAGAAGTCCTGTGTTGTTTTTTGCAATAATTAACATTATTGCAGAGGTATTTTTACATCCATGTGCCAAAATTGTGTGAGTGTGTGTATGTGTGTGTGTGATGTGCTAGGCTTTCAGTCTGTGTGAAGGATAGATGTGAAAGCAGCTTTGGAATTTCCTGATCATGACGAAAAGAATTAATCCCAGCACAAATCAATTAATCCCAGCACAAATCACCAGCTTTGGCCATTTGTCTGTTGTCCTGTAGTTAGAAGTGGCCTAGAAGCCTGTAAGAAGTAAGCAGGTGCATAAAATCCTGTGGCAGGTGGAATGGCTCTGGTGGGTCTGGCTGGGCCAGAGATAATGCACTCTGGCCAACTGTTCTCTCTGACCAGACACCGGAGTAAAAAATGAAACATATACCTAAACTCAATTCCACAGAGGAACATCCACACTCATAAATCTCTCCCCGATCCCCAACCCCCCCGAACCCCCTCCTCTGCCACAGGCCTGTCAAACCTCAGAGCTCTTCCTGCAGAAAGAGTAGAAAAGAAAACAGAGGAGGAGGAGAGGGAGCTGGGGGGAGGGGGAGAGACACAACACGTAGCAGTGAGGCGATTACAAGTGTCGAGCCAAGAACAAGCAGTCCCCTGTGAGCTTCAGCACAGAGCAGCGAGAAAAAACTCACAAACACACACACACACATCACAGACACACTACTGTCCATCTCGCTCATCACACACTATAATTCCCTACTCTTCCATAACCCTGAGCGCTACGCTGCTCCTGAAGAGCTCCCCCACACACACACACACACACACACACCGAAAAACAGTAACTACAGTAATGCAGTAAAGTGAGTAATTACAGTAAATAAAGTAAATACAGTAAATGCAGTAATATAGTTAATACAGTAATTACAGTAAATACAATAAGTGCAGTAATGCAGTAAACACAGTAATGCGGTAAATACAGTAATGCAATATATACAGCAATTATGATAAATACAGTAATTACAGTAAATATATTAATACAGTAATGCAGTAAATACAGTAAATGAAGTAATGCAGTAATACAGTAATGCAGTAAATACAGTAAATGAAGTAATGCAGTAAATACAGTAAATAAATTAATCTAGCAATATAGAGTAAATTGAATAAACATGAAAATGTAGTGATAGAGTAAATAAGAGTATTAGAATGAGAATAGTGATAATATTTAGGTGTTTGTGTGTTTTTCCCACAGGGGGAAAAAATCTTTTAAATCATGTTTATAAGATTAATTGTTTTTATTCTGTTTAAAAAATAACTGACTTTTCATATCTTGATTAATTGAAAGTATTTGTATGAATTGTTTTTTGAAATATTTTAGGTTTTTATTTTAAATGAAGTATTTTCTTTGTTGTTCAGTTTTACTGTACAGCTGTTCAAAACCTCATGACTCATAAAACTGGTCCCTTAATGTGTGTTTTTTTCTTCCCTCTCTATAGTGGATTTGTTTCAAGCAACAGACCTTTGTTCCGATTGGCTGCCTAGTATTGTACTTCTTTCAAATAGCAGTCCAGTCTTCAACACAATATATGACATCAGCATGAATGGGCGGGGCTAAACAGCTGTTGTCTGAATAGAAGTATATATATATATATTTAAAAGGCATTGATTTTTACTTCAACATTTTAGGAAGACACATGATTCTATGATAGATTTATTTTTATTTTGGAACAGTTTGTAATATCATTTGAAGATTTTATTATAAAGAATTTATGTTTTTTACAGAACTTTTAATTAAAATGTTTATTGTAAAATGTAAAAATCTTGACTGGGCATTAAAATAATCTGTACATTATTTTATTACTGATATCTGGTATAATCAATAGTGACAGCTCTGCAATGGTGTATGAAAACACTGCTAACAGAAGCTACAGCAAATTCTGAAACCTGCTCCCGTCTTGTGACCCAAAGCCCTCACCTCTGTTCAGAGAGCTGCAGCACAGTGAGCGCTCTGCAGCGCTGATGTCATGGATTCCTAGTGACTGAGGTAGACAAACAGTAAGCCACTGTCATTTGTAACTCAGGACAGCTGTCCTCTCTCTCTCCTCTCTCTCCTCTCTCTCTCTCTCTTTCTCTCTCTCTCTCTCTCCTCTCACAGCAAGCTGAGCAGGCTTTAATTGGAGGGGGTTAAGAAGAAATCGACAAAGTTAAAGCAGAGACTTAGTTTGACAAATGAGGTGGAGAAAGCGGTGTGGGGCTGTTGGCTGCAATTAGCTTTTAGAGAACCTAATGTGATGGGGCACTGCAGCCAGCGGCGGGGCCTGAGCCAAAGCCAGGACAGGCCTGGAGAACAGGATGCAGAAAAATGAGGCCTAGTGGCTAAAACCACTGAAAGGACACAGCTTAGAGGTTTTATTTGAGCTCCAGCATATTTCGGTTCATGTTTTTGGTGAATTGTGAAGAGGAACCTAAACCCAATCTATTATTACTTGAAATAATGTGGTGAAAAAATAAAAAAAAATAGGAACAGCAGGTGAAAAACTCAAACACGAGTGGTGTGGGGTGTGTGATGTGGGTGTGGGTGTGAGTGTGCGGGTGTTTTGGTGGAGGGGTGACTAAGTAGAGAGTACGGTACAAAGGGGTCCCTCTGTCCAACACACTCAAGCTTTTTCCACACATAAACTCCAGACAATCTGGAGAACTGAGTCTGAAGTGACATGTGTAGCACTCAGCCAGACATGTTCTTACTCGTTCCCTGTGTGGT
This sequence comes from Arnoldichthys spilopterus, assembly GCA_037974385.1. Lineage (NCBI taxonomy): Eukaryota > Metazoa > Chordata > Actinopteri > Characiformes > Lepidarchidae > Arnoldichthys > Arnoldichthys spilopterus. The sequence goes on from JBBPDA010000001.1 coordinate 31,708,462, forward strand.
TGGGTGAGGGGTGGGGCCTGGACGGTTTCTTGGGCATGGCTTGGGTGGGGGCTGAGTGTATTTAGTGTGTGTTTAGTCGTGTAGATGTGTTTGTATGTGGATTTCGGTGTCAGCCTTCTCCAACAGCTCCCTAATTTCATAATCTGTCCTGCTTGACGTTCTCCCTTCTCCACCCTCAGATCTTTTATTTCAGTTTTTTGCTGTTTATCACTTAGAAACTCCATTACCACACCTACACACTCCCTGGAGAATGACCTCTGTTCACACGCAGATACAACTCAAAACATCACTCAGACTTTGTACTTGGGGCTGGAAAAGTCTGGTTAAATTCTAAATGATTGGCGTTCACACACACACACACACACACACACACAAACACAAACACACTTCTCTGGGTAATGTCTGGCAAAGCTTCGGTGTTCAGTGTGTGTGTGAAAGCTTGGGAGTGTGTGAGAGCTCCTTACATTACAAAATTCCTTTACAGTTTCCTGATCTAAAGTAGGCCTGGAGGGTCAGATCTTACATACGCTTTAGAACAACTCGTGAAATGTTTGGTGCTAATAAGAAAGTGCCCCCTTTAAATACGCCTGCAGATTTGTCTTGTCTATGTGCTTTCAGCGTCTGGAGGACAATCGATGACCAAGCCAAACATGTCAAACATTATGTAACTTTCCCCTGGTGCTAGGTTCTCACAGTGCACCTCTGAGTTTTAGTGGCACTTTAGTCGTACGAACTAACCTCCATGGGCTAACGACAGGCCTGGGGTCCTTCTGACGATGACGAGGAGTGCAACTGTGTTCTTCTCTGTAAGCTCCAGTCACAGTTCCAGTTCACATCTAGCCAAGAAAAGATCACACCCCCCTCCCCCTCCCACCGTCGACAAAAATATTACATTCTGTCCGTCCAATCCCCAACCCCCCCTCCCCCTCCACCCACCCACCCACCTCCCTTTGGAAATAATGTCAGTGCTGAATGACAGGAAGCCAAACACACAGCTAACTTTTCAGAAGAGCATGGAAGGATGAGAAGGGGATGATTTGCATAGAAAAGTTCATAAGCTCGGGACATAAGGATACGGTCGTAAAGAGCGGGGAGCAATAAAGATTTAAGTATGACAGAATATTAACAGGAGCAGTAAATCTTAAGGCAGGCGGGCAGAGTGACCCCTGCAGACACCGCTGCCGCCGTCGCTGCGGAGAGGCCGAGGCTGCTGGGCGAACATGTCTGCACTAAGGGGAAGATGTTCTCCCACTGTACACAGAGAATAAAGCATCTCCTTCCTCCAGACTACTGACAGATACGGCTGTCGCTCACTCCTCCTGAGCTGGGGGATAGTTAAGATTTAAGATAATGACACACGGACGCCCGACATTGATATGCCCGGGCGAAAGGCCTCCCCGTCTCGCCGAAGATGGCTGTCAGGCTTTTGGCAATGAAAGAGTTGAATGTCTTGGCGTGTTTCCCCCCGCGTTCAGGAAGAAATTGTTCGTAGCACCGGGTCTCGTACACTTGTCTCAACTCATTTATTTCAGCCAAGGTCTACAGATATAAATAAAAGGAAATGTTACTGGAGCATTTTAACTCGGTCTCTAGCCTTGAGACCCGTAATGTAACCCACATATCATCAAAAGTGCTGAATCTCCCTTTGTCACTAGGTGTGACACACCATTCCTCCAAAACACTCGCCTCATCTCTGAATCGCACACACGCTAATCAGAACCCAGTGAGGGGAATAAGGATGTCCACGTTAGTTTTGGCTACAAACGTTCGGCACAAATGCCACTAAATATCTAATACTTCTTTCAAAAATATCATTTAAGTTCATTTTTCAATGATTCATCCAAACAGGGGGAAGAAAATACACTTCTGCAGTTCAACAGGTGGTCCATAGATGGAGCTCTTCTCATTAGAATACATTAAAGCCCCTCCTCGGTCCACCACAGACGGCTCTGTCGTGAACACCCCAGCACTGAAGTGTTCTCAGGCTATAAGGATCCCGCCAAACTGACTGAGGGAAAAAACATCTCCCTCCCCCTAACTACCAGACCCCCCCACCACCACCACCACCAACAGGCCTGTAACTGTATAAATACGTCCTATCCTTTACTTAACACACCGGACTGCCCCAAGTGTGCAGTGAGAGAGCCACAGATATTCACGGTCCCCTGCAGCAGAATGACTTAATTTAGCTAAATCTAATTACAATAATGCACGGAGAGGCTCTGAGTTTGTCGCCCCCCCCCCAGTTGGACATTCAGTTACCTCACACTGGGTGACAGAGCAGGAGATAATACACACAGAAAGGCAACAGCAACAACAGTAAAGAATTTCACTGGAGGGTTTTAATCAGAATTCACAGTCCTGTAAAGTTGTCAGGAGCCAGAGGGAGGTGAGGAGGGAGGAACTGTGAGAGATGTGCTCTTTTACTCAGTGTGGTTCTCACAAATGCACTAGTTCCAGATAATTGGATTATTATTATTTTTCAAATTAAATAAATAGATAAATCGATGGATATGTGCGGATTTTTACCATAAACAGCTTACTCTATGGGTTTTTTGAAGGATTTTTTGTTTAAATTTCTTTATTATTAACAGCCCCCTGACTGCGCTAATCTCGCTGCTGTATCAATGTCACAGCCCTCGTTCAGACAGTGTAGATGGCATGGTGACACCACCGAGGTCATCACACTTTTGTGACTTTGAGGAGAAAAAGAAAGGCTTCTGTATTCTCTTTGTTTGTCTAATTGATATTTTCTAGAATAATCCATGCCCCGACCACTCTCAATTAGCTGCACAGTGACAATGCTAATTCCCTGTAAAAGAGGCCGAAACGCCTGCCGATAAGTGAGCTTTCTCTACACAAAGCCATTAGGCCGGCGCAGCGGCTGCAGGAGGCTGCTATTGATCACTGTGAGGAACTGACAGAGGTATTCTCTGTGTCTCTGTGTCGTGGCGCGGGAGACTGACATTGTAAAAGACACTTTCGACTGCATCCACCCTTTATAAAGCACAAAGAGCCTCCAGGCTGTCAGGCCCAGTTTTACAGCACCACTATGATAGAGGTGAGTCTGAGTGGCCTGATATTCCAGACTCGCTTCATCACACAGTTTGGGCTAAAGGAGTGAAGCTGTGTATGTGTATGTGTGTTTGGCTCTACTCACAGCAACATTTACAACCAGTTATTCATATCAGGCATTAGCACGGTGTTAATGGACAACACATGGGATGTATGGGCAGTATGACCATAATTACTCTTACTGTGATCAATTCTGTCTTTTCTGAGTGGATCATAGTGCCATTAGACCTGAAGAACTTAAAGAACCAAGTACATGACTCTTAAGAGTGTCTTCAGTCCAGCTAGTTTATCACAGCACCTCTCTGTTTTAACCCTGCATACATAGCAACCAAAATTCACATTGTGACATACATTTAAGGTTCATTGTCATATGAACAGCAAACACATTGTCCAATGAAATTTCTATATGGCTAACCCCCCCTTTAAAAAAGATCATAAATATATAATTATAATTATAATATAATACGATCTAGGATAGTAAAATTTATTGTCAAGTCAGGTTTATTTATAAAGCACTTTTAAAAGCAACACGAGTTGTACTGAAGTACCATACAAGAATAAACTGAATTAAAAATAAATATTAATAAAGTAGAAAGTAAAACAATATCACATTTGATTATTAAATGATACACAAGGCATTATTCAAATGCAAAATAGTAAAAATAAGTTTTAAAAGTCACAATACTGTTTGATGCCGTAATATTCATTGGAAGGATATTCAAAGTTTGGAAGCAGCAGTAAAAATTACCTTTACATTTTAGTCATGATCAATGACGTAAGTAATGACTTAGATGTTGTTTAACTTTTGTTGAGTGTGTTGCAGCATCAGATTAAGAAAATTGTGTATATTTATAAAATGCAATGAAGTTGGTTTGTGTGTGGGGGGTGTCTTTGTGTGTGTGTGTGTGTGTGTGTGTGAGAGAGAGCGAGTGTGTTTGTATATGCGAGGGTGTGTGTGGGTACCTCTATGTGACCCTCAGCACTGCCTCCTGGCTTTACCCACAGTGCACTGCTGCACGCCTGGCGCACAGCACGGTGCTGCCGTGTTATGAAGGTCACCCAGGAGAGAGAGGAGACAGCGGGGATGGGGGGGGGGGGGTGGTGGTGTGGTAGATGTGGGGTGCTGAAGGCCATCCCCCTACAGGCGCCCATTGTACCCAAATTAGTGGACGGAGTTTCGGCCTCAGCTCGTGGCCCTATCTGTGGGCTTGTCCCACAGTGATGTACCGACATGACGGAACCATTTGCAGGACATTAGCGTGGGGAGTGTGTGTGTATGTGTGTGTGTGTGTGTGTGTGTGTGTGTGGGGGGGGGTTATAACCACCCCCCCAGCCTTAACCCACCCCTCCCTCCTCCCTCCCTCTTCCTGCTTTCTAAAATAAAATGGAGTGACTCTTATTTATTTACTGCATGTTTTGCACTCGTCCCATAACACTGTAAATTACCTGCATGGTCAAGGTCCCGCTCTCAGGCAGGACGAGCATAAAGCATGTGATCTATAAGACATTTAATCCAGGAATCACATATGATCTGTCAATTTCCATATATCAAGCTTTATAGGTCATATTTTAAATACAAAATCACATTTATGAATATTTATGAATATAAACGTGTGAATTACAGCTGCTCATACGCGTCACACTGCGCGGAGTATGTCCATGAGCTGGAGGCGTGTAAGCAGCTGCTATTTATGATTTTTGATCTGCGCCGTGAGAACAAAGGGTGAACAGATTTCCAGCTTTAAATCAAAAAACAGATTTATTCTCTTAAAGCCAGTCAGCTCACCAGGACGCTCTGGCTCTGAAGAGGCTCCGCTCCGGAGCAGAACAGCACCAGACATTAACCACTACAAAAAAACAGCGCCGCCTGGAGGAAGGGGTGGCTTTGTCTACACTGCTGCTTTGATCTTTTCATTGTTGGCTACATTGAAACAGAAGCTGCATCATTCAGGAAGGAGAGAGAGAGAGAGAGAGAGAGAGAAAGAGAGAGAAAGAGAGAGAGAGTGATAGAGATAGACACAGAGAGAAAGTGTGTGTGTGTATGGGGGGTTGCATGCACTCATGAATGCCATGCCTGATGGTCCCGTGGGAGTGTGTGCTGGACTCCGGCTTGCTGCAGTACGGAGGATCTCCTCCGTAATGGCAAACGAGTGCACTTCCTTTAGGCCAGTGGAGATTTCTAACCTTTGGTTGACGTGCAGAAAGGTCAGGTCCATCCTGCGCGTCCAGCCCCTCACCATTCCTTTAGCTGCAGACTGAACCCTGCCTGCACCTCCCTCTGCAGCCGCACCCACCTGAGGGTCTCGGACCACAAAACCTGTGAAATTCATCATGATGATGAGATTCATTTGCTCTTTGTTCTTCGTGTCTGGGTACTTTTCCTTCATACCTGAGCTCACCTGAGGGTCCATATCCCAGAACATGAAACTGTTCTCTTGTTTTTATAATTAAAGTTTGATGCAGAGCTGGGAAAATACACTTCCAGATCAACATCAAAAGTGTAAAAATAATATGAAAAACAATAGAACATGGGCACTTTGGAAAAACTGAAATGGGGCAGTGGTAGAGTTACCCCTGTGACCTGAAGGTCAGTGGTTCAATTCCCAGATCGGTACAAGTACCACTGAGGCACCCGTGAGGTACCCAAGCATTGCTCCCCGTGCACTGCCCATGTCAGCTGCCCATTGCTCCTACACGGATGAAATAAATGGTCACATTTCATTGTAGTGCACTGTGTGGTGTTTTCACAACGACAGATAATCTTTTACTTTCAAAATGAATTATTCAATTTTAAGCTTGACTGTAAAAATCATTTTAAGTGAACTGTTGATTCTTTAGTGAAGTTCAGGGTGAGAAAGGGATATTTCTCCATTATCTCTTCTTTTAAAAAATCTGTTTTATTACTTTATTTATGTACATATAATGAGTAAAATTACTGTGTGTGATTTGTGACACCCCAAAGTTTTCTTCTCTCACTGTTTAACGAGCAGCATCACACAAATTCCTCTTATTTCAGTTTCTGTCCAGGAAAAAAACGACTTCTTCTCATTAACCCTCTGCCCAGATTCAGCAAGATTGAGGAGCAAACAGTGTAAAATATCTGAGCATTTCAGTAAAACGCACCCCTGTTAAACGGGGGTTGGGGGATGTGGGGGGGGGGGGGGGTTATGGGTCTGTATAAGCTGCAGCAGCAGGACCCACTCTGATCTGAGTCACCACCATCCCCCTCACCCGTCACAGAGACACAGACACCTGTCGTCCCCCGTCCACAACGGCAGGACAGGTGAACATTTATGGAAGTCTTTACACCTATTCACACATACACACACACACACACACACACACACACACACACACACACACACACACACACACACACACACACACACA
>JBBPDA010000001.1:31715026-31734706 GCA_037974385.1 Arnoldichthys spilopterus
TGTTGGTAGCTGCCCACTGCTCCACGTGTGCACGTGTGATGGGTTAAATGCAGAGGTCACGTTTGGTTGTGGTGATTTTATTGCTTTCGCGCTGTTGTGTGATACTGAATGTGTCGAGCAGGTGGGACATGTGCCTGGGCCCAGTTTAACCCCTGTGTGTGTATCCCCCATAGCACTACGTGGCTACTCTGCAGCATCCGAGACACGAAGCCCAGCTATGTAAACTGTACTACAGTAACAACAGGGTAACAGCAGGAGCGTGGACACGGCGTATAGTGCGTGAGTGCACCTGCATGTGGCCGCTGAAGGTTTGAAAGGTCCAGAATTAGTGAAGGTTCACTACAGAGGAACAGGGAACGCGGCCTATTGATGCTGCTGGCTTATTAATGATCCGCCCTCATGCGTGTGGCAGGCTCTGATCACGAGCGAAATATGGAGACAAAGAGGAAGCGTCTGATAACGTGGCGTCTCATTCAGAACACACACGCTCCCCATTCAGATCAATCTGTGTACCCATCTGCCTGAGCGAGCGGGATTTGACTGGGTGCCTTTGCTTAATGACTTTTTGATTCACATCCTAACCTGGAGCTCGGCTGCGCCACCACCAGCCGCCACTAGAGGGGGGGCTTACACTGGCCACGGCTCCGGCAGGGCAGAAATGCAGCATTTCGTGTCTCTCTCTCTCTCTCTCTCTCTCTCTCTCTTTTACCACAGCAGAACTTAAAGAGGCAGGAAACCAAAATATGCTGAGTCATTTTCATCCACTTAGGAGCAAATGGAAAGTATACGCCAGCGATGACCACGGAGAATAAACGGCTGCAATATGAGCTGAGGGGCACCGAAGTCAGCGCAGTATTTCTCAGCTTTTCAAACCGTAAGCCATAAAACAGCCTCTCATCACCTCCGGCTCAGGGGCGGCGCAGCCGGGGTGGGGGGTTCGTCGTCATTTTACTGTCAGGGAAAGTGCCCCGGATCGTCTTACACACACACAAAGGCACATACATGCACACATACAGGCATATACCCATATATCTCCTCCTACCACACTGAACTTCACACGGGACTGTAAAGGGGTCTAAGGGCCTGTGTGTGTGTGTGTGTGTGTGTGTGTGTGTGAATGCATACATTCATGTGTGCAGTGTAAATGCCAGTATGTTGTCTGTGGTTGCATGCATACACAGTTTAGTGTGTATGTGAATGTGTGTTCTGTACATGTGTATGTGGCTGATCCCAGTACAGTAGCACCGATTACAACAGAACTAGTTATAGAATTAACTTCACTTCAAAACCACGACAGCTTCTTTCTGCAAGACGTTTCCCTGAGCAGCTTTTCCCCTAAAAACATCTAACATCTACCAGCAGAACCATCTACACACCTGGACTGCAGTACAGAACATTCAGCTGCTCTCATACTGCTGCTTCCAGCTGAGTGAAGAAGACGAGGAGAACGCACAGCAAAGACAAGGGGGAATATGGGGGGGAGAGGAAGATGGAGAAGAAAGAGAAGAAGGAGAAGAAGATGGAAGGAGAAGAAGAAGAAGGAAAAAGAAGAAGCAGGAGGAGAAGAAGGAGAAGAAGAAGAAGAAGAAGAAGAAGGAGAAGGAGGAGAAGAAGAAGAAGGATAAGAAGAAGAAGAAGGAAGGAGGAGGAGGAGGATGAGGAGAAGAAGGTGGAGAAAAAGAAGAAGTACAAGAAGGAAAAAGAAGAAGGAGGAGAAGAAGAAAAAGAAGTAGAAGAAGAAGGAAAGAGGAAGAGGAGGAGGAGGAGGAGGAAGTGGAGAAAAAGAAGAAGAGGAAGAAGAAGAAGAAGAAGAAGGAGGAGAAGAACAAGAAGAAGGAAAAAGAAGAAGGAGGAGGAGAAGAAGAAAAAGAACAAGAAGAAGAAGAAGAAGAAGAAGAAGGAAGGAGGAGGAGAAGAAGAACAAGGAGAAGAAGAAGAAGAAGAAGAAGAAGAAGGAAGGAGGAGGAGAAGAAGAAGAAGAAGAAGAAGAAGAAGAAGAAGAAGAAGAAGAAGAAGAAGAAGGAATGAGGAGAAGAAGAAGATAAAGATGATGATGAAGATGATGAAGAGTATCAGGATGATGATGGTCTGGTGATTAGTGGACTGAGGCAGTGGGCACAGTGCTGGAGAAGCAGGAGCAGGACAGTAGATGGGAGTTTCCAGTAAGTTCAGTCACCTGATCTGATAAACATCTACTACAGCAGTGTGGGTGAGTCTTACTCACCAGTAATGACTAACTCTCTCTCTCACTCTCTCTCTCTCAGCTCCCCTCTCTTATCCCTCTCCTCTCTCTGAGTCACTCCTCCTCCTGTAGTCGGCGCTTCCCGCTCGCTGAGTCATGTGACTGGTTGGGGTCAAAGGTCAACAGGCCGTCGTTGTTCAGGATTTCCCCCTCAGCACTTGCTAAAAATCTCTCTCTCTCTCGCTCTCTCTCTCTCTCTCTCTCTCTCCCTTTCTCCAAAGCCTTCCTGCTCCGGTTTCCTCCTCAGCCCTACTTGGCGCACACACACACACACACACACACACACACACACACACACAAAGGATGTCTAACAAAATTTTTAAAAAGAGCATGTGAAGAGAAGGGATGGAGGGATGGACAGAAAGGCAGAGGGAAGGACGCAAGCAGAGCCGGGATAAACAGAGGAAGAGGAAAAGCTCGAAGCCCGAGACGGAAGAGGGAGCGAGGCTTATATTTTATTTCTGTGCCACAAGCTCTCCTGGGACATTCGCTCGCTCCGTTTTCAATCCTAAGTGTAATTTGAGCCGTCGCTTTATGCAAAGTGTGTACTGCAGCTCAGTTCTAGCCCAATCACTCACACTGACACGCAATTGTGTCCCGGCTCATCATCAGCGCTGTGCGCGAGTGATGGAGCTCAGTTAGGAAATATAAAGGCCTGATCACACACTGATGGGTCCTGATGAATAATCTACACACACACACACACAACACAGGAAAACCCCAGAACACCTCGGCAGTGTCCACCACATCACACAGTGTGTTTGGTCTGAGAGACATCTGCTGGGGGTCAGATGTCTGAAATAACTGAATAAAAGTGAAAAACGTGTTGAATGAGTCATTCGCAGCAGGAACGCATCACTGCTGATCACAAAACAGATCTGATAAACAGAATAGAGCTCAGAAAAACTTCAGCATGTCTGTCAACTACAGCTGCAAAAGTGTGGGCACCCCTAGCCGTGGTTAGCGCTGTCGCCTTACAGCCAGAAGATCCTGGGTGTGTGTGAGTGGTTCTCTGTCTATGTGTTGCCCAGCGATGAGTCGGCCTCCTGTCCTAGGTGAACCCTGCCTTGGGCCCGTAGTCAGCTGGGACTGGCTTCAGCTTCCCCGCAACCCAAAATGGAAGAAGCGGTTTAGAAAAGGCATGGATTGATGGGTAATATAATATAATATATAGCTGTGCAAAAGTTATGGCATGTTATGTTCAAAATAAACAGAAAAAAAAAAAACAGAATCCGTGCACTAAACTTTATGAGTAAATGCTGAGATTGGCTCCAGCTTCCCCACAACCCAAAATGGAAGAAGTGGTTTAGAAATGGCATGGATTGATGGGTAATATAATATAATATATAGCTGTGCAAATTTATGGCATGTTATGTTCAAAATGAACAGAAAAAAACAGAATCTGTGCACTAAATTTTATGAGTCAATGCCATATGTAGACTTCTTCTTCACAGAGACTGTGACTGTTCAAGGTCTGCTGAATTTGCATCTGAATTTCATTTCATTTGAAAACCACCAATTCAGTCCACCTGCAAAGCTTCAGAAGGTACCATTCTAAATGAGAGACTTCTGTCAGTATGGGGGATGTAGAGCTCATGGCTCTGGTTGTTTAAGTGGTGGACACGTATACACACTTCATTTTTGTAATAAAGAGAAGATCAAAAAAAGAGAATAGGACTTTGGCAAACACGCTGTAAAATAATACAAAAAAATGTGCAATTTAAATAGTTTTTAAAGGCTAATTTGAAATAAGGAGGGACCTAATTGTTAATTTTTTATGTCAGAAAAGAAAATTGCCTCGTATTAATTATGTAGATTGGGGAATTAACTGATCCCAGGAACGTGTTTCATTTTACACACTAATGGAAGTGCACCACTGGAGCCCACACACACACACACACACACACACACACACATATTCTTCCACATGTTCTCTCACTGTCATCTGGACCTAAGTGCATTCCTCCAGTTACTAAAGAGCAGCCTGAGATTTTTCTGCTGAAGCTCAGTACTGCTGGAGGATGCAGATGATGTGTATCGCGATTTTAGCAGGAGGGCTGTAGTGTTAGAGGAGGCACTGGTCTGGACACAGCTCGTGTAGCTCTGTGCTGCTGGCTCACGCTCCAGCTGCCCCTCTCAGGCTGCCGGACGTCTCTGGAGACTAGGGCTTCTGATCTTCCGCCACTTAAACAGGAATCTGCTCTGCAAGTGGGGCTCAATCAGAGAGGCTCTACACTGAGTGGACAAGCTAAAGGCCATCATTGCGGCCTGCTGACCAGAGAAGCAATGAAGCATCGACAGCAGTCGTTCTTTAACACTCACTGTGTGGTGAAGGACCTTGAGAGACAGTGTGAAGTTCTTCCACTAAGCCTGACACATATAAACACAGAAGGAAAGCAGTATCACACAACACGGACAGCACTTATCCAATAATACACTGTGTTAAGAGTTTTCAGAAGGTTATTTGTGCATATTATCCACAGCACTGGACTCGTTTAAAATGCTCATTTGTGTCAAACTGGACCTAAACCAAGAGTGTGGGTTTTATTTCAGCAGTGGGGCTGTTTGTCCACACTGCAGGACTCTGCTGTGCACAAAAAGCTGAAGCCGCTTTAGAGAATGGTCAGTGGTCCCAGGAGGGAACAGAGATGCTTGGAGGGCACCGGGTCTTTCCGAATCACTGCGCTTGTGTTGCATTGCGTGTAGACAAAAAAAAACACAGGAGAAAAACAGTCGCAGTACGTTGGGAGTATATCTTTTCTTTGTTCCTTTTCTCATTTTTTTAACATCAAAACAAAAAAAGAAATGTGACACAGGAATCGTTAAATGAACAATCAGAGATATTATTGTACAGTGCAGCCAAAGTGATATAATACACACAATAAATATTTTTTTCAGGAGAAAATAAAATCCCTTTTTCCATTTTCAACATTTGAACACAGAGGGACCAGTTCTGACTGTAGCACACTGGATCGCTGGCACGCTGGCTGTTATTACTGCAGGGTTTGGAGGACAGGAACTTTTTGTGAAAGTGACCATTTGTCACTGTGAACACACTGAAGCACCACAACGAAATGTACTCAAGGGTACCTCAGTGGTGCCCGAGCTGGGACTTGAACCTGCAACCGTCAGTTCACAAGGGCGAGGTCCTAACCGCTAGGCCATGTTAAACAGGTCAGTGTTTCACAACAAAAATCCTTTATTTAGAAATGGAGAAGACGCTGAAGGTCAAAACCAGAAAGGTGCAGTGTTTATTACAAGCACAGGGTTTTCACAGATGTTGATGCTAGGAAGAGAAAATTTCACAGCTTTTTCAAATTTCAGTGGTTCAGATGTAAACAGAGAGGTTTAGATTGAGATTGAGAACAGAGAAGTGTTAAACTCTCTGGTATCTCCACAGAAAGATCTCACATGAATATGAAAATGCTGCCTGATGCCTTACAGTAGTTTTGGGACAATTTTGGCCTCAAACATATTTTTAATCATGGCTAATCATGGGTCAGTGCAGGGCCAAACAGCACCTATTTTGCTTTTTCAGATCAGAACTTGGTAAAGTTTATTATCAGGTTTATTTGTGTTGTAGGCCTCGCAGCCCCTGGTTCTCATCACCATCACAACTAATGCTGGATAATGCAGAAATCCCCTTTAAAGGTGATACTGAGAGAAAGAGGGCAAGAGATTGATGGATAGATAGAGAGAGTGTGCAGCGACATCCGTATTAGAGCAGATGTAAATAGAGCAGGTGCTGGGGGAAGTGAGGCTTACTGACCAGCCCTGCCATCTGAACACAGGGGAGCTTCAAATGCTGCTAACGTGTCTAAACTGAGTGTGGGTGAATGACGAGGTAGTGACTCCGGAGAATGCACCAAAATTGGGTGGTGGTGGGGCGTGAACAGTGTTTCATAGAGGTGCCACTTTCAGTTTTTCAGCGATTGCGCGACTTTAGTCAGAACTGCTCCCTGTTTTTACCCACATAATATGCACAACAGAATGAGAAATGCCCTGTATCACCACCACACCCCCCCACCATACACAGCACAGTGGCCACTTCAAGTGTAGACAGTGTGGTGGAGAGGTTCACGACCATCATTAAGTAGCCAATGAGTGTACAGCAGGATGGCCAATGATATAGCGAGCGAGTTGGCCACCGTCGCCCTTCACTGTGCCACTTCCCTTTGATCACAGTATCAAATTGTGACAGCGCCACAATTTACATCACATAAAATGACATCAGTAGTATAAGCCACTCCCTTCCCAGCGGACCCTCTATCGAAGCAGAAAAAAAAGGGGGTGACAGAAGTCTACAGTACAGAACTACGTTTCCCATCATGCACCACAAAGGCCGAACGAAACAACATGGCAGCTCTACATTTCAGAGCAGAATTTGCACAGTTGCTGAGATGTTGGTAGCGACGTTGGCGTTTCCTATCCTCCATGGCCCCTCTCGCTGCATGGGGGGGGGTGGGGTGGTTAGGGGGTAATTAGCTGTTTATGTAGATGCCCACTTCAAAGCCCTATTTAGCAGTCGATGCATCAGCGCCGTTGTGTCAACACAGGGTCAAGAGCCCTCCGCTCTACTCGTCAGCCGGCCGCCACCTTTGGAGGCCTAAAAATAAAGCTGGTGTAAAAGACCTGCCACCTGCCGCTCACCTTCATTTGGATGCATCGCTATAAAAGTGCCGGGACTATAAAAAGTCCAGGCTGCTGCTAAAACGGGCCAAGCAGATGCTGGGCACCTTGCTTCCTCTGCGCGGGACGGCTCTACATGCGGCTTAACACGCCCAGAATAGTTCTTTTGACATATGGGCCTCTGATTGTTTGAACATGGAATCTCATGGACCTCGGCCACACGGCGTAAATCCTTTGATACGTCCTCCCCCTCCACCTCAGCCCAATCTCGGCCCACCTCCCCCACCACTGCCTCACTCATCTTTCACTCTGCCCAAATTGGGACTGTCCGTCAGCTTGCCAGCAAACATTTAGCACCGGCTCACTCCACTGACCAAACTGGGGTTGGAGGAAAACATCAGCAACGACGACGACAACAACAACAACAACAACAAACAAAAATGAGCCACAGTGCAACGGGCAAGTGGTGCGTTTATTGCCGAAATGCACTCGCTTGCAACACGTAACATGTCAAAGGGTACTGTGTTCTAATGGCAGCAGCATTGAAAAGCAGTCAGAGGAGTTTCCCCAGTCGCCTGTCCCAACAGCTTCCGTTATTGCTGAGTGTCACTACAGAGTAAGACTGTCGCTACCTGGCTACGCTAGTTTGGTTAAACATGTTGACCTGCTCCTGCAGCGGCGGGATAAATCAGTGCTGCAGGGATCACGGCTCTGAAGAGGTATATTCAAGGACGTTTAAACTGAAAGAGCTCACGTTTATTTACGGATTACGCCACCCCTCCCTCCCCCGACCAACCCCCCACCCCCCACCAGTCCCATCGAGCAGAGCAAGACAGCATGGCTGCCCTTTCCCCCAGGTTCTGCCTGTACAGTCATCTCATTGTATCGCACGGTGATGAATATTTACAAGTCCTGGCGTCGTCCAGGTAACGTCCGAGGGCCGAACGGTCACGCGTGTTCGGCGTGAGATGCTCTGCGGTTTAGCTAGTGGTTGTGGTATATTTATGACGTATAGAGAGGCTTTTCAAAATCTGAGAATAAAAACAAAACCACCTACAGAGAACAATCCGAGTTTCAGAGATTTCCTCCTTCGTACACAACCACAGACCATAAAAAACCCAAAAATCATTACTGTACATGTACATAGGATCTGTTATATATTTTAAATTTTTCTTCTTCATTTATATTTATACTTTGAGTTTTTTTTTTTGTTTGTTTTGTTTTGTTTTCAGTTTTGTTTCTTTTTTTTCAGGTCTTCTTTAAAAACGTCTCTTGAGAGTCCTGGAGAGACGGAGGGAGACAGGGGTTGTAAAGACAGAGCGGGGAGAGGGAGAGAGAGAGAGTGAGAGAGAGAGAGGTGAGTCCGTCAGCTGTCGGTAGGTCAACAGTGCATCTCTCCCCGAGCCTCGTGTCTCTGAACGCGCCCCTTTGGCCGGTGCCGCGGCGATGTGACCACGGCCGTCGCACGCAGGGCCGCTCAGACCTTGGCCTCCAGCATTTCCAGGAATAGTTTGTGCATGGGCACCTTGCCTTGCACTTTGATGCTATAGAAGTGCTGCACCGCCTTGGTAGCCGTCTGCCGGAGCAGGGGCAGGGTCATCAGCAGCTTCCCTGCCCGCCGAGGATCCTCCGCGTGCTGCCCACTCTCATAGTCCTGCAGGGCCTCGTGAAGAGCATCCTGAAGCTTCTGAACCGCCTCCACGTCCTCTATGTGCATGGAGTCTAACGGGGTGAGACATGACACAAATGGATTAGTCTTTATAGTCCTGCGTCATCACATTCACCTTCAGACTAAAGCAAACACACCCAAACCCTAACACACCACTGATACAGAGAGCAGACCACACAAAAACATCCTGCTGTTTCCCGCTGTGCCTTTAGAGAACTTCACTATGTGAGAAGATCTGGAGCTCAGCTGGAGGAGATGGAGGAGAAGCTAACAGAGGGATCGAAAGTGCGCTGACGCCAGTGAAATCATATTTAATATAGCGCAGGATCAAACTGGCAGAAATCTAATACCATCCTAAATAAATACACACATGCATACATAATTAATTAATTAACGAATTGACTGATTCATTAACTAGCTAATTAAAAGGTGAAACACACTGGTTGAAAAGGAGGGAAAAACCTATTCACACTTCCTTAATTCCACTGAAACACTGAACGCTCACCGAACACACATTCATTCTCATTTGCTATAGTAACAGCACATCAGTGATGTTATAGCAAAACCTCTTATCTCTAAAAGGACAGTTTTCTATAAGAAATGTTTCTAAGTTTGAAGGAATCAGATTTTTTTCTAAGCCATGTCTGATCACTTCCATCCCTTCATCATGAAATTTTACAGGATGTAAAAGCCAAATGTATGCAAAAACACAACAAAAAACAGCAAAGATCAACAACAATATGACACTGGCAGCACTTGCTGTTTGTCTACAAAAACCATTATATATCTTTTTCAGTGTGTTTAATTTGTACCTTTATTTCTCTCAGGAAATATATGTTGTCTTATTTATTTACTTATATTTATTATATATATTATATATATATATCTCACTTTATTTGGTTGGTACAGTACAGCTCCCTGTAGATTCCCTGAGGACATTCACAAACTACAGACCCCATTTCTGGAAAATGCAATAAAAACAAGAATGTGTGACTTTCTTGAAAATTTAACTATAAGCACAAAGCAAAAACATCTAATGTTTTCACTGATCAGCATAAATGTATTTTGTAAATATAAACAAATGTAGAATTTGATGCTGGCAACACACTCAAAGTTGGGACAGAGGTGTGTTTACCACTGTGCTACATCACCTTTCCTTTTAACTATACTGTTTAATTGTTTAGGAACTGAGGAGACTAACTGCTGCAAGTCTGTGAGTGGAACTGTTGCCCATTGTTGTCTGATATAAAACTTCAGCTGCTCTACAGTTTGTGGTGGCTGTTTTCTGAAGTCCTCTTAAGCCCATAGGGTGATATTTATTACAGTAGCATGACGGTCTCTCATGCAGAGGCTTCTAGGGGCTCGAAAGTTTCTTGCCTTGTCCAACAGGGACTGAGATTTCTCCTTATTCCCTGAATGTGTTAAGAAATGTTCTTTTTGAACTGAGTGACAATTCTCTCATGAAATTTGGCACAAAATGAACCACAAACCATGTTTGCTTGCAGAGATTGAGCCTTTGGTGGATGCTCCTTATATAGCCAATCATGATTCCTTCACCTGTTACAAGTTCACCTGATTATTGCGGAATGTTTCTTTGCAGATTTTTACAAAATACAATCAAGTTGTTCAAAATTAAGATGTTAAAAGTAGTTTTTCTGGGCTTTTGTTGGTTAAATAAACGTTCAAGAGAATTTATTAAATTCTATTTTATTATATAAAATTCTGCAAAGATTTTTCTTAGTTTTTTTTGCTGGAAAATGGATATAAATTTAAATTTTTGGATTTTTATCTGAATGTGAGTTAAAAGTGAGTTAAGTATCTTCAAAGTACACACAGCCTAGACAAGTAACTGACATGATCTTCCAGCCTGAGTTCTCCACTGTTCGGCTGAATTATCCTCTCGAAATTAGTATTTAACACCTCACACACACACACACACACACACACACACACACACACACACACACACACACTGTTTGTGCTGTATCCGGTGCCTCAGATGACAGTGACTCTGGCATTTCTCCACCATGCGGGACGATAAAACGGAAAACAGATTTTAGAATTTATCTAAAACTAAAATTCAGCTTATGGAACAGCTGCACTCCCAAGACCTTGAGACTTTTCCCACCCGCCTGCTCTCCCAGTGCTGTGGAGTCTGAAACAAGAGAGCAAGGCGACGACAGCGAGGGAGAAAAACCTTCTGTGTGAAGCCAGTGAGTGTCCTCTCAGCTGTAGCCGAGCGCAGAGTAAACACCCTCCATAAATACAGTTAATGCACAATTACTGTTTATCTGCTGAGCAGCGCAGTGGGAGAAAGTAATGGATAGTGTGGCCTGTGCAAACATCTCAATTCGCTTTATTCTTCAGGGTTTATCTTTTTCACTAATGTTAATGTCAGTGAATAAATACAAACTGCACTAAAACTACATAAAAATGTCATGCTGAAGTGTACAGCTCCTGCTGATACTTACTGTACAACACAACACTTACAGTTCGACTGGTAGTGTTCATACTTTTGCATAAAAATGTCTGAAACATTCATTGTCTTAACCCTTACAGGTTCTTAACCCTTACTGGTTCTTAACTTTTATGGGTTTTTAACCCTCAGAGGTTTGTAACCCTTACAGGTTTTTAACCCTTAGAGGGTTATAAAATGTACATGTTCTTAACCCTTAGAGGGTCTTAACATTTACAGGTTCTTAACCTTCAGAGGTTCTTAACACTTAGAGGTTTTCAAATCTTAGAGGTTTTTTTACCCCAAGCTGTAATTCCAGCAAATTATTTCTCATTCATATTTTCTTAACCAAATGGAGAAATTGTGTGGGAGGTGCAGTTCTAAAGTGATATGGGAGAGGGAGGACCACCCTACTTACCCAGAGAGAGTTAACAGTTATACTCTCCTAGCTGGGGCAACAATGGGTTAGGTCAGGGTAGGTCATGGTTAGACAGTAGTGCTGCTAAATATTAACCACCCTTTAGCCTTTTAGCTAAAGTTAGCAGGTAATCCTGCTCAGGATTTTCTGGATGCTAAGAAATGCTGTAGACACAGTAGAGACTGTTAGCTGTTTACTCTTGTTATTTGTGTGCCTAAATATCTAAGCCTATAAACACATAATATACAGTATATAATATATAATACAGTGCCTAGCGGTAAGTTGGCCTCCTGTCCTGGGTGTACCCCACCTTAGGCCCGCAGACGGAAGAAGCGGTTTAGAAAATATAATATAATACAGTTCAGCTGGTTTTGCTTTATTGACTGTAAGATAAACTGGAGTTTTAAGTTGAATAAAAGACATCAATGCAAAAAACATTACAAAAAAAAACACATTAACAGAATGAAGAACAGATTCCTGTCATTATTCTAATGTTAACTCACTGTCAGGAGTTCAGTTAGGGGTTAGGGGCTAGGGCTCAAAAGTCAGGGGTCAGGGTTAACCCAAAGTAAACCCAAATGTATTTTTACAGTGTACTCATGCGCATGTTATTACCATGACTAGAAAACACAGCTGCACGAATCAGATAAGATCTCCAGTAGCTTCTAATCAGAACACACATCTAAGAATCCAGCTTATGGATCAAGTCTGATTTACACTGCAGTGTGAATCTGAATTTTGCTGAACAGATGCTCAACATTTTTACTGTCGTCTTTTATCACTAGTTCCACATTTCTTCAGTCTGAGCGAACAGGAACAGTGTGAAGTGTGTGTTGATATCAGCTGGGAGTTAATCAGCTTTACTCAACATGTAATTACATATGGACAGTGTAAGAAACCCAGTGTGTGTTTAGAAGTAAAGATGAACACCAAAGCAGAAGATCAGTACACACACATCACCTTCAGCAACATGTTCACGGTTCACTCTCCACATTTCCACATGTGCCGCTGTGTGTGTGTGTGTGTTTGTGAGAGAGAGAAGGATAGAGTGTGTAAGGGGAGCATTAAAAAAAACAACTCTGAAGAAACAATTTCCCTGTAATCCATCAGAGAGCGCCGTCGATCCCATTGATAAACTGCTAATTACTGAATCAATCGCTATGAATTTTCACAGCTGTCAGACAGAGGCGCTCCCACGAGAGCCTTCACACACACACACACGCCCTCATTCAGGCACCCTGCACACACTCTCTCTCCTCTATCCTATCCCCCACCCTCTTGATCCAAAAGGTCTGTCAACTGAATGCAAAGCAAAGCAAAACCCACCCTCAGCACTTTCCATTCCCCTTACAAACAAACAGAGAGAGAGAGAGTGAGAGAGAGAGAGAGAGAGAGAGAGCTTGCGGGTCTCTGTCCAGACATTGATCAGAGAGGGACAGAGCGTGCTTCTGAAAAGCAAGCTGTCGATACGGGCCCCTCGTCTTCTGCCCCGGAACAAACGAGGCCCATCACTCCCTCATACTCATTCCATCCCACTTAACACATTTTATTGACAGCTCCTGCGCTCCTAATGAAATGCTAAATTTATCTCCTGTGGCTGCAGCGGCCCCGCGGCTACCGTTATAGAGAGAGAGAGACAGTGAGAGAGAGAGAGGGGGAGAGTGTGTGAGAGAGAGAGAGAGAGAGAGAGAGAGAGAGAGAGAGAGAGAGATTGAGAGAGAATGGAGAAATGCCACAACATGGAATTCATTCAATTAAAACCCTCCTCCCTCACTCTCTCTGTCTCTCTCTCTCTCTCTCTCTCTCTCCGTGTCCTTCATGTTTATCGACACTGTATCAGTCAGGAGGACCTGCCTCTAGATGAGACAGATTAAAAGACACATTCTTCATTTTCTTTGCTCATCATGGTGTGTAAAGGTTTAGCCTAGACGAACAGACCCTCCTCTCCAAATTAGACATGTAAAGGCTCTGTTGTTCGTGTAAAAAAAAGACCCCATATCTTATATGTTTCTTGCATTTTTTTAGGTTTACTCTGTGTGTGAAAAATGATTTGAAAAATGAATTGCTGCACTTTTTCGTGACAGTTGTCCCTCGCATCACCTTAGCCTGTCTCTGTTACTGTGTCTTTAATACTGATATATGCAAATAAGCTCTGCTATGATTGAAAGCTGTTCTGGGCTGAATGTGTTGACAGATGACATCACAAAAAGCACAGAAATTGAAACGTCTGTTTTTGTGAGTAGTACATGTTTACATTCTGCTTCAAAGGAAACTGTAAAATATCCAAAGTCTAGGAACAGAAGATGGTCATTATTGTGTAAGATCAAGTGATTCATAAGAATAAAATAATAAAAAATATAATAATAATAATAATAATTATTATTATTATAAAATCACCAAAACTACACAAACTGCCTGAGTGTGAAATGTTATATTTTAAATAAGATTTTCCCACAATCTTAATTTAATTCTCAAGTAGTTCTGTTATTCCATAAAATAAAGGTTCCTGAAAGGTCCTTCCTTGGATGTACGCCTCTAAAAAGAACATTTAAGATGGTTCCCCACATTCACATGTCTCATTTACACATTTCTGTGGTTTAGTCAGTGAAATAAATCAGCAGAGATGTTCACTGATGTGGTCCTGCTGTACCTGAGTTGGCGAGGGCGATGGCCTTGAGCGTGACAAACTCCTCCTTCTCCACCTTCAGCTTCTTGTACTTGCGGACAAGCTGCAGGATGGACACGTAAAGGTCCAGCAGGCCTGTGAGCCGCGAGTGCTCCTCGTCCATCACATAGTCCTCTGCGTACACAAGCTCGTCCTCATAGGGCAGCGAGCGGAACACGATGCTCAGGATCAAGATCTCCATCCAGGCACTCTGCAGTAGACTCATTTGATCCCCCAGAGACAAGCTGGAGAAGCCTGAGGAGAAAAGAAGAAATGGTGTTTACTGGGAAAGCAAAAGGAGTATTTACATATCTTTGACTGCAGCAGAAATTCCTTCCATGTGTACCAAAGTGTTCATATGTGTTTAAATTACCCCAGGATGCCCTTGTGTCTGTGCTACCTTCTGGCTCTCCACTTTTGTTATACTGTCATAGCGAGTTTTGCCTGAGCTCCTTCCTGCACTCAGACCACAATGTACACTGTACATTTAGGTTAGCAGAACTACTCATTATCATCAAGATCTTTTATTTTGAAATTAAAGGCCCAATCTGAAGACCTGGCTCTAACAGCAGCATGACTGTGCAGTGACCACAGTGCAGTGACCACAGTGCAGCGTGAGACTGAGGTCTTCATATTTACAGGTTTCACCTGACAGTGACTGCAGGAGATCATGTAAATAAAGCCTTTGGGTCATTTCTGTGGCCTCTGTGGAGATGTGTTGGCAGTAATGTGCGGTCACATCCATGCAGATTGGGGCACAGCCTCAGTATGGCTGAAGTGAACTGCGTGAAAAACCTGAACAGCAGGCCAAGCAAACCATTGGCCTGGCACACAGCAAACCCGGCAAATGGTAGGCACCTTGAATAGCAGACCCAGCAAACAGCAGGTCTGGTGAACAGCAGGCCCAACCAGCAGCCGGCCCGGGTGAAAAGCAAACCCAGCAAACAGCAGGCCCAGCCAACAGCAGACCGAACATCAGAACCAGTAAACAGCAGGCCTAGCACACAGCAGTCCCGGTGAACATTAGGCACAGTGAACAGCAGGCCTAGAGAACACCAGGCCCGGTGAACATCACGCCCAGTGAACAGCAGGCCCGGCCAACAGCATGCCCAGCCAACAGCAGGCCAAACATCAGGCCCAGTGTACAGCAGGCCTAGCAAACACCAGGCCCAGTGAACATCAGGCCCAGTGAACAGCAGGCCTAGCAAACAGCAGGCCCAGTGAACATCAGGCCCAGTGAACAGCAGGCCTAGCAAACAGCAGGCCCAGTGAACATCCGGCACAGTAAACAGCAGGCCCAGTAAACAGCTGGCCTAGCGAACAGCAGGCCCAGCGAACACCAGGCCCAGCGAACACCAGGCCTAGCAAACAGGAGGCCCAGTGAACATCAGGCCTGATGAACAGCAGGCCCAGTGAACAGTAGGCCCGGTGAAGAGCAGGTCCGGTGAACAGCAGGCCCAGCAAACAGCTGGCCCTGCGGGATGAGTGATTTGAAGAGGGCTGCATCTACAGCGTGTCGTGGGGATGCGCTGATAACCATCTCATTCGTTTTTCCCTGTGCCCTCAGCTGTCAATAAACTCTTCACATCCTACTGCCAGGCTCACAACCCCCCAACACCGTCATCCTCCCCTCACTCTGTGCCTGCCGGGTGCCTCCATTTTGACAGTATATTAGCCCCCTTGCAGACTCTGATGATTAAAATGATTGCTTTTACAAGTTTACCATTGCAATCCTATCTGCCCCCCTGTGATTAGGGAGGTGATAGATTACAGTATTGACTGGGTGACGTGCCGCACCTGCCTCCACTGCCTCCACTGTTTCCCCTCTTTCATATAAATGATCTCATTGAAGAGGAATTGAAGGGGTGATGTTTATCTGCTTACTGTGTGACACTTTAGAGTGTACGCAAAGGAAGCAGGGGGGAGAAAGAGGACGGAGGAGAGAAAGAGAGAGCGAGAGAGACCAGAAGAGGCAAAGGAGAAAGGGGGGGGGTTACCTGAGTGTTTAATTTCCCTTATCAGAGGGGCGAACACTGGCTGTGTGTGCGGGGGGGATGGGGGGGATACATTAATTAACAGATTGCGATCGGAACTGCAGGGCCCCTCACAAAGTGAAAGGGAATCAATAGGGGCCAGAGTGGTGGTGGCAGAAAGAAAAGACACAGGAGAAGATCTGGACCAGGACAGCAACCCAAACACAAAGCATCTGCACACACATCTGAGCAGCAGACCTGGGCTGCAGGTTCATCAGGTTCATTAGTGCTCTACTGCAATCAAGAGTCCTGAAGGGAATGATTTTCCACTGAGCCCACGATCAGCCGAGGCTTTTAGCATCTAATCTTGTTTTATTGTTTTAGATCTGGAGATATGATGCTACACTGTAAACAATGTTTGTAGAAATCAACGTAAATATGGTCAAATAGAGACAATAAAAGACAATAAACTCCTAAACAGTGTGTCGCTCTAGCAGATTACTGAATTACCCTCAATCTAGAAACTTCTTCTGTCATTATTTGTATAACAAATTATTTCACTGTGCAAATGTATGATTGGGGATGAATGGGGAAACGTTTGTGAAGATTGTTGTACAGTATTTATCGCTGAGATGACTTTACGGAATCTGTTATTCATAAAGCAAATGACCGTCAGCAGATTTAAAATGTTTCTGTTTTATTCATACTAATAGGACTCACCTATGACATTTACAATTGCCCAAAAGTATAGCATTGCATAGCATCGCATCACATAGCATAGCACAGCACAGCACAGCACAGCACAGCCACAGCTGCCTGTATGATACTGAATGTTTTACTCTGCAACGTTGCTAAAAACACAACAACTCAATAGCCACCCAAACCTCCCTCAACCCATGCAAACGCTATCCGTTTCTTCATTGAGGTGAAGAATACTTGTGCATGTGGTTTAGGAAACAGTACTGATTTGTAAAGACCAGACCTGTATGCCCTGTATTTTTACAGAAAGAATTTGGGCTTTCCAGCTTCCCCGCGACCCTGAAACAGGAAAAGCGGTTTAGAAAATGGATGGAAGGATGCATGGATTTGGGCTTTTTAGGTGACTACTGATATTCAGTGTTTGTTAGCAGCATTAGGGTTGTAGCCTCAGCTCCAAGCTAAATTAGTCTTGGCTGGTTGACAATATCTGGAGAAATTAAAGTGAAAAAACTATATGAAATTGTGCTCAATGTTCAGTGCTCAATGTTCAGTATTGTGTGCTCTGTGTTCAGTGCTCAGTACTGTGGGCTCTGTGTGCAGTATTCAGTAGTGTGTGGTATTGTGTTCAGTGCTCTGTGTTCAGTTTTTAGTAGTGTGTGGTCTTGTGTTCTGTGCTCTGTGTTCAGTATTCAGTAGTGTGTGGTCTTGTGTTCAGTGCTCTGTGTTCAGTACTGTGTGCTCTGTGTTCAGTACTGCATTCTCTTGTGTTCAGTGCTCTATGGTCAGTACTGTGTGTTGTCCACCCTGCCCGTCTCTCTCTACTGTCGTGGGTCTGTATTATTTCTCAGACTGAGATCCTGTGTTTTTCTCCTCTGCTTTTTTTCCACTCAATTTAATCGAGTAATGAAGTGACTTCCCTGGCTCCCCGGGTCAAATGGTGCTCAGGCCATGCTGCTGCTGCTGCTGCTGCCGTGCTGAAGTGCTTCGAGGAGCGAGAGACCCCCCTCCCCCTTAATGAAATATCAATATTTACATCTTCATTTCCAACCAACTGCCTCTGCATGCTCTGACCAAACATGACACAATATTGACCAAGTTGGGCGTCCTGCCCGCTGCGCCTGCCCCCTGGCACTTCAGCAAATAGAGCGCCGAGTGTCGATGGGCATTAGCTTATCAGTGCATCAGCTTCTGTACTGGAAGCAGCAGAGATGTGTTCCACTCACCACGCTTACAGCATCCGCATCCGCACGAGCTTCAGTCTGCTGAACTTCTCCATAAACACAGTGTTCAGGCGCAAACACCTCGAGCCCATTTGACCGGCCGAAAGAGTGCAAATACTTTAGACGGGACCACAGTCAGATGCATGTTTGCATGTTTGTATGCCTTCAGTCTCCTGCCCTTCAGTTACAGCATGGTACAAGTGTTTACTGTATGTCAGTGAATCTGAATTATTGCCATAAAGCAGAATTCGCAGTTCCTCAGTTTAGGCTTAGAAGGTTTTGTTCCCAAATTAGTTTCCTTAGAGGCAGAAGAACATGCTGATGTTAAGTGTGTGGGGGTTTGTGATGAGGATTAAGTTACACATATTACTGCTGTCAAAACAAAACCTTGTACATCCATTTTTAAATTTTATATAATATTCAAAAAAATACCAACTGCTCTTTAATTTGGGTTAAAATTTCATGTGTGTGTGTGTTTCATGATGAATGGATCAGTAGAAATATATTTTATAGTATCTTTGTGCATTAACTTTCAAGTTCTCTAAGAAGCTTTTTCCCCCTTTACCTGAAATCGTACCAGTAAAAGGTTTTGTTAGTAAATTAATGAATAAGTGACTGAATGAATCAGTAAACTGATGGTAAATTCAGAGGTTTTTTTTGGGCCAAGAGCCACTGTCAGGTCCTCCCATGCTGTTGAGAGTCAGAACCTGAGCTGAACATTTAGAGAAGTTCATCTGTCCTCTGGGGGGAGAATGTCCCAGTGTGGCTTCTGGGTTTACCCTGTGGGGGGAGAACGTCTTAGCACTGCCTCTGGGTTTATCCTGTGGGGAGAGAACGTCCCAGTGCTGCCTCTGGGTATATACTGTGAGGGTAGAACGTCCCAGCACTCCCTTTGGTTTATACCCTGGGGAGAGAATATCCCAGTGCTGCCTCTGGGTTTATACTATGAGGGTAGAACGTCCCAGCACTCCCTCTGGGTTTATACAGTGGGGGGAGAACATCCCAGTGCTGGCTCTGGGTTTATCTTGTGGGGGGAGAACATCCCAGTGCTGCCTCTGGGTGTATACTGTGGGGGGAAACGTCCCAGTGCTGCCTCTGGGTGTATACTGTGGGGGGAAACATCCCAGTGCTGCCTCTGGGTTTGCCCTGTGGAGGGAGAACATCCCAGTGCTTCCTCTTGGTTTATACCATTGGGGGAGAACATCACAGTTGCTCCCTCTAGGTTTATATGGTGGAGGAAGAACGTCCCAGTGCTGCCTCTGGGTTTGCCCTGTGAGGCAAGAATGTCCCAGTGCTGCCTCTGGGTTTACTCTGTTGGGGGAGAACATTCCAGTGCTGCCTCTGGGTTTATACCGTTGGGGGAGAACGTCACAGTTGCTCCCTCTAGGTTTATATGGTGGAGGAAGAACGTCCCAGTGCTGCCTCTAGGTTTGCCCTGTGGGGCAAGAACGTCCCAGTGCTGCCTCTAGGTTTGCCCTGTGGGGCAAGAATGTCTCAGTGCTGCCTCTGGGTTTATACCTTGGAGGAGAACGTCCCAGTGCTGCCTCAGGATTTATCCTGTAGAGGGAGAACGTCCCAGTGCTGCCTCTGGGTTTATCCTGTAGAGGGAGAACGCCCCAGTGCTGCCTCTGGGTTTATCCTGTAGAGGGAGAACGTCCCAGTGCTGCCTCTGGGTTTATCCTGTAGAGGGAGAACGCCCCAGTGCTGCCT
>JBBPDA010000001.1:31747310-31762682 GCA_037974385.1 Arnoldichthys spilopterus
TTGTATATATATAATGTTAATGTATTACATTTGAACAATTGAACTTGTCAGTATCAGTGATATTGTCTCTTTCTTTTTTGAATCACCCTCCATCATGATGAATGATGTTTATGCCAAATAACATTAATGCTAAAAAAAATGCGTAAACTTTAAATAAATAATGATTTGAGATTTATCATGATTACTATTAATATTGACTCATACAAACATTTTACTGTAATAATATATTTGGTCCTATTGCCACCCTCACTGCTGTATGTGTGTAGTGTATACTAATGTGGGCTGTGTGTAGGAGACAACAGCAGTGGAATTTGTTCATGCTAACTGCTGACCAATCACTGCACACACACCAGCCAGTTTGATTGAAAGTGATTTTCGTTTTTCTTTCTCATGGTGAACTGAGTGATGGTGAGAGCGTCTGAGAGCTTACGTGGTTTCTTGGCTGGAGGAGGCAGCGTGAGGCCCAGGTACGCGCTGTTCTCCGTGTCAATCCTCCTCTTATACTTCTGCCTCCCTCCTCGCACACGGTCCAGACGGACACCTCCGAGAGCACAGAACAGCAGGTTACACACACACATATGCACGCATAAACACAGTTTTGAGGTTTAAGGTTTAAAATGAGCTTGTTTAATTCGTACACTTCTCCTCAGTTAAACACAGCAAACAGCAGGATGGGAGTGTGTGTGTATGTGCGTGTGTTGTTACATTCACTTCTGTTCTCCCCTCAATCCTCCCAACAATTCCTGTTAGTATCAGCTCAGTGTCAATACTTGATGTCTCTACAGGTTAACCCATAAACCCCCCCGTCCCCACCCCCACCCCCCCACTCCCTGAAATTTACTGAATTTAAGCCTCTAATTTACCAGAAAACACTACTATATACACATGTATAGGAGTGTGTATGCAGAACACAGCCACGTTAAGCCAATTGTAAGTAAACCTTGTGTTTCACACGCAAACTTTATGATGTTTCCACCTGTCGCATGTGTGCGAGCTAAACCCTCAGGATTTAAGGGTTAATGTAATTATTCATCCATTCTGTGATCTTCAGTTACACAGTTAAACTGAGGAAACCATGCAAATGCTCTCTCTCTCTCTCTCTCTCTCTCTCTCTCTCTCTCTCTCTCTCTCTCACACTCTCTCGCTATCTTTTGCTGTCCCTCTCTCTCTCGTCCTAATTTTCTCCCTCCCTCTATTTCTCTCTCTCTCTTTCTGCACACATACAAACCCAAACACCCCCACCCCCAACCACACACACAACACACAAACACTTAAAATCCTCTAAGGTAACAGTATCAGAGTGTAAATAAATTATTTCACCTCCACGCATCCCCCCCCCCCCACACACACACACACCCCTCCCCACACACACACACAAACACACACACACTACCCAGAAAGAGAGAGAGAAAGCAAGAGAGAGAGGTGTCGTTGCAGTGGCAGTGCTCTGTATGTGTGAGCTGAGCTTGGTGCTGCCTCTGCTCTGCTGTCGCCCTGCAGAGTGCGCTCCTCAGCTCCTCAGCCGCTGCACAACAAACACATGAATATTTAAAGCGGGGTCAGTGACCTCAAACACCGGCCCTCTAATTATTTAGCTTTTCAGCAGCAGCCGCCGAGCATGCTAACCACACACATACTCGCTCATTTCATACACACCCGGGCTCAGCCAGTCCTGAAATTTACCACACACCCGCTCCCAATAAATCAGCCTGGCTTTATTTAAGCGACTCCAGCAGAACGAGCGCAGGAGCTTATCAGGGTGGTCCCTCCTGCTAAGCCCGCTGCATTCACTTTTCTGCTAATGCAGCGCAGGAAATGTTGCAGCGCTCATCACAACATCTGTTATTTATTAGCCAATTATTTGATAAGAAGGTCTTTACATTTTTACATCCCACACAATGCAGACGCACAACCTCTCATACCTGTTTCAAACTGTGTTTACACCTGCTGCACTTTGGAGAAAACAGCTGTTCACCTCTGTCCATGCAGATCAGTTACACAGCTAATAGCACAGTCCAGCACAGTTCCCCCACTCTCTACACCTGCCAGTGCACAGGTGAGCTGAAGCAGGTGCTTTTAAGCTGTTCAGAAGCCTTGTCTTTTTTCAAGCCACCAGATCTGTTGCCTTAACTACTTTAAGGATGGACCCAAATGTCCAACTGTTCAGATATTTGTTCATTGTTCAACTTTCAGTTTAGGGATTACATTTTTTTATTATGACTTTTGTGCTAATAATATACAAGCCACCATCTGATCGTGGGCCCCTGACTTCCCTCTCACTGACAGTAGTGACCATCCTGCTAACACTGGGCTTCTGACTGAAGGAGACAGTCGCGTACAGACAGTAAGACAGAGATTAACTCGTCGAGTGAGCAGTGATGGCCTAGTGGTTGGGACCTTGCCCTTGTGAACAAAAGGTTGCAGGTTTAAGTCCCAGACCTGGCACCACTGAGGTACCTTTGAGCAAGGTAGCGTCCCACTACACCACTCCCCGGGTGCTTCTCATTGTTGTCTGCTGCTGCACGTGTGATGGGTTAAATGCAGAGGTCGCATTTTGTTGTGGTGCACTTTCACTTTTCAGTCCAACCTAACAAACTTACTGCTCTCGCAATGGAGTTTATGAAGCTGAAGACTGTTTTTTTTATATTTGATTTCACCTTAAACAGAACCACTCTTCTCTGTTCCACCTTAAACAGCACAATGTTACATTATGTCCACGCTATTTGAGGTGGAAATAAAAATTACTTAGCAATAAATCATGAAGTTCATTCAGTAAGCAAACAAATTTAATATTTGAGATTGATATTTATTTAAATGCCCCCGCCCTGGCCCCGCCCCCTGCTTAAGTTACAAATATATACTATTGATTATCAGTAACAAAACTCATCCCCTGTCTTCCGCTCCGCCCTCAGTAGCTGTAAGTAAGCCCAGTATATCAATCTCACTTATATGTCCCATGATAAAATCTGCGAACTAGACAAAGAAAATAATGTTAAATAAAACCTGATGTGATAAATAACACTCTACAGCCTTCTGCCACCATCTAGGACCCACAGAGAGACTACAATCGGGGCTTCTACTGCAGCATCCAGCGGCAGCTGGGAATATACAGGTTTACCTGAGCAAACGCAACAGATGGAAATGTTTAGACGTTAAATTAACAAATGCTATCAGACATTATTGCTGGTTTGTACTCCAGCACACAATACAAAGTCAGCACGGTTTTCATGACCAGCACCTGTATCAGCTCCCAAAGAGGTCAACATGGCCCTCTGAAGAGTCAAGGTGTCACCTGCTGTGATTTCATGCCTAAAGCTGTGAGACAGAGCTCAGGAGTAAATCTGTGGGCCGTTGTGGAGTAAACTGCACTGTTCTCATATGATTATTTTTAGCCATAAATATTAGTGTACAGGTGAGTCATCTCATATTTACACACACCTACAGCTCACGAGGGCTCAACAGTCTGCTCACTGCCTACAAGCACCTCCTCAGCTGTCGACTGGGGGAGCACTCACTAAACGATCTCATCACATCAGAAGAACACAGAGGCGAAGGCAGTGAGGCTGGAGTGTTACTGCTGACAATTATGCTAATTTCATTCCCTCTTCCCCTTTTCAGGAGGACAGGAGAGGAGAGGTGGCTGAATGAGGATGAAAAGAGAGAAGCAGGCAGACAGAGATACAGCGGAATTCAGCACAGACTGATTTACGTTTACCCCATTGATTGCGGTTCTGCTGGCTGCGAATATAGAGACAAATTGCACATAACCAAACATCTGCAATTGTTCCTGAGAATATCCACATATTGGAGTGTCTTGTGGAAATGCCTTCATCCACAAGCTCCAACCTCCATCAGTCATGTGGCTTTTTCTGAGAGGAGCAAACGAATCTGAACTAATCGCGCTCACAACAAAGAGCTGCTCAAACAAACCACATTATCGCTGCACCAGAGGAACGAGGAGATTTCTGTTACTTATATAAATTATTTGATTCCCTAGAAACAGAAATCTGATTAGGATTGTCTTTCAATTTCCTGACACTGACAACCCACTAACCTAATTACCCACCGGTCCCTGCGGTCCCTCCCTTCCCAGCAAACACTGGGAGATCATTTGATGGTTGTTCAATCGCAGTAAAAATCTAATTTCTGCTACTTTAATTTCAGCTGCAGACGGCGGGCAATACCCATACCTCAATGTGGCAGGACATTCATACTTCTGTCTGAACACTGCAGCACTTTATTAAAGCAATGCTAAATCAGATCTGACGCGCTGCCTCAGTCCTGAAACAGCATTACCCTCAAATGAGAGGTTGGTAAATATTGGGCATCACTGAGGGCATCGCCGAGGTGATCTGTGTGGCTAATAAGCGTCCTGCATGGGTCGGGGCCGTCTGAGCGGGACGGAAAATTCTGGTGTTAATTTCAATGTCATCACATTCTACCGCTTCTTATGTGTTCCTCTGAGGCTCTCGCCTCATCCCGTATTGTGGAGAGAGGGGTGCATTGTGAGCCCGTCTCTCTCTCTCTCTCTCTCTCTCTCTCTCTCTCTCTCCCTCTGTGTCACATGCTAGTGTCAGCAAAGGCAAAGCCGGTGTGAAGATTCCGAGGTACACGGGTGCCTGTTTTAATTAGAACAGTGCCTGCCATAATTAACAGATGCTGACAGGAATTAAAGCTCGGCACTAGCCAGTCTCCCTTACATTGGGAGAGGGTCATGGTGAGAGAGAGAGAGAGAGAGAGAGTGAGAGAGCTAGTGGAGCTGATGGAAAAAAGTGACTTATCCCAGCACTATCACAATGTCACCAGTCCCTCTCTGGAGTAAAGGCAGGTAAAGATAACGGGTCTCTTATCATACCAGAACTTCACTTTGTTCAGACTCTGATACTGTGTGTAACGCTTCCAGTCCATTTTCAGGTGGGTTTCCATTCAATTTAGTTCACTTTAAGTTGTACGGTGCTTTTGTGGTGGCCATTGTAGCAGAGCAGCTTTACAGAAAACCATACATTCCTGAAATAAATATATATACATTTTTCTCTGGTGAGCAAGCCAGGAGGCGACACTGGCAAGAAAAACCTCCATGAGATGATATGAAGAAGAAACACTGAGAGGTGCCAGACTCAAAAGGGAATTCACCCTTGTTAACGTCGGAGAACGTGATTAGGAATAAATCTGAGGGCTACAGGGTCAAACAGTGAAAATTCAGTAAGATTAACCTGTTCTGTTGAGGTTCTCAGCTGTTCACTGGTGGAGACCTAAATGTAGACCTGTTTGTGGAAACTGTGGTCCTAAAGTTGTCCTGGTCATAAATGTAGTTCGAAGCCTTAGTAACACACCTGCTAATCAGTTTCAGTGCAAAGCCATTGCATTTCAACCGCAGTTTAGCCCAAAACGGAAGTGTTGTGTGTAAGAAGTGGACAGAAGGCAGCAGTGAATGGTGTGTGTTACTGGTGAGTGGAGTGATGTTCTATGACTAAACTTGTGTTTCCTCTGACCAGTTATTCCAGTTAAACATGGAGACTCCTCTGCAACATCTGATCCTATCCACCGCAGTGGGCGTGGCTTGGTCATGTGATGTCCGCAGTAACAGACCCCTTTATACATGCAGTGGCCCTATCAGGGGTTTCTGTATGCAGTGATTTTACAGACCAACAATTTGCTTAGCATGTGATGAGGTCTGCGATGCAGGCAGACCCATCGCACCACCCGTCATGACCAGCCCAAATAGACAAATTCTCAATTCTTGACTGAATTGTCCTGTCAAAGAAGCCATTTCCCTGGAATTGTGGAGGACACAATTCTGTCAAAACAGCATTTCACCTTCAGTAGCAGCAAATTTAACTTTGTACAGAATTAACCTGGGTGAACTTTAACCCTGTTTACCCTCTCCTTAGTACAAAAAAAACGCAAAACTGAATCTTTTCAGCGATCGTAATGTCACTCGTTTTTCACAGTGACACAAAAAAAAACCTTAGCTGTCCATTGAACAATAGACTCTATATACCCCCCCCCCCCTCATTTTAGGGTTGCCCATAACTGGCTGACCTTTTATTCACTCCACATGTTCAGGTTTGACCATGTCTTAAAAAATGTGCCTACAGAGTAACAGAGTTTTGGGCCCTTTGCTTGCTTAATTCCATGTTTATTTGAGCAGACCAGGCCGAGACCATTAGTCCCATTGGGGCATTCATATTTTATAGAAACAACAATGAAACAGTAAATGTCCATTTTTCAGCGACTCACTCTTATCATTTTCTTAGGCAGGCAATGCTGACCACTATGTGAAAGCTCAGCCTGAGGATTTTTCTCTAAGAAATCATACATAATATTTATTACATATCCCTTAATGGATCAAAATAATCTGGGGGTTCTCGTTAAGGCTGTCTTTTTAATTGGTGATGTCATACAAACATCAAACGAACTGACAGAAGTCCTGTTCTGCGCTCACTGAGATTGAAAGCAAACTGATTCACAAATTCATCAAGACGAGTCAAGAGACTCAGCTCGTCTAGTCTCCACACTCAGAACCCCCAGGGTGCTCAGTCTGTCATTGTTCATGGCTCATCTCATGTGTTAATGAAACCAAGCACTGAGAAGCTCCTTTCACATGCAGCTGCACTCGCAGGTATGGCGACGCTACTTTTCCCAGTGTAGAGCTCATGATAGAGAAATCAGATCATTCCCAGGTTTAGCTGGTGTGTTATAAGGCCCATCAGGACTGAAGCCAGGTGACACACTAAAATCCAAATGAGGAACTGAGCAGGTCACACTTTGTGCTTCTAAAGTTCACTTCCAAGAGTTCCTCAAGGATTGCCTCACTGGGATGATCAGATTAATCAACAGCCATGTGCATCTGTGTGTATGTGTGTGTGTTTTACGGCCCTGACCGCTGCTGCTGGTGTGGAGAAGATAGCGGCTGGCTCTCGGGTGTCAGCTCTTCAAAGCGAATGGGGTGCTGGTGGAGAGAGGGAGGGCTCAGAGCCAAAGTGGCTGGCATTTGCATGGGGATTAGCCCTGGGCCTGAGGCTGCACAGGGGCCAGCTGACCCCAGGCTCCTCTTTCTCTCCAAAAACAATAATAATCCCCCTCCGAGCACAGCCCCTACAAAAGGGCCTGTCCCCACTCACTTTGTGAGGGCCGGGCAGAGAAGGCCAGGAAGGTTTGGCCGGGACCCTTATTTTTGGGTCTCTCACCTGTTCTGGGTGCCTGTCCCTTGGGAGAGGGGAAAGTGTCAGCATGACTGGGATGGTTGGCAGTGCCAAGGGGAGCTTAGACAGACTTGTTTTTAGCTGGGAAAAGCACAGGGGCATGTCCCAGGGCCACGGCGAACCCTGCCTTTCATGGTTGCCGCCGCTAACACCCCACTCCGTCAGCACTACTTCACAGGGCCTCTGGCTGGCAGCGCTTCATGCATGCAAGTGTGTCGTGGCATTCTTCCTCACGAGCGGTGACGATAGAGAGAGTATGGTGAAGAGGGGGAGCTGGGAGAGCAGCGAGCAGTGCTCGCACTGAACCCTGCAGGACCCAAGCTACAGTAGACCCCCAGGTGCTGGGGCGTCCAATCTTATCCACAAAGGGCTGTTGTGATTATAGATTTTACAACCCATCAGTCACATATCAGACCAGTCTTTTAAGGACTCCACGCACACAGGTATCTGAGTATTTCTGAAAGCACAGTGGGTTTGTACATAAGCCTTTATGGCCCTGTTCACACAGATGTCTAAATCAAGCATTTTTCGGACGTTTGCGGCGTCAGGTGAGCATGGATCAAATGCCGACTGTATTTCTGCACATTGGGGGACAAAGCTCAATCCCCACAGGCCATAAAATACCCTGGACTGCATGATTGTTGCCCCCAAAAGTAAACACACAAAATTACAGTGGGCTGCAGGTTGGTGTTAAACAGAGGCAAATGAAGGCAAATGTGACATCATATTGACGTCAATCAAATGCCACTACAAAATGCCTGATACCATATGCTCCAAGAAGAACAATAAGGTCGTCAGACGTCTTTAATGTTTGACAGACTCAAAGTCTGATTTCTGCCAGAAAATAAAAGCTTGAGAGAGTGAACATCAAAAGATTGTTTCTGTTGCCATGACCATGGAACATCTCTGAAATGTCTGGCAGACGATGTTACCTACTGTTTATCTCCAATTGAATCGATTCCTTTTTTACTCATAATTGGATAATTGCATGTTTAGTTGACCATTCCCTCCTACACTCCTACACTCTTACCTTCTCATCATGCCCATTTCTGAGTATGTATGAGAGTCATGAAAACCTTGGATGGGCTGTGATTGGACAGTTTTTCCTATGTCAAAAATACAATGAATAAGGCCACGTGAAGAAGTGTGCCACCTCCTTTGCCCCATTACCCACCCCACTGGAAAACACGTGTTCTAGCCTGTTGTAATCCTCTCACCTGTTAGACTGAGGAACAGGCTGGCCTCAAGAGAATCAGCTGCCAGACAGACAGTTCACACACTCAACCACCTCCCTGTAAGCACTAGGAGAAGGTGCTGCTAAGGGTTTACAACACCTTCTGATAAGCTCCTGTGTACAGGACTACTAATTTTGATCAGGCTATATCCTGGCACAAACTTAATGACACAGGCTGAGTCAACACCTTGAAAAAACTCAGCGTTTTCTCAACAATGTGGCAGGGAGCATTTTTCTGCTGAAAGACACCACCGCTATTAGGAAACACAGTAACCATAAAGGGTGAACTTGGTCAGCAGCAATGTTTAGGTAGATGCTATGTATCAAAGGAACATCCAGATAAATGCAGGACGCAGGTACGACGCACATGCACCTGACTGTCCACATGATGTATTCACTGCTCTATGGTCCAGTTCTTATGTGCACCTGCCCATTAAAAGAGCTTCTCTTTTTTCAGCATTCACTTTTTAAACCACAGTAGCTCTTCTTTGAGATCAGACCAGACAGGGTAGCCTTCACTCATCATACACCTGTCACTGGTTCCCTGGTTCTCTTTCCTTGTTTCACTTTTGGTAGGTATTAACTACTGCATACCTGGTCCACAAGACCTACCAATTTAGAGATGTTCTGTCTTAGTCATCTATCCATCACAATAAGCACCTCGTCAAAGTGGCTTAAATCCTTACTCTCAAACAATGTTCCTGCTTCCAGCACACGGACTATAAGAACTGAATGTTCACCTGCTACCTGATATCTCCCACCCTTGACAGAAGCCACTGTAACCAGATTAGCAATTTTGTTCACTTTACCTGCCAGAGATTTTATTGTTGTGGTTGATCAGTGTACAGATCAGTGATCAGTGTTGATCAACTACAACAAGAGGGTACAGGTGTTTGAGTCTTGTACTGTTTGCCCACAAGACTGGCACAGTTCTTCTGTACAGAATATGAACCAAGGTTTGTGCGCTGATTCCTGACAATGTCGCTTCTTGTTGAATCTCCAATATACCCAAATATTTCACGAACATCCTAAGTGCTGTGTGAGCAGAAGCTGTAGCTCTTTGTGTCCAGTGATATGAAAGCTCTATTTCCAGTCTTGCACAACAGTCCAGGCCCTGACTTAATCCTATTGGACAACTACACCAACATTCTGGTTATTGTGGATAGATTTACAAAATAATGTCAACAAATCCCACAGACTGTTCTCCCTGCAGCCTTCCAGGCCACAGAGGCCCTGTATGTAGCAGTTTAACCATGGCCAGACCGATGCCCTTGTGTCTCCCTTTTGTGAGCACCTCCAGAGGGCAATTTGCAGATCAGGTCAGTCATTGTTGTTGTTGCCTCTTGAATACTAAACTATCTACCTGAGTAATTGAATTACTTTTTAAGCAGTAATTGGTAAAGTAATTGAATTACTTTTATATGCAGTATTTGGTAAAGTAATTGAATTACTTTCATATGCAGTATTTGGTAAAGTAATTGAATTACCTTTAAATAAAGTAACTAGTAAAGTAATTGAATTACCTTTAAATAAAGTAACTAGTAACTGTAAGTAATTATTCATTTATACTGGTTCATGCACATGTATTACTGCTGTTTTAAACTGTTTTACACTGCTGTTCTCTGAATGTCCACTGCCCCTGTGGATAAAGGACTGTGCAGCGAGGGCAGTAGCCACTGGATTACATCAGTGTAATCTCTCAATAGTATCTGTTCCTATCCTCTCAGCTCCGATCCTCTTCCATTGATCAGAGGAAAAAAACCTGTAGACCCTGACATTTGAGTCCGTATATTGATCACTTCCTCTTTTATACAGACGGGGGGAAATGAAGCAATTTCACAGGAGTTTCAGGCCAACTTCTGCTGCATATCTCTCATCTGAGAACAGCGGACCCATTACACTGTCTGGCATCAGTGAGTTTGCACCAAAACACAGGCAGATATGGATACATCTGTACTGAGAAAACAGCGCTGCTTAGAGGAGGATACAAATCTCACTAACACTTCAGTTGTGTAGCCCATTACAGATTGTTCTAAAAAATGTACTTTTTATATTACATTTTTTTTTTCAAATGGTTTTAACAGCCACTGTACTGTAGAGTAGGTCGCCCTTATGCTGCTGAAACAGCTCTGACTGTGGTGAACTGTGAGTTCTGACCCCTTTTTATCAGAGTCAGCATTGACTTTTTAAACCACAGTAGCTCTTCTGTGGAATCTGACCAGACAGAATAGCCTTCATGCCCTGCATGCATCAGTGAAGCTTGGGTGCCCATGACCCTGTCGCCAAGTCACCAGTTGTCCTTCCTTGATCACTTTTGGTAGGTACTAACTACTGCACACCTAAAACACTCCACAAGACCTGCCGTTTTGGTGGCAAAGTGGCTCAGATACTTAAACTCCTGGTTCCAGCACATCAGCTTCAAGAACTGGCTGTTCACTTGCTGCCTAATATATCCCACACCCTAACAGGTGCCACTGTAATGAAATGAATTAGTCAATGTTATTCATTTTAAAATGTCAATGGTGTTAATGTTATGGACGATTGGTGTATGTTGCTGGGGTTCTGTGCATTCAGTTGCTGACACCAATAAAGGAACCATGAACCTTGTTCCACCACTGTTAAGAACCATCAACAGACAGACAACAATAATGAACAATCTGTAGGAGGCCTTTCAAATAAAGTTAGACTCAAATGAAGCTTTTATCAAACTTTACGCAAATTAAATATGTATACATATATTTGCAAGAATAATAATCCATGCCCTCAACACACATGACCATCTCAGGCATCATCAAAGAGACTGCCGAAAGGTGCATTTGCCAGAGCCTGTGACATAATCCCCGCCATCAGAGACGTGTTCATATTACGAGGACAATTAATCAGAATGGAAAGTTTGCGATGGTCTACGCTGCACCTTCTCCGCTCTGTGAAGTTATAATTAGGGTGGATGGTTTCCATTCACCGCGTGACCTTTCCTCTTCTGCCCCAGCCCACCAGCCAGCCTCAGCTGCAGTGTGGCTGGAGGTGGCCTGAGACACAGTTACCCAGAGACAGGCTGGGTCTGAGAGAGATGGACACGGCTCTCTGTATTTTGTTCTCGTCTCCTTGAAAAGCCTGATTGATTTCGCGCTCACGTAGCGTAGGCAGGGAGACAGACGCCCGACCTTGCGTTGAGGAGAGATACCAAATGCAGACCAAGATGCCTTTCACGTCTTCATATTCATTTGCAAAATGTATTGACTTATTTTGATAGTGTTTGGAAATGGTGGGTGAAGGTGAGAGTGTGGGTGCTTGGGGGGGGAGGGGGGGGTGGGCGGCTTAGTACCGACACGGAGCTTAAGAGCCTCATGTGTTAAATGCTAAGTGGTACGTGTTAGCGGTCACATTCATAACTAATATAGGGCGCGCGGAGGACACCTCGTCAGTGAAGACACGCTGAGGGAGGACACGGGTATGGGCAACCAGAATGAAGTGAGGATGGGTGAGGTGACCTTTTCTAAATAGTGTAGGACTAGAGGAGAATCAGAGAGGTGAGCTGTGTTCCATACTGCAATGTTCTCTGGCACGGCGCTCTGTGTATAAATCAGCCCGAGTGTAAATCACACACTTAAAAAGCTTCTATTAGCTCATGGGGTAATGTCTGACACTTCTGGAGATCCAGGTCCAGTGCGGTAATAAACTATTCTGAGCCCTGTTTGAGGTGCATTTATGGAGTAATGGTATGTAGAAATGTAAAGAACGGGGCTCATAGGGCCCATACAGGTTAGTGATTTACAAGCTCACTAACATGCATATGCTCTTCCTTAATTCTCTTAATTATATATATATATATATATATATACACATATATATATATATATATATCCCTAACATTCATCACTTTTTTATCATAGTTATGGTCAACCCAAACAGTGTACTTGCTGTAAATACTTGGTGCTTCTTCAGCTCACTCTCAGTACTGCCCTTCAAAGCTTTACATTTCATATTTATTATATTTTTAAATGTTGTTTGTTCTTTAAGATTTGTATCAAACTGTTTTACACATTAATGTATTCCTTTATATGACAGCCACCCCACAATGTGGGTGGACAGAGCTGTAACACTGTCAGATAAGGAGACAGATGAGTCTGTCTGGATTTTAACAGCAGCGCTGATACAGAAGTTATTTCAAAAGGTACACTTATTTTTTTTAGAATATTTGTGATGTGTTTTCAGTAAACCAGCTAAACTGTTGATGAAATCAACTGAACCCGATCAGCCAGCCTGATATCCCCATCTCTCAGCTTCGTCTGGCTAATCGAGTGGCTGAGGATGAGAGAGCCAAACAGAAGTGTGTGTATTTGGCTAGTTCTCTTTGTTCAAACCTCTTTCACCAACTTATCCTGCTTCTGTCTTTCGCAGAAAAGATGGGATGTGCAAAAATGGTTGTGTTCATCTTTACATTAGGCATGGTTTTTATAGCCTATTATTACAAAATACATAATTGACACACAGTAATATCACAAAAAATACTAGAGTATTTAAATTGTATGTGCTAGCCCTAATAATAATAATAATTAATAATAATAATAATTATTAATAATAATAATAATAATAATAATAATAATAATAATAATAATGATAATAATAACACATTTTTTAATGATCCAAGGGGGAAAAAACTCATCCACAATGTTTAAAAATCCCAGAATTACTAACACGGTTGTAGACTTTGTCTCAGTGAACCCTTCTCTTTGTCCTGTCTGTACAGTGCATGTGCTGTGATCTGCAGGACGTGTCTATGGCCGTGTAGTCGACTGGCCTTTACTCTCTTGTTTAAGCTAAGCTTCATATTTGCCCTGACACGGGTGATTCATTTATGACCATCTCTCCCTATTTTCTAGTCTCTTATTCCTCCAGATAATATATTTCCATTAATTTTTCATCAGCTAGTAATGCGATTACTCCCTCATTCTCCCTCTCTCTCGCTCTCCCTCCCTCTATCTCAACATGCAGTTGAGAGATTCCGTTACCTCACTTAGCTCCATATAGATTGCTCTCTGCTGCTCTGAGGAAGAGCCTTTTAGAGGCACTAAATGGATGGATTGGGTGTACTATAGACCACTACACACATTCTGTTCACCTGGTTTAAATGTATGCACGCAGCACTGCCTATATACGGACTTTTCCTGGTAACTGTGTTTCCTGCAGCACATTCTGCAATGTTCCTACAGTTCCCACTGAGGAAAAGGCAGGTTGGGAAAATGCAGAAATCATCATTTTTCCAGAATTTGCACATATGTATTATTGTATACATATACTAGAAATAGGCATTTCAGGCAAAAAATACTGTTTGATATTCATGCATACACACACAAATGCATGAAAGAGAGAGAGAGAGCAAGAGAGAGAGAGAGAGAGAGAGAGAGAGAGACCCATTAATGTTGAGCTATATGGTTCTGATTAAAACGAATTATGCCCCACCCCTTACACCTTCTTCTCCATATTCTTCTACCTTTGCTGTTATTTAATGGCAATTGGCAAACAGTGTTATATGCATTACTGCCACTTTCTGTCAATAGTAACACATTAGGTGCCAGTAAAAACAAGAAAAAATATTTATATTTAAGAGGATAGTCAAATAAACTACCTAATGTTTTACTATTGAAATATTTGAAATATTATAATCCATCCCTAATGTACATATATATACATGGTGTTGCAAGGGCCTAAAGGGAAAGCTAGCAAACACAGCCCTCCAGAGAGCTTAGGCAGAGCAAGAGAGAGAAACCCATCCAAGAGAAGAAAAAAAAAATCCATGGCCAGCATGTTTAATTGTCACTGAATTCCCAGCTGGCGTGACTTTAAAAAAGCATCCACAGGAAGGGAGCTGAGATGTTCGGAAAACATTTAGCGGATCAATATGCCGGGGAGAGCTGAGAGCGGCTGGAGTGCGTGCTCAGGGACCGCGCCGAACCCTTTCCAGTCGGAATACTGTTACACTTCTATTAGTCAGATGCAGGATCGACCTATTCAGCATATTTCTGTCCCTCTGCCCAACAGCCGCATTATTTACTGCTCCGTGGCTGGGACATGGGAGTGGACAGCCGGACCATGCCAACAGCCCCTCGAGCTCAGCTCTGGCCTGGCATCGGCCCACTGGTACGCCAGCCAGCCATGTTTATAACACCGGCCTCAGATGTGTGTCTTCAGTAAATACAGGCCTTCATCTGCTAAACGTGGTACATGTAATGGGCAGTGAGGTACTGAGCCCAATACATGTGTGTCAATTACTCTCATTGTGTTCAGCTGTATTTAATTAAGTGAAAATTAGGTGTAATAAAGGTAAGAGGAGGACGCTTACGCTGCACCCAGTGAGCAGCAGAAGAGCATCCCTCGTTCCTCAGCAACATTCTGCATGTTAGGGTCATGTGCCATGCTGGTCAGTCTCATTTACACCCTTATGATGGAACTTGGAGGTTTTATTGGGGAACATTAAAGAGCCTGCACTGATGCTCACCCTGGCGCATAATGAAGCAGCCAGGCTGAAATAAGAAATGCATAAGGAGCTCCTTACCTTCCTTCAGCATGCCCACTTTCAGACACTTCATGAAGCGACAGGCTTGACAGGACTTGCGTCTCCGCTTTGTGATCTCACACTCGTTGGTGGCCGGACAGCTGTACTCTATGTTACCTGGGCAGAAGAGGCGACAGAGGGGATTAGCACTGCCGTCCTGTCCTTATACATGCCTTTTTCTCTACCGGAGGTCACATGACCATAAAATATACTATTCATTCATTCCTCCATTTTTTTTTTAATTGTTCCTAATAAATTCATGAGATTTGTGCATTTCTGTTATTACTGCACAGTGATTTGTCAATCAATCTATCTATCTATCTATCTATCTATCTATCTATCTATCTATCTATCTATCTATCTATCTATCTATCTAT
>JBBPDA010000001.1:31768547-31782778 GCA_037974385.1 Arnoldichthys spilopterus
ACACACAACGAATTGTGAGCTCTGCATTTAGCCCATCAAATGTGCACACGTGGAGCAGTATCCATAATTGCTGGTGGTCACCCTTCCTTTCTTTTCCTCTCACTCTCCTACACACACACACACCTGTGTGACCATATCTGGGTCATCACACACTGCCTGTTCTGCCTGAGCCACTACGGTTTGAGCCTGTTGTCCCTCCACCGTCCGTACACATGGGAATAAACAGGACGCACTTCACAAAACACCCCATAAATCAGACAATGTCCCTCCACTTTAATGAGAAGTGAATTCATTAGCCTGACCAGTGTTGGTCTGTGAAAGGCCGAAATCCATTCGGGCCTCTCAGGACGCTGTCAGCCTTGCTGGAATTTAGCGCATTTGATCTGAAGTGATGTGGGCGAGAGAGCAGCGGAAAGCCGTCCATCCTGCCCTGCTATTCCTGTCTGGTCAGTGTGGTCATCTGATCATGTGTCACTGTAACAATATACGCCTTTAAGGCAATCAGATGAATTGATCCCAGTGATGATGTCACCACTGGCGCCAAACGGCATGCTGCCCAATGCAGTGTCCACTGTGGACTGCGGCAGGAGTTGGGTTGTCACCTATTGGTCAGCACAGATTCAGGTAGCCCTCCTACACATCGCTCCTGCAGTTATAGCTCTGCTACGCATCGCGGCAGAGAGAAAGTAGTCACTGACATGAAAGACGATCAGTAAAAAAAAAGAAGGAAAACAGCCCAAAGATTGAACACACCTGCAGCAAGGTGTCAAATCTAAGATGTTACAGATCAACTGTAATGTCAATTTAAACCGGAAACAGTGCCTAAAAGCATGGAGTACATGCACACACACAGTCTCATGAATGATGACTGTTCAAGCATCAAGAGGTGGAGTAAAGCCAATAGCAAGGAGTGCCAGTTCTAACGTAAAATAACAGATCTGATTGGCTGATCAGCCGAGGGTGTTTGAGTTTGTGGCACATTCTTTTTTTTTTATGTAAATGATTCATTTATTGTCAGATTTCAGTTTTTGGTGTGTCCTGTTCTTTCTGGTGCATCGCTGACTGATGAAACAAGAAGCAGGAGATAATTCAGAACATCAGCAGCCACTGTGCAGGAGATTCTCCTTCTGATTTCTTCTTAAAATTTATTGTGGGACCAAAGCCAATTAGAGCAAGTCTACCCTCCCCGGACCCCCACAGCGTCCTATTTCTTTGAGCAAGTGGTCCAGACTCTGGAGGTGACTTCACAAAAGTGAAATGTTAAACCAGCCCCAGCATACCAACGCCATTAATCCATCCTACTAGAATGGCTCTACTGCTCGGAGGGTTCATGTAACTGTGCTGAGGAACCCAGGCGGAAATATAGCATCACCACACCTCAGAACATTCATACACACTGTTTCATTTTTCTTTGCAAAACTAAACAGTGCTACATTTCAAAATAGGCTACAAAATGTAAAAAACTGTTTACATATTATTATATTTGTATTTGCATAATATTATTTATTTATTAATAATGTATTTTACTTTAAATATTCATTTTAAATTATACATTTAAATTAAATTATAATTAAACTTAAATTAATGCATAAATAGTGTTTAAAAATTAAATGATTGGAGAGGAGAATTAATATTGTAATAATGCAGTTTATAAATTTATTATACAGTTACTGTTATACCCTTTAAAACAACAAATCGATTAAATCAATAAAAACTGATTATAACAATAATTGGCAACAATTTTCATTAGTTACTAGTTGATCCTGTGTATAGCATTACTTGTCAGTTGGGAAAAATGTTTAGTTTTCTTGAATAAACTGATGGAAATGAAAAATTGATCCAACTAATCGATTGATCAAAGAAATAATCGACAGATTCACTGATTATCT
The DNA here is from genome assembly GCA_037974385.1 of Arnoldichthys spilopterus. Taxonomy (NCBI): domain Eukaryota; kingdom Metazoa; phylum Chordata; class Actinopteri; order Characiformes; family Lepidarchidae; genus Arnoldichthys; species Arnoldichthys spilopterus. The sequence goes on from JBBPDA010000001.1 coordinate 31,770,437, forward strand.
AAGCAGTCGTTAGCTGCTGCCCTGATTCCCTTGTATTGTAATTATTCACAATAACAATAACACTACCATCCCACCTCTGCAAACGTCCCCATAGCGTACGAGAAGCTGAAGTGTGTGTGTACCTTGTATCGTCCTTTTGAAGAAGGCCTTGCAGGCCTCACAGGAGGCCACGCCGTAGTGGTAGCCGGATGCGATGTCTCCACACACCAGACACAGGCGTTTGGGGATTGAGTTGAGCATGTATTCACACTTGATGGGGCCCGAATCCTCCAGCAGTGTGCTGGAGCAGTCCTCGTAGCGCTTGCGGCAGGCGCTGCCCGCGGGCCCCAGGGGCCCGGCCGGCGTGAACATGGGCGGAGAGTCCAGGCCGTTGGAGTGGCTGTTGATGGCGCTGGCGTAACCACCGCTGGCGTCGGAGTGGGCTCCCGGGCTCGGGTGACTGGCCGTGTCCACCAGCGAGGACGGACTGGACGGTTCCGTCTTTATGTACGAGCCACAGCTGGAGGGCAGGTGCCGCTCCTCAGCGGCCATCCTGTTCAACAGCCTGAAAGAGAGAGAGAGAGAGAGAGAGAAGGAGAGACAGAGAGAAAGAGAGAGGAAGTGGCAGAGAGAGTGGGGGAGAGGTAAGAAAAAAGACAGAGAGAAAGAGAGAGAGATGAAGAGTCAGTGTGACAATATGCAGCACTGTCAATAATGCTAATGTGGCTAACAAAGAATTAAAGTCAATAGTCACCGATTAGCATTATCTAATGATACTGTGTTAACTGGTGATCCAGCAGCATTAGTCTGTACTGGGCTGAACTATCCCTTTAATATCAAAGCTTGATTAAAGAAAAACACATCATCACAGAACAACAAAGACAAGGATCTACAACGGGTCTACATTGTCTGAGCATGGAAACATCCTTTAAAGTATGTGAGACGTTGATGAGCGATGGACAGAAAGGATCCAGAATGATGGATTTAATAAGTCTGTAGACTCTTTAGGGGAAAGAGAAGTGAAGTCACTGATGCTGACAGGAATTATAATAATATAATTATATATAATAATGAACGTTTGATGAGCCCTCAGACTGTGGGACAGAGGGGAACCATGGTGTTGTAAAGTCTGTTCTGTAGAACAGGGAACATCAGCACTGTGAACGTCCACAATAAGCCTTTCCTGGGTTTGTTAGAGCAGGAGGAACCGAGCAGTGCAGCTCCAGGACCGCAGTGGGGAAGATCACCTCACCTGCTCACCTTATTTTACATCTGGCTTTCCATTTTAAATTGAATTTATTGCTTTCTTTTATTGTTTTCTTTTATTGTTTTGTGCATATTTTCTCCTACACTGAGGAGAGGAAGTCCTCAGAAGCAGAAAGGAGCTGAAGGGAGCAGAAGTGAGCAGCAGAGATCAGAAGTGAGCACATGGGAGAGGAAGTGAGTAGAAGGGAACAGAATTGAGCAGAAGAGAGCAGAAATGAGCAGAAGTGTTGCCGATTTGAGCGGAAGTGAGTGGAAGGGAGCAGAAGGGAGCTAAAGGGAACAGAAGTAAGCACAAGGGAGCAGAAGTGAGAAGAAGGGAGCATAGGTGAGCTGAAGGGAGCAGACGTGAGCACAAGGGAGCAAAAGTCAGTAGAAATAAGCAGAAATGAGCAGATGCGAGTAGACCTGCCTGTAAAACAAGGTGTTTATTCCAAAACTACTGCCTGCTCTTCTGCTGACACGGGCAGGGGGTGGGGGAGGTGAGATGCAGAGCAGGAGTGTAATGATGTGTAAGAGGTAAAGTGCTGCAAGTCGGCCTGTGTGCTGCTCTCTGTAGCTGAGAGGATGAGAGGAGAGCTCACTATACTATAGTACATAAACCTAAAGCAACTGCTCCCCTCAACACCCCCACCGATAGAGGGGTCTCAGGGACACGTGATGACTAAATTAAATGCAGCTGTTTTGCCGGAACAGGAGGCGACATCACAGTAAAGGCAAAGAATATGACGGGATACGTGTTTAATGCTGGATTAGGTTTCCTAAAACACACACACACACACACACATACACACACACACAGTGAAGAGCACTCTGAGCGGTGCTACTGATGTGTGTAGGCTACAAGAGAGACACTCTGCAATAACACTCTCATGTCTGTGCCTGTGCCTGAATTTAGTCCAGGACAAAAGTGATATATGTAGCTATTGTGTGTGTATGTGTGGTGTGTGTGTGTCTATATGGGTGCAGGCGACAGGGGTGAAAGGTCAGACACATTCACTCACATTAACGGAATGAGCTTTGCCTGGCTTTATGCAAATCGAGTGGCTGGGGTTACACTTTGAGTGGCAGGCCCACACCCCGAGCGCTTGGCGTTAATTAGCATACTGCTAACTAATGGCAAATATTGACATACAGAGCTCACATGTCACCAGCAGGTTCCACCGTCAAGAACCATTCCTCTCCCTCACACAACAGAAAGAAAGAGGAGAGAGGGGGGAAAGAATCCGCTGTAACACAGAGCCACCTTCTGTCCCCAGACTCCCTCTTTCTCTCTCTCTCTCTCTCTCTCTCCCTCTCTTTCTCTGACTCTTTTTTTATCTTTCTCTCTATTTCACTCTCAGCCCCTCTCTCTTACCCACTTTCTCTCTCTCTCTCTCTCTCTCTCTCTCTCTCTCTCTCTCTCTCTCTCTCTCTCTCTCTCTCTCTTTGGCTGATTTAATTGTAAGTGTGGGTGACTGTAGGGTTCAAGCCCGGGGGTCATGAGGTCAGCCTTATTTTCTCACCCCAGCTTCCTGGGCCCGGGGAGACAGGGTCAACGTGTCAAATTAAATCTCATTGCTTGGTTTCCCGTCTCCATCGGCCCGCCATGTATATTCATCGCGGCGGCAGCTGCCGCCACCTCTGGAAATTCACAAAAAGGTTAACTGCTAAAATAAATAATAAAAGCGTCCCGTTAAAACCGGTGACCTTGGTGAATGAGGCCTTTGCCGGGAAACTCCAGGGCTTTTTCAGGCCGGTCAAGTAAGACTGGACACATTTACATCAGATACAAAAAAAAATATATATATATATATATATTTCATTCAAAGTTTCAAACTGGACGGTCAAAAAAAAGTCAAGAGTGGGCCATGTTGAGGCTGAGAAAAAGAGCCTGAGTCCCGGAACAGGAGAACTGGACCTGATGGGTTAGCTGCGTCTGCATACAGATGCATGTGTGTGCAGCTTTCTGCACCTTCACTCGTCTTATTAAAGCTATATATTAGAGGCGTCAGTGAACGCGACAGCTCCATTTAGCCTTTATTCGTCAGATTCGGGGAGAGCGTAACCCCGGTTCAGAGGTCACAGTGGAGGTGACACTTAGCATAATTGCATAAGTGTGTTAACTGTTGTGCTTCCAGCACTGGGCTCATATATAATGAATACATGCTGGAGGAGTCCCGCCCGGCCCCACCCGAGCCCGCCCGCCCGCCCGCCCGCCCGCCCGCCACCCTGACACTCCGCTTCCTTAACCCAGTTATTTCATCAAGTAATCAAACACCAAAATTCACATCCATCACCTCCAGCCAGGTTTCTCTTCTGCTGTACCCCAGTACTGTTTCAAAAGGCCGGACGTGATCACGGCCCCACGGTGCTGCATTACTGAATAATCTTTTAGAGGGAGGGGGGTATTTATTTATTATCAAGCCAGAACAAAACCGCAACAATGACACTGTAGTACGATGAGAAGTTTGCGTCGTCTGCAAGACTTTCCTCTTCCCCACACGCCTCCCTTTGTCCCCCTGTGTGCCCACCGGAGTTCATGCCCACCGAGCGTGATGTTCACTTCCAGCCTAATCTGATTCCTGCCGGCCCCTCTAACAGAATTTCGGCTGCTGTAATGTCGTTGTGCGGCGCTGGCAGTGCTGCAGATTAGCTGCTCTAATGATCCCGTGCCCCCGTGCTCCTGCAGGCCACTGCGTCTCTCGCCCCTCCACGTCACCACGCTTCTCTAACCGCGCCACCTCAGCCCTCATCAGAGCGTCCTGCACTGTTCTACACACATCCCATAAAAAACGCAGGAGCTCTCTGAACGGAAGCGGCCACTCTGCTAAAGAAATTCACTGTCAGATTTGTTACTTTTACAAACAAATACACCAACAATTTCTGTAACTCATCTAAAAAAGTTAAATGATTAAAAAAATGAGTGGAATCAAATTCTGATCCAATCCGAAGAAATGTGCAACATCAGGAGAATTAAAATATATATATTTTTTTATCATTTTAAATTCGATTGTCTGGGGCGAGGAGCCCTTTCTCACTCCCTCTCTCTTTTCCCAGTTTTTTCTTTCCCTCGTTCTCTCACACACACAAAGCGAGCGAGTGCGTTGCAAGCGGGAAGCCCTTTGCAGACAGGGTGCTATCAGATGGCCCGGTGCGGAGGCGGGTGGAGGGGGGTGGGGGGTGTGGGAGGGGATCAGTGAGAGGACCCCAGGCGATGGGCCTGATAAGGGTCTGGCCCGGGAGCAGCCATTGGAGGAGGAACTCAATTAACTCCTGACAGGCGCTCACACTCCTCTGGGCTCCGAGGCAGCGGTGAAGCCTCGCAGGCAGCTGCCTCACCGCCCTCTTCCTCTGGAGGCAGCCGGCGGAGCAGAGAGATCACACCGAGGCGAGGCAACACACCAGGCAAATGTACCAAACGATGTGTGAGGTCGCTGCTCGGAGGACGGCGGGGCGTTCATGCCGCTGTTGCGTCGAAACCTCATAACTCTTAATTTATTTATTACTGTCGACCATTTAAAAAATGTCCCCTTTATGTAAAGCACCAGTAAAAACAGTCCAAAATCTCTTAACAGTAAGGCAGAATCGACTAAAGAAGTCCTGTAAACGTCCCATTCTGAAGATACGTGGTTTTGTTACGCTGCAAGATTCCGTTTTCCTGAGCGTGAGCTGGGTCCACGTGTCTGGTGCAGACAGTATTGTGTATGAACCCAACACCATGTAAATTAAATGGGCCTCTTTTAGACAAAGTGCACTCTCTGGAGGGAGGGGGAGGGGGTCCCAGCCAGACTGGCCCACTGAGGGCCACTAGGAAATATAGAGGATGCCCCTGCCGAGCCAAATAAATGCCTCGGGTTAACAGCTACCAGGGGAATATCGGGGCCCCCAGACCGAGGGGGCAATTTCAAAATGTGTGTGTGTGTGTGTGTGAGAGAGAGAGAGAGAGAGAGAGAGAGAGAGAGAGAGAGATGAGCATACACGGAAAGCATCGGTAGCGAAGGGCAGCGGGGCAGTAGAGGTAAGAGGCACTCGGCGCGCTCCACTGGGACCCGTCTGAAGCCGTGGCCGGAAGCAGCCTCTAATTTTGGACTCTCTCATTCATTCATGTGCTCTGAGCAGACAGAAAGCGGCGGCTGGAGGTGAAGGAGGAGCTCTGTGTGATAAAACACAGCCCTTCACCCAAACCCGGCAGAGATTTGCCATCAGCTGATCTAAAGAGGCGAGGGGTAACACGGGTACAACATCACAAAGCACACACAGCACACAAACACAGCACACACACAGCGCAACAGCGGTGAAACACTTTATGTTCTTGTGATAATTATTGAAATATTTTAAAAACCTAAACCAATATTCAGATAAAGTCTCCGGCGCGTTACATGTACACGGTGCATTGTAGTTTACAGAGAAAACCTGCCCCTTACACCAGTAAACCTAAACTACAGTTAGTCAACCAAGATCCTACCAGAGGACTATCTTCTACCAGGACCCGCAGGACCCTCTCAGATCTCACAGGGTAGACAAGGGTTTTAATTAATGTGATTGTGTTATTAATATTAATATATTGTTAGTTGTGTAGTTTATTAGTTATGTTGGTTTAAGACATGAAGTTCTCGTCCTAAGTTCTCTTTGAAGAGGTGGATCTTCAGTCATAGCTTGAAGACAGTGTGGTTCTTTGCAGTTCAGGGGAAGTTTGTTCCACCGTTTAGGTTCTAAAACTTAAGTCTTGATGCCCGTCTTTGATTTTTGAGAAGGGCTCTAAGAGGGCAAGCTGTTAATCATTGTAGGAAGGTAAAAAAGGGGCAGGGCTATTTTTATCACATATTTCTGTATCTGGTCTTGCAAACATCTTTTTTACATTAACAGATATTTTATAAATTCAACACAGTGTGTATATATTGTTTATTGTGTGTATATATTGTTGTTATATTTATCTGATTTATTATATATAAATACATTTTTATTCATAGAATATTAAATATATAAAACACTGGCACTAACACAGTGGAGTTCAACCTGTTGTCCTGGGACGGTTCTGCTGAAGTCAATAAATATAACTCTAGTAAGACTTTACAATGCGGGAGCACAGTTCAACAGATATTAATAATTAACTAATAATTACAATCATGAATTAATATTGTTACTAATATTCAGTGCAGAAGCTATTAAAATCACTTTTAGAGCCCTACACACGTTCACTCCTTTGTACCGCCACGATCTTCTTGTGCCTTATTCCTCTTCTTGTTCTCTGATCTAGCACCATTCTCCTGTCCCTCTACTCGTCTTTCCACTGTGGGTGGCAGGTCTTTCAGTGCTACTGCCCCTAAACCATGGAACTACCATCTCTTCAGGACTGAGCTTCATCTCACACTTTTACATCTGAGCTGAGAACATTTCTCTTCTCTTCCATCACTTCTATTCTTCCTATTCTTGCTTTTTTCCCTCACTGTAAAGCCACCTTGGGTTTAGAAAGGCTGTATAAGTAAAACATTATTATTATTATTATTATTATTATTATTATTATTATTATTAGGAATAGGACACACATTTATAGACATTAATAATGACTGACATTATCAACATTTCATTAACTCATTCTGTCAATACCAGACTTACTGCATTAAGATCATTCTATATAAATTAAGATCAATATTTACTGGATTACAGTAGTAAAGTTAATGTAATTACATATGTATTAATGTGTAATTACAAGGGTACAAACTGAAGTTAATACATCCTTAATTACATAAGCTGCACTACTGTAATCTAGTCAGTATACCATCATTAGTTACACTGTTATTGACTACAGTATTAATTATTAATTTGTAATTACACAGTTATTACAGCTGTAGCCACTAGTAATGATAAAAATTACCTATCATCTCGTTAACTCATTCTGTTAATACCAGACTACAGTAGTAAAGTTTATGTAATTACACATGTATTCATGTGTAATTACATGGGTACAAACTGAAGTTAATACATGCGTAATCATATAAACTGCACTACTGTAATCCAATCAATACACATCATTAGTTACACTGTTATTGACTACATTATACATTTTTAATGAGTAATTACACAGTTATTACAGCTCTAGCAAGTAGTAATAATACATTTATCATAATACTGGTGTTTGTTATATAATAATGCAGTCGGATTAAACTGGACAGGCTGCACTGATAATCGTGTTGAATTTGCATATTAAATTATCAGGTGGGTTAAATCATCTTGTGGGCTGCGGAGGCTTTAAAAGAGGAGAACCCTGATCCCTAATCTAGTACACAGGAAACACACATCGTGAAAACACAGGCATGTCAAACCATAATTACACAGTCATGATATTAAGCAGTGTAATCACTGTGGTGCTGCTTCTCCATTTGTGCAGGCCCAAGTTAGTGAGACCCCTTATGCAGGTAGAAGCATGTTCAGGTGAGTTCCTCTCTGTGAATGATTTAGCTCATCTGTGATTGGTCAGGAAGCTCAGGGTTGGATCAGAGGCTCATTACTGCACAATTCTTCCATTCCAGGCTAATACGGAATGTTATATTATGCATTGAAGAACAAACTGGATGATGCAGGACAGACCAGAGCAAAGAGAGAGAAAGAGGGGCAGATAGAGACAGAGAGATAGACAGAGTGAGGGAGAGAGAGAGAGATAGGGCAGTAGATCAATAGTTGGTGTGTGCTGCTCTCTGTGGAGGCTGGTGCCGGGTTACCATAAGGGGGACAGGGCCCGGCCCAGTGGCCCAGCGGCCTGGCAATTAAGATCCTGCGTCTCCAGCCCAGGATTAAATTTAGCCCAGGATGCTCTGCTTCTCCCCCAACTTCTCCCTGTATTTCACCCTCATCTTCTCCCTCAACTTCTCTCACAGCTTTCCCCTTCTTTCATAGCTTCATCCTCAGCTACTCCCTCAACCATTCCCACAACTCCTCCCTTAACTTCTCCCACAGCTTCTCCCTCATCTTCTCCTTCAACTTCACCCTCAGCTTCTCCCTCAACGTCTCCCTCAACGTCTCCCTTAACTTCTCCTACAGCTTCTCCCACAGCTTCTCCCTCATCTTTTCCCCCATCTTCTCCTACAGCTTCACCCACAGCTTCTCCCTCAATTTTTCCCATGGCTTCTCCCTTAGCTTTATCCTCAGCTTCTCCCTCATCTTCTCCTACAGCTTCTCCCACAGCTTCTCCCTCAACTTTTACCACGGCTTCTCCCTCAGCTCCATCCTCAGCGTCTCCCATGGCTTCTCCATCAACCTTTCCCTCAACTTCTCTCTCATTTTCACCCGCATCTTCTCCCTCAGCTTCTCCACTGTAGCCTTTATAAAACTATGAGCTCACTCATGATGACAACATGAGCCCCAGCAGTCCCCACCACCCTAGGACAGCCTGACAGGACCATCTCAGACACTGATCACATCGATTGATCATTCTCTTGCTTCCTGTTCACCGAACACTGAGCATTAAATACTGAGCTCACAGCACTCCATTCAGCAGTGAACACAAGACACAGTGATGCGGCTCAAAGAGAAACTGCACTCTTCCTGTGATGTGTATCTCTTTTTATTGATCAGTATTATAATATTAATTATATTAATACACAGTCTCCAATAACAATTGCCATATCTCACCAAACAAGTTCCTGTCACTATAAAGTGTGTGGGAATGAGTGTGTGTGGGTGGGGGGGGGGGGGGTGGCTATGCCATAAAACAGTGCACAAATCCAGCAGCTGCACAACATCAGACACTGAGCTGAGGAGACTGGGCAGCTGATCCCTGCGAAGATCTGAGATGAGTAACTACTGCTTTAGCAGAAACTTCACTGTGCACAGACCGTTCCTTGTGTTCCTGAATCCAAACAGTGGACATAGTTCTTATGCCGACTTTCACACATGCCATAAACGACAAAGATGCGCTCCCAGCTTTAAAACACACACCACACACTTCAGCCCTCCTTTATAAATACACTACTATTTCCACTGCAATCATTCCCGGGTGCTGTTGATGGCTGCTCACTGCTCCACATGTGAAGGGTTAAATGCAGAGGTCACATTTCTTTGTGGTGCTTGAGTGTGTTCACAATGACAAATAGTCACTTTCACTTCATATCAACCAAAATATTTTATGCTTACTTTAATTTCTGTTTGCTGCATCTGTGTGTATACTGTGTTTATCTGCTGAAACAATAGTTTTTCTTTAGGGATTAGTACAGTGTTATATTTTCTTATCTTTATTTAGTTTATCATATTTATTTGTTTAGTTTTTAATATTTCTTCCAAATTAAAAAATGTTTTTTGAATTCTGCCTTTTCAAAGTCTAACCTGGACTTCACTTTTATACTATACTTATATTATTTCTTGCTGAAACTGCTTTATTCCATTTATTTTATTGCTTAGATCTGCAGTGAACAGCTCCCAAACCATCTGGTCCCACTTTTTTAATTAACTGGCTGTAATAACTGTGTAGTTACACATTAATAATACACTCAATAACAGCTTAATTAATGATTGTGTAGTCACTGGGTTGCTGTAGTACACATGTAGCATTGGGTAATTACATGGGTACAAACTGAAGTTAATACATGTGTAATAACATAAGTATGATACTGCAATCAAGCCACTACACCATCATTAGTTACGCTGTTACATAGTAATTACAGCTTTTAATGTAAAGTGGGACCAAAAATTCTTTACACATGCCCTGCTGCTGCTATAACCCTGTATTTACAAAATAAAGAACTTTATAATTTTATTGGTGCATTTATCATGCTTGCATAATGTAAACAAAAGAAATTAGAGAAAACTTTACACTCTGTTATTTACAGGCAAACAGCAGTGGCCTGGCCGTACAGCACTGGCGCAATGGAACAGCTCGGATCGTGTGAGGCAGTGAAGGAGTTAACATGTATCTGTGTAAGCCCAGCGGTAAAGATCCCACCTGAATTGAACAGCTCATCATATGGAAAAAGTAGTTCAGTCCTCGTCTGGTGCTCACAAGGGAGGGTTTTTTAAATCGCTCTCCTTTTTTCCTTTTTACACTAGAAATAATGTATAATGGTGCTTTTCCTGCTAAATAATTAGCTGACATCAAATATATCCTAGGCCTGGAAATGAGTGTGTGGGTGAAATCGTTCAGTGTGTCTTTGGTTTATTAAAGCGAAACGCAAAAATAAATACACTCAACGTGGCTCGCCCTGCAGACGGCCGGACCTCAGGAGGTATGTGAGGGGCTGAGAGGAGAGTAGCCTTTGTCACAGGCACATCTCTCTGTTCCTCCAGACTCGCCTCAGAATTAGAGCACATTCTAAAGCACTGACATCATACTGAGCCCAGCATCACCTTCATCGTCTCCAGAAGACATCAGGTGATCCGTTCTAGCACATATTGAAACAGGAACACAGAAGGACTCTCCTACAGCCCCACAAAACCTTCTAAACAATCCCCCCAGGTGGGTTCAGTGAGGTTAACGGACATGGGCATCGGTCCCAGCCTCCGTCCACGCCAGAAGGAGGTGATACTGTAAAGGAACACGGTTCTGTGTGTATTTCAGCTTTCAGCGCATGAGCCGGGAGGAGACGCAGACAGAAGCAAGGAACGATGCATGAAATTAGTTCATTAATCTTCCTCTCATAGGCTGCCCTTGTTTGGGGGGGGGGACTCTATGTGCTATGAACAAAGAGCCCGTCGCTCCATAGTCATCAATTACTCTCTTCATCACAGGGAATGCCCAGCGGAGAACGCAGCACACATCCGCTGCAGGAGAGATGAACAGATCCACCTGGCCTGCCCAACACACCCGACAATTACCGAGCAATCAAACGCATGAACGTCTGCATCTTCACTCACACTCACAGCTAAAAACACAACATTAGCCTCACAAGAAACACTCGCCCTTCTTTACCCTCTGACACTAGGTTCTAGATAAACTGTCACCGACGCGACTCCCAGACAATCATCATCTATACATTGTCCTGCTGTTCTTCAACTAAAGGACTATTTCACACTGTGCTGAGAGTTTTTGTCTTTGTTTTATTCCTGAAAGTGAGAAAAATTTGGTTTAATAAGTGTAGAAGGTTCTAAGGCAATCTGAGCTCTATATTTGCTATATTTACTATTATTATTTACCAAAAAAAAATTTCACTTAATAAATCAAACCGAATCAAATCCCTGTTTGCATCTGAGATTAAATGCATTGCATTTTAAATATTATAAAAATATAAAATACAAATATTATAAAATATTTTATTGTGTATGTGTCATTGTCTCTTTCTGTAAAATGTGCTGATAGACCTTTGTGTAAAAGATGACATGTCCTCTCCAGCGCGATTCTCCTAACACCATTATTAGAATCAGCTCATCTGAAGGGGCAGCTTCTGTTGGGGCAACTTCTAATTTATGTAACCACGGTTTCCAGAAAGCTTTTGAATGCTAAGCAACCGGTTCTTAAACTCAGAACATCTCACTAAAGTTTCTTTTTAATGTTTCTAAATGTTTCTTTGTGCTACTAAAGTGTGTTTAGTAAAAACGGCATCGCAGCGGTAACTCAGAAAGGCGGGACTTATTTAGAATTTTGGTCAATGGCTTGATCTACCAGCACATTTCAACCACTTCTACAGTGCTTTCAGTGTAAAGCAGCACTGAGAGATTTGGATACAGTTCAATATCACATATTTTCATAGATAATTATGATTAATAATGAACATATTTAGTTTGAATGCAATTTTAACTGCATTTATATTTTTATAATTAAAAGAACCAAAAATTGGCAGATTTCATTTATGTTTTAAAGTTATGTTTTGGTGTCATATCTGGACTTTAACACTGTCAAAATGTACTTCAAGAACATTTTATACACAAAGGTAAGTCAGGCTGCTTTACATAAATGAAAAAAAAAACAGTAAAGAAAATACAGAATTAAAAAAACACAAACTGCAAAATCTGAAATAAAATAAAATAATTAAAAATAAAAAATAAAAATGTTAAATAAAAGAGCTGCATTGTTTCTCATCAGCATGTGGGTGTTTTGTTTGGAGGACACACTTTGAAGGGCTCAGTGTCCTGCTGAAGCTCACCATCTAGCAGCGGCAGACAAACAAAAATCAGCTAAAATGACACCTTACA
>JBBPDA010000001.1:31782878-31799520 GCA_037974385.1 Arnoldichthys spilopterus
AAGGGCTCAGTGTCCTGCTGAAGCTCACCATCTAGCAGCGGCAGACAAACAAAAATCAGCTAAAATGACACCTTACATGACAAAAACTCAGCATCTCCTCAGCCCACGCTCACAGACAGTGTGATCAGATCCATGAATTCTCAGGCCATCAGGACCCTAGTGCTCTGAGTCTGCCCTGATTTCAGCGCTGCCTGCAGTATCTACACCTTCTAAAGCGGGACACAGCAGGGGTGCGCAAACCACCCCTGCTCCGTCCAAGCTCTCGCTCGGCCTGGCTGGCACTTTTATCCAGCAGCGTTTGCCAAAAAAGTTGGTGTGCTCTTTCCAGCTGAGCACCCCCCCTACTCCCCGCCGAGCCTCAGATACTGAAGCGGTGGCGGATAAAGATTTACATTATAATGCACTCGGCTTTTCCCTGAACATGCTGCTCGTCATTCACAGGTCAGCACCGCGGAGCAGGAGGAACAAAAGCAGCCGTATAATAGACTTTGATTTACGTGGCGGAGATAACACACTGACACCGAATTAAAACAACGAAATTAAACGCACCCGATAACCTTCCGAAAAAGTCAGGCGAGGGAGACGGCTAACACAGCCAGGGTGAAATCTTCTCCAAGCCCTCGGCTTTAAAGATCTTCAGCAAAATGTGATTTTCACTGCCCAAACTATTGATTAGGGAAATAATCATTGAATATAGATAGTATTAAATGATCTGTTCATTGTGGTGGGTTTATTTGTGCACAGGGAGGCTTTATTTCATTTACACCAGTGAACCTCTTCCTGTTTTTCACCCTTTCAGACACACTGCCTCGTAATTAAGGCCCATTTACGCTGCAAAATTATGCCCGTGCAAAAGTCTGTACACTCCCTACCAGTGCCCCCACCACACTGCTGAACTTTCTCTAAGTTTCCATGCTCATGTATGCAGTGTGTGTGCGCGTGTGTGTGTGTGTGTGTGTGTGTGTGTGTGTGTGTGTGTGGTGAGCGGCTGCAGCGGGCACTCAGTTTGGCTGTCAGGAGGAATCAGAGGCAGTATTGTGACGGACCGTTTCGATATTGATTTCATAAATAAACAGAGCTGACCATCGATCCTAATCTTATTCTGCATTTCAATTACTGCTCACAAACATAACCTTCAAACGACTGGCCGTTCAATACCAATAACATTCCCTGATAAACGCTCGCACAGCCACGCAGCGCACGCCGCATTTTACTACCCCCCCCCCCACACACACACACACACACACACACACCCCCGCGCCACATTCTCCAAAGTGTAAATGAGTGGACTTAGCATTTTTCCCTCCATAAACATTTAATTAGGGAGCGAATCAGAAAGCAGGGCACTGATCGTTTCCCAGGTGTCTGAGCGACTGACAGTGTGACAGAGGGCGAAGAGTGATGGGGCACGGAACCACCCCTGCTGCTGCGGCACGCATCTTCCCACCGAAGTACATCCCTCACACACTCACACACGTCCACCACACTGGGGTAGATCTTCTTCTGCCGTTTACATCCCTAATTTAAACAAACGGACAAACCAACAGGGACGTACCGACGTAAACGGACATCAAACTGTGCTGAAGGCACCACTTTAAACGCATAGTTCGTTAGCCTCGCGCACGTGTGCAGTAATGTGTATGTGTGTGTGTGTGTGTGAATCCTCATTGCCCCCTCGGTGTTGGAGCAACAGGAAGATGTGCTGACGCTCAGTGTCAGTGATAGCAGTGGCTGCAGGGTGGAGGCAGGATGTGAGGCCCCGGCCTCGTCTCAGCCTGGGCATTATCCCCAGCGTGCTAATGGACCCCACTTTATTTTTAAACACACTGTTACAGCGCAGCCAGGACGCCAAGGTTACCTTAGTGGGAACAAGGAGGGACGGGTGCGGTGACGTGGGCTGCTTGGGTCGCTGCCGCAGGGTGTGAGAGTACAGCGCTCCGCTGGGAGAAGGACAACGCCTACAGCAGGAGCCTCGACCAGCGGCTCCTCGAACCGACTAACAACACACGGGGCTCCAGCAGGAGCGAGAGCAAATGACTACAGATGTAAAAATAATGGCAACAGAAAACTGCAGATCACTGTTAACTATTAAAAACATGGACAGCAGAGTTTACATGTGCAATGCGAACGTGCACGGTAAATCTCTTAACAGGCCGTGTCTGCTCCGGCTGCACAGCTCTCGTACTCTAGATGATAAATTAGCAGTGGAATTTTAACATGGGCTGGTTGATAAAAATGAATCTGAGGTAGAAAAAAATGATATATAGATCAATCATTTCCATGGTAACACCTAAAAAAAGACCACATGATGTGGCCTGGGATACAAAACAAGTACCCACTTCTGGCAAAAACGAAATGCAAGAAATGTTGGCCTGAGCTGAGTATGTGTTCTGACTGAGAGGGGTGTGTGTGACGCTTCAACAGACCTGCCTGTAAACACAAACACGCATCACAAAAACAGAAGAAAAAAAAAGGCAGCAGAGGGACGGTCAATACAGAGCGCATCCCAAATCACCCTGGGGGGAAGGCCTAGCTCCCATGTGGCTCTCGGCCACTAAGTGAATTCATTGACAGTGTAAGCAGTGAGAGTGCTGAGTGCTGTGCAGGGCTTACCAGAAGTGAGAGGGCTCCAGAGTGGCCAGTGGACTGAGTAATCGGCCTAATGAATGGGACAGGGAGGCCCTGTTGGTACAAGGAGACGCATTTAGAAAAGGGGTGACAGAGATGAAATTAAGAAAAAGTAAAACAGCTTTGGTTTGTTCTGTTGTGTTCTGAGGGAATAAATAAAGGCATGTAGGCCTCCAGCCCGCTGCACCGCCCCGCTGAGGGAAACTCAGACGAGGTGAGTGTTAGAGTGGTCACTGGACCGGCTGCGGTCACCGGCCGGGCTCCTGCGGACGGAGCGGCCCGAAGCCTCTCGGTTCAGGGGGAAAGGTGGGTCGAGCGCGGCCACTGGCAGTCCTCTGCGGGTAATGTATTCCGAAACCAAATTACCGTAAGCCGATCCCATCTGGATAGTGTCGGAGTGGGGGCTGCTTCGGTTACCCACGATAGCATCTCCACGCAGACAGCAAAAATCTGATTAACCCAATAGCACTGAAACACTTGGTCAAAGAGCAAGGAGCTTTTAACTTAAGATACACTAATGCAATTCCCTCGCCTTGTTTTCTCTAAAGCTAATATAATAAAGGGGGGAGGGGGAGTGCGGTGGAGGAAAAGAGGGGAAAGCGACGGAAGAGATGTGCATTTTAAGCGCTCAATGCGCCAACGAGGGAATGAAGTCAAACAAATTTAAATGTAATTCATCACTGAGTGTGTATGGAGGTCCAGCACACAAACACACAACTGTCATTCCACTGAGGAGGAAAAAGAAAGGAGGGGGGGGGGTGGGGGGGGGTGAGAAAATGGTAGGGGGAGGGGGGTGTGGGGGGGCTTGTCGGTAAGTGGGGAAAAGATAGAAAAGTCTTGTCTCTTTTCATTGCGAAAGTGCCGACTAACGAGAAAAACTCAGAGTGACGGTTGCCAGATTTCTGAATGGCGAGCGGGCGCCTCGACAAACCGGGAGGTGCAGTAAACTAACCCCCCCCCCACACCCAGCTGCCGCTGCAGGCAACCGAACTATTTAACCTCAAAACGGACAAAGGGGAGGCTCTGCTACAACATCCAGGTCCCGGCATGATTAACCCATCAGCGTTGAGGAGCACACTCTTCTACACTAGTGTGAGTGCAGGGCAGTGGTGCACACTGATACACACTAAGATCACCAGTACAACACTAATGGACTGACCACTGCAGTCCAGCAGCCTGTCTCGCCCTGATTCTCGCCCTACAGACCAAACCACTGCCCCAAAAAAACAACCCCATGGCTTACAGAGACCATTCACACATGACACTGAAGCACACCTGATCTTCACTCCTCCTGCTGTCCTTACTGCTGCACAACAGGAAAAAATAGAGAATACAATATTAAATATAGATATTCATTTTATCACTAATTAATAATGATTGTGAGTCTGGGTTTGTTGCCCTGTTTTAATGTAAAAACTGATTTAGCTGTAAAATGTGGACATGTAAAACACACACACACACACACACACACACAAATCAAATCTCTCACACTTCTGCTGATGTGCAGAAAACAACAGTGTGTTATGTGATATTATATGATGTAAAAATGCTCCCTGCTTGTGTGTGTGTGTAATATTATTGCGCATGCTGTTGCATTAGTGCCTATGCGAGACTGTGACACTGTGAGACTGCGAGACTGTGAGACTGTGAGACTGCTCCCCAGTCAAACATTACAGTCACAGACACTGAATTACACTGTATAAATTACACAGTAACTGCTTTTGTTTGGCAAAAAATATAAACTATTAAAATGTGTTGTTTTTGTCCAATTCATTTTCATCATCACAGAATATTATGAAATAAAAAATGAATATATTGAAACTGAAGTAAAGTAATTTAAGAAATGTATTTGACAATATGTGAACAAAAATATGACAGAATAATTCATTTAGAGTTTACATTAAAGTTCAGCGAAGCCATTTCCCAGACTCGTCACTACAGAGCTTTGGGTTTTTTGCTTATTAGTGTTGATGTTTAGATCCAGAACTGTCACACCTCAGCAGCACAATGTTTCAATAATAAAATAAAATAAAATAAAATAAAATAAAATAAAATAAAATAATAAATAAAATGTAATAAATAAAATGCACAAGATATATGCATTTTATTAAACATACAAATATACAAATGCATCGTATTTAAGTGCAAATTTAATTAATAATATGAATACATTTTTTAGACTAACGTCTAATTTTAATAAATATCTACCCCAGGCGTCCTCAGAGTGTGTGTTTAAGTGTGTTTAAGTGTGTTTAGTGCATTTAAGTGTGTATAAGTGTGTTGAAGTGCGGTATCAGTTTTCTGGGTCATTTTTTTTGATAATAAGTGTTTGTGTGTCCAGGCTGTCCAGCAGTGTACCTAGAAGAGCTGAGCTGTATTGAGCCGCTGTAATCCTGTTTAACTACAAAGCAGATTAAAATATGCGTGGCTAAGGAGTTAACGAGCTCTGCAGTGGACAGCGTGGTCAGCAGCGGGCCAGACACACTTCCCCAAAAACCCACAGACACAGACAAACACTCCCGGCTCGGGGCTGCAGCAGGAACTGATGTCACTTTAGCCTGTTTCGCTGGGTCTATAGGCCCACGCGTAACCCTACACGGTGTCCGAAAAAAGAGAAAAAAATCCATACAGCTGAGCCACTTTACATTATTCCCCTCTGCCCGATGGAGCCGACACACACACATTCGGCTGATTGGATTTTTAGCGTGAAAAGAGTCCCAGCACTAAATGAAGAGCACTCTGAATGGGCTTTATGACGGCTCCCTCAGCATAATACATATACATATGCACATATCTGTACATCACCCAAAACACACAGATTCCACACTGATCACAGTGGAGAAACAACTTCTGACAGCTGTAAATTCCCAGGAATATTGGAGGAATAAGGTGCAGGAGGAGAGAAACACTAGTGAGCACTTCTACAGGCCTGATTAAAATATAAATATACATAAATACATAAAAATATATACGCAGCCAGGTTTAAAGACATAGATGAAAATTAAAAGGCTAAAAATTAAATTGAGGCAGATAAAGTCCTGAGTGAGGCTGAAGTGTGTCTGAACAGGCAGGTGGTTCTGTTCACCGGCCGCTCGACACTGGCCGAGGCAGGACAGCGCAGGGGTGAGCGAGAGCCTACACTCGGCCCGGCCCGAACCGGCCCGGTCAGCCCACCTGCTACACCAAATATTGCCAGCATGTAATCGGGCCTGTCCGGACCCCCCGAGATCCCCTTAATCTGGTCTCTCCCTGTTCTGTCCCCTGCGTTTAAGAGCGGCCACTGATCTAAAGCGCGACTTCCCCTCTATTCACTGCCTTTGTGCCGCCTGAACAAGCGCCTTAAGGTTTGTGTTTTTTTCTTTTCTCTTTTTTTCCCCTTCTTTCTTTCTTCTTTTTTTCCACACACTTTACACACAAATGGGAAGTCGCACTTAAGGAGCTCCTAACTGATTGGCCACGCGCTTGAAGAGTTGCCACACGCAGCTAACAAGAGGCTGTCCCGCACGAAACGAGCGCCGGGCACCTGCCCCGCCGCCGTACCCCGGTCTGCTCGAGCCTCGCGCAACTCAGAACAGAGAGAGAGAGTGAGAGAGAGACGGAGAGAGAGAGCGAGAGTGGATGTGCATGAGGGGTTCCAACACAAAGTGCACAGTCCCAAAAAGACACAGAAACAAAAAAAAAACAGAAAAAGAGAAAGAGTGAAAGCTGAAAACCCAACATGCTATTCCCAGAGAGAAAAAGAGAGAGAGAGAGAGGGAAAGAAAGAAGGAAAGAGAGGGGAGGGGGGTTAAAAGAGAGCAGGGATGGAAGAAGAAGAAGAAGAAGAAGAAGAAGAAGAAGAAGAAGAAGATGCACCTACTGGTTATGATAGCTGAGAGGGTCAGGGATGCAAAGTTCGGAAATGTCCATCAGTCCAGTTTTAGCATTCCAGGAAGCAGAGAAGGAGGAAAAGAGGAAGTGAGGAGTTACCCCTTTACTTCTCCCCCCCTCCCAAAAAAAGCAGAGACGGACAAGCACCTTCAAAAGGAAAAGGTAAAAAAAAAAAAAAAAAAAGCCAACACCCTCTTGCACGGCACCACCCCCCCACAGCCTGCACAGGTACGAATGTGGGTGACTGTGCGAGTGTGTATAAGTGTGTGAGTGTGTGCGTGTGGATGAGTGTAAGAGTGTGGGGGGGTAGTGGTGCGGGGGGGGTGAGAGGTAAAGTGGGAGGGAGAGGGGAGAAGAAGAAGCGAGTGAGGCAGAGGCAGCAGTGTGAGAGAGCGAGCGAGAGAGAAAGAGAGAGAGAGAGAGAAAGAGAGAGAGGGAGCGGGAGAGGGCTAAGATGGAGTGGCCGTGCGAGAGCGAGCGAGAGGAATGACTCTTTCCATGCTCAGGATAGGGCTCTTTAAGACTGAAGGGCTTGATGAATATGGAACAGCTGCTGTTGGCTGGCTCCAGGGGGGCCGGACTTAAAGAGACAGAGAGAGGGAGAGAGAGAGAGGGGGAGAGAGAGAGAGAGAGAGAGAGAGAGGGAGAGAGAGAGAGAGAGAGAGGCTGGTGGAGCACATTGGAGGGAGGTGGGGAGAATGGGCGGGGGTCTTAAATGCCCACACAGACAATCGCACACCCCCACTACACACACACACACACACATACGCACACACACACACTTGCACCGACACAATTTACTCTCGACCACCATGTGAGGCTTTACGGCGACTCCAGGGACTTGAGCACCACGCCAACCCAAACCAGCAGCACTCAGGGGAATAGAAGAGTGAAAAGACTCTTTTACTAAATAAACACTCGTAAACTTGGAATCAATCACTTTTCATGCTTTTTTAAAGCATTTTTGGTCCTCATAAGTGTGACAATACCAACACACACATGTACACGCAGCAGGGGGGCTTCAGGTGCACAAATCTGCGACGCATGCAGAGAAATTTTAGAAAACACTGACCAGACTGGACAAACCGCCGTCTGAAAGAGATCATGCCTTAGAAACACTAAGATATCCTCCCTTAAAACGCAAACCCAGGTAATCAGACATGAGTGATATAGCTCATAAGAGATTAATGCTGTTTATTTTTAAATTTCATATCCACTATTATTTGAATCAAATTTTTATTTATATAATGTACAATGAGATTTAAAAATATACAATAAAATCAAATTTTCTAACAGATAAAATAAACATGAAGAAGTATATTTACACGCTTAACAGTGTATAACAGTGCTGTTAATATTACTATAGCACATTATCACACACACACACACAGGTCATGCATTGTGCTCTACAGAGAGGAAAAAGCATAAAAAGTAAAAACAATAAAGTGATCAATAAAAACAGACAATAAAATCAATACAGAAGAAAAAATAAGATTTAAATTTAAATAACGTTTAAAATAAGTTAAAATAAATGAAACTGAGGTAAAAGGTCTGGATAAAAGTGCATGAATTATGTGTGTGTGTAGTGAAGAAGCCTTTTTGTGTATATGATTTAATTTTATTCACTTATTTTTCTAATGAAACTCTGATGAGAAAAACACAGAATGATGCAACAAAATTAATTCAACTTTACACTAAATTTGCTCTTTTTTTTAGAGAAAAAGGCCAAAACGAGGGTAGGTGCAGAAATCGGTCTGTGGAATCACATGAGGTGGTTTTTTTTTGTCTGAAAGGTCCAGCACGAATGTGAGAAATGTTTCGAGCCATAACTCAAACTGGACACACATCAGCTTCTAAAGCGGCGGAAAATCCTCGGCTGTCTTCGGTGTGGGGCGCTTTAAAAAAATGCCTGTGTGTCGCTGTTGATCGAGCCCTAGAAGAATGCGGGGAATGCAGATACCATTTCACAGTTGATGAGGGTCTCCATGTTCCTGTATCCCATCTTATAAAAGCACCGGCACGTCCAAAACAGGGAGCGCTGAAAAAGCCCTGGATGACCGATGGGCAGCCTGAACAGATGGAACTCACCAACCCAAAGTGTGTAAAACATACAGGGACGGGACAGGGACGCAGCACACGAAGCCTGGGGAACGCATGACCAGCAGAATGCACTCCAGTTCGACTTCACACCCTTTGCTGGGACATGGTAGACGGTGCTGGGCTCATTACTAAGGGCTCCAGTCTAACCTTAAGACAATCCAGCCCTTTTTTATTCATCGGCTCACGTTTCCATAATCAATACTAAAACATCATGCAATGCCTATTGATCATCACAGGCCCCAGTAGATGCTCTGCTGAAGGCCTTCAGGTTTGCTTGCATAAAAACCCCAATTATTCGGCTGGACGTCCCAGTGCGAGGTGTCTAAGAGGACAGCCAGGAATCAAAAACGGCATCAGAGTGTAAATGAATAAAGACGGGCTCGTTAATGTCAGGGGCCTTAAACTACACATTATGTAATAATGTAATGAATGATGAGGGATGAATGATGATATCAGGATCATATCCATATTGGCAGATATTTTATAAAGATATTTATCATATCTGACAGATGTTCAGGTATGGCTGATGTTTCATAGTGTATTGTGTAATGGTGCTGCTGGAACGCTGTGCTTAATACATCTGTATTTTATTAATGTTACTGCATTTGTAACAGAAATAAAAAATTGTTATATTTCTTTATGATGCTGATCTAGGTAGATTCAGTCTACACACATTCTCCTGTTTATTATTATTATTATTATTATTATTATTATTATTATTATTATTATTATTATTAATGATGTCATTACTATTATTATTATTATTATTATTATTATTATTATTATTACATAACATCCCAATTTCTACATTCCACAAATTTCGATATATATCGGCATCAGCAGATTTACACATATCGGGTATCAGAATCAGCCCACAGTATCGGCGCAGCCCTAATAGCGCTGTAATGCTATGAGCAGGTGTGTCCACACTCAAGGTCCGTCTGAACGTTTGAGCTGGACAAACAAAACAATTTTTTTTTTAATCATGAAAGCCACTTTGTACGTGAAAGTGTCTCAAGAACATCACATAAGCTACATCAACATTGTGCATCATATCCAATGGATGATTGATGTGTGGGAAATTCAGGAACACACTGTCATTTAATTGCAAAACATGAGATTAAAGGTCATTCATCCCAGATTCTAATCCACCTGATTTGCTTAAAGGGGAGGGGGGAACAATCCCTTCGGAATTCTTATTAAGTGGCCTCCAAAAGTCCTGCGCAAAAAAAAAAAAGAGCAACCTCATTCATCTTTTGCCTCGCCTCGACGAGGCAGCACTGATACAGTGAATAATAACAGAGAGAAACTGTGAGCAGCAGCACAGGAGCGAACAGGTGAACGTCAGGTGAGGCGTCCAAAGCGGTAAACAAATCAACAAAGTGAGTTAGACAGTGTCAGAGGATGTGACGTTCACTGATCTGACAGAGATGAACGTCACGTGCGCATGTGTTTATCCCCTCACAATGCTGTGATTATTATTTATCATGATAAAATAATACAGATATTTTAAATTAGACATAGCGCATGCGGAGAAGGGCAGTTTGAACTGCTAGATGTTAAATAAAAAAGATTACAGTAACTTTATATTTCTTATAACATTTTTACAGTTGTAGAAATACATGTGAGTGTGATAAAGTTTGTGCCCTGGGGAAAATTGGGGTCTTCAGCTTAAAGAGCATAGAAACTGAGCTCATCTCTTACAACAAAAACACCAAAATCTTATGTTGATTAGAGCTTCAGTAGACTAAACATTAAAAGCGGGAAGATTTTTTTATTTTAATTTTTAAAATTAAAAGCCATTTTTATTTATTTTATTCATGCTGAGATATTCCACTGGGTGTGCCTAATAAACTGTCAGTGTACAGCCGAACAATTCGCCCTCTTACTGCCAGCCTCAGACCACTGTGTGTGTGTGTGTGTGTGTGTGTGTGAGACAGGGAGAGATCATTGCCTGACTCGCCCGGCCGTGTGTGACATGACACTGCTCATTAAGGCGCCTCATTATATTTGAATGTCTCCTGTTTAAGAGAGTTAGTCAGTTTAAGGTGGATCTGAGACGCCCCCTCACCTTATTTACGTCACCCCCAAATGTTTACATTTTTTTCCCCTCTTTACCCACGTGATGAATAATTGGAATTTGGAACTCTCCGTTGCCATGGGAACCCTTTACACACTTAACCGCCACTTAGAAGGTTCATCTCACCAAAGTTACAAAGAAAACCTCAAGAAGTTCCAAAGCTCAAGAGCACGCGGAGAATAGAGCGAGGCGGCAGGAGAGAGCCCGAGCAGCCTATAACGCAGAGTGAGGGAAAGAGAGAGAGAGAGAGAGAGAGAGAGAGAGAGAGAGAAAGAGAGAGAGGGAGGGAGAAAGAGGGAGTTACTCTACCTTCTCACACACACAGGTCATGTCGAGCTCCCTCGCGTGTGCCTGTGGTCTCCGGCTTCCTCTGCCTGTGTTTACCTGCACACACACTGACTGCTGCTTCCTCGCCGTAGGACGACAGGTCGGTCCACCCCTCCTCCTCCTCCTTCTCCTCCTCCTCCTTCTCCTTCTCCTCCTCCGGCTCTCTCTCACTCACTCACTCACTCCATCCCCCCGAGCCTCCACACGCCGCGCACTGTGAGCCACGACTGCTCCAACTTAAAAAAAACTCTCGTCCAGTGAAGGAAGTTCAGCCCTGCTGGCTGCCTTCCACAGACGTCCTGCTCCTCCTCCTCCTCCTCCTCCTCCTTCTCCTGTCTCTCCTTCTTCCTTTAACGTTAGCAGACACATGCCAGGTCCTAGTACCCAGGTCTACGCTGCCGAAATCCTCAACAGCAGCCCAAAGTCCTGCTGAGAGAGAGAGAGAGAGAGAGAGAGAGAGAGAGAGAGAAAGAGAGAGAGAGAGGTGGATGTGAGTCTGCCGTTGATGAATAAATTAGAGGACATCAGTCTGAGGCGAGGTGAGTCAGGTGTCATGTGGTCATCAGGGCTGGGGTTCAGGGCCTCAGTGCAGCTGGAAAACCATCTGAGAGAGTGTCAAACTTCTCGTTTCATTTCATTCATTTATTAGTTCATTTTATTCACATCAGAAACCTCCATTATTTCTTTCACCTCTGGTTTGGGTGGTCCGCAGCAGCCTGGTAACATGATATTAGCCCTTAATTCTAAACTACGAGAGAGAAACATAAAGGGAAATTCCACCGATTTTTCTGAATTTCTGCACAGTTCAGTTGTTGAAATTTTACAGTGGTGGTAAATGGAACCAAATTTCACAAGTATAGCCATTTTATCTCCTCTCCAAAACCCCCCAGTGAAGCCCCTCTGAGTGTTTCTATGGAATGCTGATGATGGCAACATAGTGAAACTGAACTAAATCACTTTGGGGACAATTTTGACTAACAACGCCCTGCATGTATCCCTCCACCAGGAATGGGTTTAGTTTTAGGCCCAAATGCTTCTCCAAACTCTGGTAGAACAATGTCTCAGGCATCGCTCAGCATCTTCATCACCATTTCATGAATAAAATTTCTGTGAGGAGCTTTTAGAGAAACCAGACGTCTGTTTCCATTCACCACCACTGTGAACTGAGCATTTCACATACAGTCCACTCTGTTTACACTGAAGCACTGAATTGTGGAGAAACTTAAAATAAATCTAAAATAATCTGGCATTTACATGTGTCCCTCACTTCAGCTCTACACTCTCGTGACTTCACGACACACAGTGATTATACTGCAGAGTCTCTACTCACACACCTGAGTGAACTGGGCTCAGAGTGAACACAGACTGATTAAAGCCCTCCAGCAGTTCCTACTGCCTCCACTAGAGGGCGCTCGGTCTCCCAGGACCTGGCCTGTGTTTATTTATTAATGCGAGTTCTTCGGTTCTCACTGATTCACCTCCTTTTTATCACAGGGAAAGGTTCAGCAGAAAGGGGCTCACAGTGAAGACCCCGTATTGAATAGGAATATTGTGGTAAACACACTCTAAAGCAGATCTTCTCCAGCTCTCCGGCCTCTCCCTCATTTAGGGGGAAAGGGGTGAGTTACCTGTTAACTAAAACTACACCTCAGCTATTTTACATGCAACATTGTGGGTGCCCCTGTATCTCCCATACACACATACTGTTTATCAGCTGCATTTAAGACACCGGTCAAAAAACTGAGGGCTGTGCAGAAGTCATGTCACTCTCTAAGTTTTATGTATCCCTCTTTCTTCATTTTCATTTGCTTTTTGTTATTCTAGCTTTGAGTTTTTACTGAATTGTATTTTTTTGAATTACTGTTATTTGTGTATGTATTGTATATGTTTTGTTCTATATTTTCACATCCTGTAAAGCACTTTTAGCTACATTTAGATATATTAATGTTGCTTTACAAATTATTCTTTTTTGCTTATTTATTTATTTATTTATTTATATTTTTGTTTTATTTGTTTTATTTTATATTTGCACTTTGTATAAAGTACTTTCAGCTGCATTCAGATATATGAAAGGTGCTGTACAAATTAAGTTATCAAATATATATTTGGGATGAATATTTTTATTTTTGTTAGATCCCCTATTTATTATATATATTATACTTTTTTATATTTTATTTCCTTTTGTTCCCTGTTCCCTGCCATTTCATAGTCATTGGAGTGTTCAGGGGTACATTTCACTGCATGTTGTACTGGTATAACTGTGTATGTGACAAATAAAGATCTTGAAGCTTGAATCTTGTTGTAAAGTATGTGTATATAAAATAAATATTTGACTAGAGGTGTTCAAACGTATACCACTGTACAGCTGTTTTACATTTTATGAGATACTCAGTGTGTGTGTGTGTGCCCAGTGGTGTGTAAAACCTATGAGGGGTTTTTATGTGTGTTTATGTTTGTTTAGCAGCCCCTGACCCCATCACTGAACCTGCATTCGTTTAACCCTGAGCAGGTTTCACTGATGACTCTGTATGTGTATAAAACACATAGTTAAATTGACACAGGGTGAACTAACACACTACACCTCCACTAATTTGTCACTTACGGTTGGTTAATTAAGCCGCACCTGAGGTTCATAATCTTTGGTGTCTGTGACTCTGGGTATGAAATAATTTGCCAAGTCATATTTCACAGGCCCGAAGTCCACCCAGCGTAACATCTGATGCACGCAGTTCCCATCAGTTTTGATGGATTTGCGAGGCTCTTGTTTATGGTGGCTTGCTTTAAAAAGCAGTATACCTAATTATTTTCTGCCCTCCGCTTGTGCGCTGCTCCCTTAAATGAATTATGACATAATGGCAAACTGAGTTAAAGTCACTCACATTGGGAGTGGAGAGACAGCGGAGGAGCTCTGCTAAAACATGTTCTCGGATCAAGAAGAATGGAGCATTAATCTGAGCGTGCTCCTCTGAACATTGCATAATTCGAAACCCAAACATTTTTCTTCCCAGTGCTCAAACCGAATCAGACACCAGGCTCTCCTCTAAACTCATTCCTCTGTCCACTCCTCTCAGTCCCCTCCAGCCCCAAATTTCATTTGGAAGATGCCCACGCTCTCCTAGCTTGCTGCATGTTGGGATCCTGCTCCCCTTCGCCTCGTCCTGTAGAGTTACTCGCTTAAACAAAATGGACAGGAGACTCTAAGTGGTTTTTGAAATCTTTGAATGGACTTTGGAGTAGATGTGCAGTGCCGCCGCTAGACATAACCTCCTCCTCCTTAATCCATCCTTGATGCTCTCATTCTTTCTCTTTCTCTCTCTCTCTCTCTCTCTCTCTCTGTCTCTCTCTCTCTCTCTCTCTCTCTTTCTCTCTCTGTCTCTCTCTCTCTCTCTTTCTCTCTCTGTCTCTTTCTCTCTCTCTCTCTCTCTCTCTCTCTCTCTCCCTCCCTCTGAAACAGAGCTGTATGAGGTGGGATATGTGAGAGGTGGGGTCCAGAGGCAAGATGAGGATGTCTCCTTCATGGGATCTGACAGCAAATCCATACACTGCAATGTTTATCATTGAGCCATTACCACACGGCCAAACGAAAGGACAATAATCCGATAATTTAAGCCCAGATTTACCTGCCGAACATTCACAGCTCTTTTTTTATACCGCACTAAGGAAGGTAGCACCTGTCTGTAGGAGCGCAGAGGCTGCCAGCACCTGGACGGCTCAAATGAACAGCGTAATAAAGTGAGTGTAACTGAGCCGACCGGACCGGAGCCATGCACCCCGCATCAGTACAGAGACAGAGCAACTGAAAGAGTGGCACAACTGTAGGATAACTATCCGTAGGATAACTGGCCTCCCTCTCCCCCATCACTAACACGGCCCAGAAAGTGAAAGTGACTATTTGTCATTGTCAACACACCCCGTCACACAAAGTGCACCACAACGAAATGTGGCCTCTGCATTTACCACATCCACACGTGGAGCAGTGGCAGCTACCAACAGCACCCGGGGAGCAGTGTAGCATGACGATCCCTTGCTCAAGGGTTCATCAATGGTACCTGGGCCAGGACTTGAACCTGCAAACCTCACATGGACAAGTCCTGAACCAATAGGCCACCACTGCCCTGGTGGACACTTCAGGACCATCAAGATCCCAGAATAGCTAAATGGGTCAAGGGTCATAGTTTCTAAAGGGTCAATCCAGTCGGCCCGGTTAACAAACGAAACCTGGGTTCTCTTTTTCTTTTTTTTGAGATCCAGGTCTTCTTGATGTCTGACTCACCCAGACCCATGACATTTATTACATTTATCACCTGTTAACCTAACACAAGCAGTCTAATTCTCTTACAACCTTTCACATAGAAAAGGTATAAAAAAACACAGTAGGTGTTTATCAGGTGCTCAAGCAAAGTTGGAGAAACCCCCTTGTTCCAGAAGAGAACAGAAGATCTAGTCCCACCATTTTCAAGCAGAGGTTCTAAAGCCCTATAGTCCCCTCTGTTTTCCAGGGTCCTCACAGAACACATGCAATAACCATTGCTAGCAGATGAGGAATCTGCCATGAATATTAACTCTGCTCCAAGCCTAATCCTAGCACTGATGAGCAGCAGCCTTGGTCAATACTCATGTTTGTAGTTGGTTTGGTGAGTTGGGTTACATTTCTATTGCTCTCATTGTAGCTCAAATCATGTAAAATGTGCTGTTATGGACCAATTGTCTCAGAGCAAAATCAGGGAGCGTTGTGTCTACTTGGCTTTAGCTAAGCTAACAGAATTAAGGGTTACTGTTCTTCTCCAAGCATGCTGAGATAACAAAGAGGAAAAGTAGGGGAGACCATCACCCTCACAGCTTAGTAGCATTGTGGGATGGAGAAAACGTACAGTACCAAAAATCCATTAAAAATATATACACTCCATCAAATGTGTGTCCAGTTTTTGTTTTTGTGCACCTTCCTACAACTTTAACTGCATCAGATTCGTCCTGTTTTCAGTCCAACCAGTTATAGCTGTGAAGACAAGGGAAAAACCATTAAAGCTCAAATAGTGAGTAAATTGGGACCTAAAACCTGTACAGGACCTGTTAGATCACCAGAACTATCCCCATCAGAAAAACAGCACCAAGAGCTTTCATCTTTGAGCAGAAGAAAATCAAGTTCTACTCTCACTTTAGATCTGAAGAGATTTTCGATCTTCCACTGAGAGGAGAGGATGGAACACTGTTTAAGTTGTTCAAGATGCTGTTAATGAGAAAAGTACAGTGGTTGGTGATCTCAGTCCTCTTTAGTGTTTTCACTGCTCTAACACACCCACACTTAACCAGGGCAGGCGTGTTCATCAGCTGATTAGTGTGATCAGGTGTGATGATACATGGAACACATTGAAATGTGCAGAGAATGTTCCAGCACCAAGATGAGAACCCTTTGTTCTAAAACACAAAGACTCTGTGTTCAAAGATCAGAGATCAGGGCTAGATTTGTAAATCAGAAGGTCTTGGAATAAAGGGGGTGCTGTTGTGGTGGGTCAGAAAAAAAGGCTCAGAACACAGAATGTGTTTAGGGCCAATATTTTTTTTGCAATCTATCTATCTATCTATCTATCTATCTATCTATCTATCTATCTATCTATCTATCTATCTATCTATCTATCT
>JBBPDA010000001.1:31815124-31830132 GCA_037974385.1 Arnoldichthys spilopterus
AGTAGTGCCCGGGCCGGGACTCGAACCTGAGACCTTCAGGTCTCAAAGGCAGTGTCCTAACCACTAGGCCACCACTATTATTTTTTCACTGTCCTACATCTGCTAAGAGGCGCTAGGAGAAGTTAGCATTACTGAGTGTTTTGACTTTGTTCTGAGGTTTTAGGGCCTAAGTCACAATTTGCCTCCTACTAATGTAAAGGTTCTATACCAGTTTAGTACCCCACCAGCACATTTAGTAATTTGCATTGTTTGTGTTGCGATTGCAGATGACTGCAAACCACCCCCCCCCACCCCCCCCTGCCATTACTGATGACACAGAGCAGAGCTGCTGGCCTGATGTTCTGAATGCTCCCTCTATGCAGCAGCTATTACTCAGTGAAGCGGTGGGCTGGCAGTGTACAGAGTGCTGAATGGACCGTGGCACTCTGAGTGCTCTGTGCCCAGGGCTCAGGGTCATGTTCACCTCGGTAGGCTCAATGGCCTCGCTGTCATCATCCAGCACTCTGCCAGCTTGCGTATTAGACACAGAGCTGCTGGATATTAAAACTGCTCTATCTCCCTATCTGACTTCAACTCTGACGGACACAGTCTGAGCTGGGCCTTCGCTCTCTGATTAAAGAGTCTTAGCCAGAATGAAACGATGAAAGATTACAGTCAGAGAGGATACGGTTTACCCACTGCTGTCAGCCTGCGCAATATATATCAAATCTATTAAACTCGTATTAGCATCTGATCCATGTGGTGAAAGTACACACATATACACCAATCAGCCATAAAATTAACACCACTGGCAGGGGAAGTGAATAACATTGACTATCTACTTATTTCGCTACAGTGGCATCTGTCAGGGGGTGGGATATAGTAGGCAGCAGGTGAACAGTCAGTTCTTGAAGCTGGTGTGTTGGAAGCAGGAGCGTTAGCGTCTGAGGGCCTTATTGTGATGGCTCGATGACTTGAGTCAGAGCATCTCCAAAACAGCAGGTCTTGGACAAGAGGGTCATGGGCACCCAAGGCTCACTGATGTATGTGGGGAGTGAAAGCTGACCTATAGGTGCATAAATAATTTCCTTATTTTAATTAAGGAAACACTACTAACACTTAAGAACAAACATATATTTTGCTGCCAGTGTAATACATATTTTGTGCATTTAATAATAATAAAATTTAAATTTTTTTATACATTTTAATGTTCATTATTCAGTAAATACTGCTTGTTATTCAGTGCTCTCGTATGAAACGTATATGTCTGTTATGTAGTTGTGGAGCGAGAAATTAGCCCCTGTAAGTCTGAACTCGACACTTAGAGCTCTTTCTGAAACGTGACGTCTGTTGTAACAGTTAAAAATGTAACTGTTATAAATTTGTGATGCGAGCTCAAAGGCCTTATGGTTCCAGTACTGCGTAAAGTTCAATAAATAACCAGGGAACACATGATATTTGGCAGGGGAATAAATGCTACACCAGTGTTAATGTGGAAAGTAAGTTTCCAAATGGAGTCATACAGGCCTTCATGTTCTCATGACTGATTACTCAATGTTTGTTCAGGCCTTAAACAGTCTATGAATGAGTTTACAGCGGCATAGATGTGAATCTGGAAGTTCAGCCATTGGCTCTAAAACTCTGGACGTGGTCCATAAAACCCCACGCGTGATATCAATAAGCTAGTACACCATTAACCAGTTAATGTTCACAGTGGGCAGCCACATGTGGAAAAGGGGGTAGTGCGCAGGCCTGTGGGATCGCTAGAGGCGCGTTAGAGGCCATCATTTTTCAGATCCGCACAATGCCATCTGCTATTACTGCTGCTTGTTGACCCGGCAGCGAGACGGTCCCAGCCTGCGTGTGCACAGGAGAAGGACTGCAGCAGGGGTCACTCCATAATGATGGAAACTGCAGGACACTATCTCGTCTCTGTCCATACAGGATCATGATACTGTCACACGTCAGATTGTGGCAGGATTCAAAAGTCTGAGGCCAAACAGAAAATCTGGTATTTTTTTGTGTTTTTTGTGTCGAGCAAAATTAAGACATTTTTACTTATTTCACTAGTCACCATGTCAAGGCCTTAAAACAGAAAGTCCGATTTTTTTTCCTTCCCTGCCAAATAAAGCGCATATTCATATACATATGAATATTTAAAAAAATAACAAAAAAACCCTGAACTTTATGATAAGTTTTTCAATTTTGAAACTGTTATGCTGATAATAAAATATACAGTTCAGTTGCATTAAATTAGAGGACCATTTAAAATAGAAGGATTTTCACTAGTGTTCTCAGTTAATATAGAGTATATTGAATTTCAGCAGTACTGACAGATTTGATATAAAATATATACTTATTATAACTGCAATGTACACTGTACATAATATTACTGTATGTATATAGAATATTATATTATATAGTATATAATATATATACTTCCCTGTGTGGAAATCAGTTCTGGTTAACGTTTTCAGTACTGTATAAGTTCATTATGGTGTCGTTTTAAAATAATCTGGACAAAAAGCAAAATAAACCAGAACCCAGGACTTTTATTCACATTATTAGTGCTGACTGTACAGCTAGTGGCAATAATATGATAATGAATCATAATTAATATGCCCCAGTTGTAATGACAATGATTTTTTGTGCAACAAAATGATGCCTAAGATCAACTGTTATAACATATAGATAATTAAAGATAAATACTACTATTACTATTCCCATGAAGGACACGTGTTTAGGGTACTAATTTGTCACTAAGTTGCACTGACCCCACCCACAATGTCATAATGCTTTAAGCTTTATTTTTCTGGGTTAAAATGTTTGACAATGAGAAAAAGACAAAAATATGCTCCTGCCCCCATAGAAAAAGTGAACATCAAGAAGCTTAAAAACTTGTTTATGGCACAAAATTTGACTTCAGAACCACTGTTGTACCCTTGAAGGTACATTTATACTCTCTGTACCTCAATTAACAAAAGCTTCTTGTTCAGTGCCGCTTCTTTCTGACTATGTAAAGACAGGAGTTTCCCCCCGTTTACCCTGAAGATGGCCACAGATGGGAAAGGACTGTAAAAGCTGTCCATATGTTCTTTTGATTGTTACTAAGAAGGGCAAACAGGCCAGAGTGGTGAGCTTGCATGGTGCGCTGACCCATGGATGGCCTTTTACAGAGAGGTGTAAACCCTATCAAGCCCACAACCCAGCGTCCCACACACATTAGCCACGCCCCTCGTGCCTTAATCCATTTTCATTAAGGAAAATCATTATGTGGAGCACAAACTTTTGGCCAAATATTCATCACTGTCAGGCACAAGGCAGAGTGGGAGGACAAATACACAGATCATCCATTACATTAAGACCACCTGCCTCATATTGTGTATGCCCCCCTCATGCAGCTGAAACAGCTCTGGCTGTGGTGCACTGTGTGTTCTGACCCCTTTTTATCAGAGTCAGAATGAACTTATTAAACCACAGTAGCTCTTCTGTGGGATCAAACCAGATGGACTAGCCTTCACTCAGCACATGCACCAGTGAGCCTTGGGAGGTCATGACTTTCTAGCCAATTCAAGTTGTCCTTCCTTGCATCACTTTTAGTAGATACTAACTACCACAAACCAGGAACACTCCACAGGACCTGCTGTTTTAGAGATGCATTGACTTAGTCGTCTAGCTGTCACAATAAGACCCTTGTCAAAATGGCTCAGATCCTTATGCTTGTCCATATTTCCTGCTTCCAGCACATCAACCTCAAAAACCAACTGTTCACTATTTGCTTAATATGTCCCACCACCCTGACAGGTGTCATTGGTGGAAGAAATTTTCAATGTTATTCACGTCACCTGTCAGTGGTGTTAATGTTATGGCTGATTGGTGTATGTGTAAAAAAAAAAAAATATATATATATATATATATATATAAGTTGCCAAGTTATGAGTCAATAACCCATAGAGTAAAGTAAGCAGAATGGAGGGCGTGTTCTGAAAGTGCATGCGTATTCACTATGACTCACACTTGATGAGGTGCATGTGAGAGTGTCCTATATATAGTAATGGCTGACTGCAGGTAAAGCCAACTGTGCTGGCTAAGGGTTGTGTATATAGATAGAGAACATAAAGAACAAGAGGTGTCTCTCTCACCAGTGCAAAGGGGCCAATTTTTTCGCCTCAGGTGCTTTGGAGGTCATGTGATAAGGCAGCCATTTTGTTTCGGTGCCAATATCATTGAGCTTATCTACGTCACATTGCATAATGCCCTGAAAGGCAACAAATTCCCCTCCGCTACCAAAATAGCTTGTGGTGCATCGCTCTCATCCAAGCCAAAGGATCAATACTTTCATTCCCATTTCAGCTTGTCCACCCTGTCCCAGAATAGTACAGCTTGCAAAACCCACGCGCCGTGTCAGCTAATCACAGCCCTGCTACTCTGGAAAGACATCTGTGCCATGCAGTCCAGCTTTGGAGGAGATCACCCGGAGGTCAGCAGGGGCTAAAATTTGTGCCTGTTTCCATTCTGATGTAAAAGGAGTCCCTTCGTTCACCACTGGTCTGGACAGCTTTCGATTAATAAGAGGGGATAATGGGATAAACGTCTCCAAAATCAGAGATAACCTCAGACCTCAGATTTACATCAGTTTTTGCAGAACTATCATGAGCCAGCTGGAAGTTCCCAGCCACTGGTCTTCCTAGCAGAGTCCGGATTCCAGAACTCAGTTCAGGGTCTTACACAGACACTTGACAGGATCACCTGTTTACTGAGTGTTTAAAGTATGAAGTGCTGCTTAAACTTTGTGAAGTATTGTTTTGCCAACGTTAAACTTACTGATCATATTTTCTGGTTTCGCCCTTGTATTGTTGGGATTCTGGACTTTGGATTGTGTAAATTAAACCTGATCTCTGCAAGTGAAACCTCCAAGATTTCATTACAATACCCAGCTAAGGCGTAAGTCGTTCCATGTGTTTTGAGCTATTTACAGTGAGAGTGAAAGTAACCAGGGGTCTCGAAGTCTATAACACAAACATTTTTTTACATTTGTTTTGATTTTATTGGACTATTTTGCCTCACAACACCCTGCATGTACCCCTCCACTATGAATGGGTTTAGAAATGTGTTTAAGTCCAAAATCACATTGTAAACATTTACATTTACATTTTCGGCATTCAACATCATCTCAGACATCAGGCAGTTTAGTCTTAACTATAATTAACATTCTGTGTTTCTCTACAACAGCACATTTCACATCAAAACAATCTGAATGATTTTAATCTCTGACTTTTGCAAAAAAAATAAAAATGTATTTAATAATGAATGAATTAATCATTTTAATTATTTTATTTAAATTGAACTCAATCATTTTGCCCATTTCTTTTGGTCTGTTTGTCATTAAATGTTCAAATGATATGTGGAGAAGGAAGTAAAGGTGTTTAACATACATTAAAGATTTTTAGAGATTTTACTGCATTGTTAATATAACGTAAAGAGAAACAACACAATAAAATTAAGAATAAAATTCTGATATTTGATAATATTTGAGTCTCTAGCAAATAGACACTAGAGACAGTTCTCTTTAAACCCATCGCCTGGTGCTTTTCTTGTGTTCTAATTGACAGAGGTCATCCCAAAAGTGGTGGGTTAGGATTGACTGGTTCTGGGGGAAAAGGCATGCTAGTAAATTAAAGAATCGTCAAATGAAAAATCTTATTTACACTGTTCTCCACAGACGTGGCTCATCAGCCGAGACCGAACAAGCTTCTTTAGTGTAGAACTGGAGCTGCGAGGTTCTCACACTGTTAACAAACACTAAAAGACAAGAGTGTTCTTACAGGTACAAGTACATGCCCAAAACTTCAGCCCAGTAAAACTCCTTATGAAGGTGGAGCAGACTTGTGGGTGTGGTTTCGGACTCAGTATGACTTATCATGTGCCGTAAACATGAACAGAACTTCAGCGCTGCAGGTTGTTCTCCAAAGCAAACAGGTAACAGGTCATGGCTGATGGAATTCACTTGGGCTACATGAACATTGGCCATTTTTTAATGAAACATTCCTTTTCTAATATGTCCTGATATTGGGGGAGGGCAGTCTTGGCCTAAAGGTTAGAGTAGCCAGTTTGTGATTTAAGGGTCACTGGTTTGAGTCCCTGATCCAGCAGGGAAAATGTGGGAGAGACGAGTGAATGAACAGCCCCTCCCCTTTACTCTACACCCATGGCTAAAATGCCCAACTGCTCCCTGGGCGCTGTGGCTGTGTGGCTGCCCACTGCTCTGGGTGCGTGTGCTCGTGGCTTGGGATGGGTGAAATATAGAGACTAATCTTACCACTGACCACAAAGCAGCATTAGCAATCGCCGCTATCCATGGATGAAGACAATGGCTGCGTCCCAACCTGCAGACCTCCACACTACATAGCATGAAAAATAGTGCAAAGCCATTAAACTGCACTCAGTAAAGTAGTGTTTGGAGTATAGCACTGTGTGGTTTGGGATGCAGCCGGAGACAGGAGGTAAAATGCTAATATATGAACTAAATAGCACTGTATGGCCTATTGCTTACTGTGTATTATGTACTGCATACTTTATATTGTACATATTCGCTGTATATTGTATACTATATGTTGTATACTGTGTTTATATGTATATATGTATAAATGCCTTTACATTGTCTATTGTGGGCAGTGGTGGCCTAGTGGTTAGGACATTGCCTAAAGGTCAAAGATTCAAATCCCAGCCCAGGCACTACTGAGGCACCCTTGAGCAAGGTACCTTTCCCCTACACTGCTCACCGGACAGTGTTAATAGCTGCCCGCTGCTCCATGTGTGCACGTGTGATGGGTTAATTACAGAGGTCACAAGAGGACAATAAAACGAGGAAAAAATATCTTCCCTCTCACTGGCTGTTGTTCGATTCGGTTGATGCTTTTCTCATTGTGCTGCTGTTGGTGTGAGTGTAGGTTCATAAATACTGTGTTTATTTTATAAACTCCAGATTGGAAACACAGAATATATGATTAGTTGTATAAGTTTGTGCACCACAGTGGAAACGGGCTGCAGCAATCCCCTAAAGAAACACTAAACCATGTGGGGCATCAACCCCAGTACTCTGCAAATGCCCGCCCGCCCCCATGCCTCCGGCGAGCGTCCTGACTGAGAGCAGTGCACCCTTGGGCATTATCAGCACTGAGATCTACCCATAGGCCATAAATAATCCTCAGACTCCGGTGAGCTCTTCTGTAAAGTGACTGTTTAACAGAGCGATTGCACCATATGCAGTGAATGTGGCACCGATCGGCCAATCTTCAGTTTAACAGGGAAACAGTCAAGTCGGACAATAAAACGTGTCAACAGTGAGTCATTCGGAACAATTCCGGGAATCTCAGGTCAAATCATGTGATCATACCAAAAAACAATAGCACCCGTGACCCTCGGGCAAACTGTATCCACACTCAACACTTGCCTGTGATTCTCCAGCAGGGAGCACATCCGGACAGTGCTTTGCAGGGCTGTTGGTTTTGCATGCATGTGTGGACAGACAGACGCCTCTGAGGAGACACATGGGTGGAACTGACGAGCGGCACGAGCATGGCGAGGTGTACGTGATGCAAAGAAAGATAAACATGCTGGGACACACACGCGCGCACACACCCACATGCAGCGTGGGCCAGGAGCCATAGCGGGCAGCATATGATGCCCTGAGGCAATAGAACAGTGGAGTAGACATCAGTGGGTGCCCTGCAGGCTGCCACACACACACATACATACACACAATACAAACACAAGGTGAACCTCTTACTGCTTGGAGAAGCCATAGCACACAGCGTTTACTCCAGTAACTAACTGCACAGCAGTTCTCTCTTTAACTGAAACTGTAGATGTGGCTGTGCTCCTGGGAAAAAAAAAAACAGGATATCTCATATAAAACATATACGTAAAACGCTTAGTGCAGGCCTGTGTCTGCATTACTGTCCTCCTGTTCACGGACCTTCAATAGATGGGTTAAAATACAGCACCTAGTGCAGAGAAAGGGACTGTAGCACAAACAGCCTTCTTGCTGCTGTCCTAGTCTATATGATGCACTTGTGTAGCTCCTAAATCTTATTCGTGAGAGGAGAGAGTGGACAGAGGTCGTCCCAGTGGGAGCTGGACCTCGATGGATGTCTGACCAGCCCCCATCACACAATCCAGCTTGTCATAACACAGCCTCTAGTAGCAGCATTATCATTTATGTGGGCCACGCTTGGGCCAGAGTGCATGTCTATCTTCCTGCTGATCAAACCAGCCAGATCCCTTGGCCCCCACCTGATACATAGATCCACAGAAGCCCCCCCAGGGAGGGGTGATTAAACTGGAGCAAGCATGAGTCACTTTGGCACTGAAGCGCTAGCCTCGCCCCTCTCCACCCGCTCAGCGCAGGAATACAGAGTGTACGAGGAAAGGATGGCAATAAGAGGTAGGAAGGAACGCTCCACATGAGTGAAAAATAAAGTGTTAAGACCAAAACATTTATAATACTGTATAAAAACTAACTAAGAGACATGTGATGCAGCAGGCCATTGCATATTGTTTCTGTTCAAAAAAACATACTTAATACTTTTCAGTCCAATGAAATTCCACAGCACGTTGGGAGTGAGTCAGACCTGTTCACAGTGGCGGTGAATGGAACCAAACATCTGGTTCCTCTAACAGGTCCTTACAGAAAGATCTTATGCTACATCTTCCCAAATATGTTACATGACCTGTAAGTTGCTCTGGTGAAGAGCTTCTGCAAAATGCTTCAAAGTAAATGTACATGTAAGTGTAAACGTAAATGTAAAGTTTTGTCCTAAAACATATTTTCCAACTCTATTAATTGCGGTGGTTGTTTGGGGGGTGGGTGGAGTTCAGTGCGATGAGTGGTATACACAGGGAATTGTGAGGTGAAATGTCTGGGGAAAAAAGTGTTTAGAGAGGGGATAAAATGACTATATTTGTGCTAGAGACGTGACCATTCACCACCACTGTAAAGAAATCCCAGTCTGAACCAGTTCACACCAAACCCACTTTGGAGGAGTTTGTTCACACCTCAGCAGTTAAATCCTGTAGAAATGAAAAGAAATGAGTTACTTGATGATAAAAACAGTGACCCGAGAGTTCTACTGGCCTAAACCTCACTGCAAACTAAAGCAACACATAAATATCTTTGCAGTGTTGTTTTTTAACTTTATTATTTGTATTACTAGGCAGCATTTTTGTATATTTATCTATTTATTTATCTATTTGTACATGTTTGACTGTTTTTGTTGGGCTGCGCTTTACTCTCCATGCTTAATCCAGAGTGTGGTTTCTGCTCCGGATGGTAATTAATGAATATCTGAGTGGTCCGTCAATGCCTCGCTCTTATCTCTCTCCTTCACGAAGATATCATCTGACAAACACAATTAGGTAGCGTTCCAGCTGAAAAGATTTTGCATCTTAAGCTTTACATTTTACATGTCTCCAAACAAGCTGATACCAATTCATTAATGCCCTCTAAACCTGCACTGAGCGAGAGAGAGAGAGAGAGAGGGAGAGGGAGAGAGAGAGAGAGAGAGAGAGAGAGAGAGAATGAGTGTTACTGCCCCTCTCAGTAAAGTCCTGCTTTAATTCAACCTGTTTCCTGCTTCAGTGTTTTACCCCAGGCCCCCCCACGGGGACTTTAACTCTTTCTGCTGTATAATTTTAATCGGATGCTTTTTGTTAAATGTTTAACTTAAATTGGAGCCCTCATAAATATTCCAAATCACTCGCGCAGTGTTTGATGAGGAAATGAGCCTCCTACCCGCCGAGATTCCCCAGGCTACCAGATGAAAAAGAGAGAAATTCCTACAACTTAACACTTAGAAGTAGCCCTGTGAGGCGCGCCGGCCGAGCACATTCTGATGCAGGGAGCAGACTCAACACAGTGAGGGATGGACGTGCACACAAATGATGATTAAATAGCTTTTCTGTAGGACCAGCATGTGTTGTAGACACAATTGAGTCATCACTTTGAGCTCCGCAAAGAGAAGGACAGCCAGCGACGTTTCAGAAGCAGCTAATTGAGTGGACATGAAATGATCTCAGCTCAAAAGTGTCATAAGAAAAAGTTACTTGTGATTTCATCATGCTTACATGATCATCTGCACAAGGAAAAAAAATATCTTACCATTTTAATTAGGAGATTTTTTTTTTGTTGCTTTACCAAGGTGCAGCGTTCATAAAGCTACACCACACCTACACAAGCCTTTCACAATACAGCATATCAGCCTCAGCATTAAAACCACTGTCAGGTGAAGTAACACTGCTGATCTCATTACAGTGGCAACTGCCAGGGGGTGGGACATATTTAGTAATAAGTGAACAGTCAGTTATTGAATTCAATATGCTGGAAGCAAGAGAAATGGGCAAGCGTAAGGATCTAAGCCACTTTGGCAAGGGCCTTATTGTGATGGCTACCCAACTCAGAGTCAGAGCATCTCCAAAACGGCAGGTCTTGTGGAGTGTTCCAGGTATGCAGTAGTTATAACCTAGTTAGGATAACTGGTGAACCAGCAGTAGGGTCATGGGCACCCAAGATTCACTGATGTGTGTGTGGAGTAAAGGCTAGCCCATCTGGTCTGATGAGCTACTGAGGTTTAAAACGTGAATGCTGACTCTGATAGAAAGGGGTTAGAACACACAGTGCCCCACAGTCAGAGCTGTTTCAGCATGAGGGACCTACTCAATATGAGGCAGGTGGTTTTAATGCAATGGCTGTAAACCCTAAATGCCACAAAACATTCTTCTTTAAGGCTGTTGATTATTTCCTTGATCATTATGGGAGCAGCTCTGTTGAACAATGGTCCACTCATTAAAAGTGTAACAATAAACATATATATATAAAAAATTTTAATTCTCACACAATGTTTCTCCCTCCATCTCTCCCTCTTTCTCTTCTCTCTCTATCTCTTTCTCTCTCTTTTCCGAACAGCTTCATCAGCAGCTAGTGGAAATAAATAAACCCGACTTTTTCTTCCCCTTCCCTCTCTTCTCCCTCTCTCCGGGAGGCAGCCGACAGGCAGACAGGGCCGTGAGTCTGTGCCATGTTCTGGGGTCGCGACCTCACTGTGGCAACCACACCAGGAAGTCTCAGTTACACGCTGCAGGAAGCCTTCAGTCAGCGAGCCGGGACATCTCGCCACCTCGCGCAACACACACCATTTACATATGCAAGGTTTCAGCAGCATCTCTCAGCCTCGACAGCCGCTGCAAGCCACGCGGCCAATCAGAATGCAAATGTCACTCAGGGCACGGAGAGGGCAAAGAGAAACATGTGGGCAAACTCTTAATTTGGTCCCTTGGTGGGCAGAGAGGACTAACAATGCGAGGAGAATCCAGTAATACCAGTGCCCCGACTGCTCCATATTTCAGTGTAAAATACCTGCATGTAGAACACTAACATACACCTGCTGCTGAAAACACCACTCAGAGAACAGCCAGCTCCTTAATCTGCCCAACAACTCACCAGTCCATGCTGCACTCTGAAGTGTGACATGATGTGTCAAAGCACGTACATTTAGGATGAGTTATTCATTCACAAAACATATATATACCCATCAGCCATTACATTAAGACCACCTGTGAAATATTAGGTAGGTCCCCACTCTTGCTACTGACTAATTCTATCAGAGTCAGGATTCACTTTTTATACCATCTGACCAGATAGGCTAACCTTCACTCCCCACATGTATAAGTGAGCCTTGGGTGCCCATGACCCTGTGGCCATTTCACCACTACTGCAAACGTGGAACACTCCACAAGACCTGTCGTTTTGGAGATGCCCTGACTCAGTCGTCTACCCATCCCAATAAGACCCTTGTCGAAGTGGCTCAGATCCTTACGCTCACCCATTTTTCCTGCTTCCGGCACATCGACTTCAAGAACTGACTGCTCACTTGATACCCCAACTCCCTGACAGTTGCCACTATAATGTAATATCTAAACAGTCAATGTTCTTCACTTCCCCTGTCAGTGGTGTTAATGTTATGGCTGATTTCAGTCAGTGTTACGTGGTAGAGTTCAGCACTTAAATTACTCAGATTGTGTCTCTAAATGTAACATTTCTCGTTCTGGTCTCATCTGGCGCTACAAAGAAGAACAGAGGAGGAACGTTAGTCACCTTCGGGTCCACTTTGTTCATGGTGTGGAGATGAAATGCTGAGTTTCAACCTCTCTCTCTCCCCTCTCTCTCCCGCTGAGGTCACCCCCGCTAGTATCGCAAGCACAGCAGTCACATTGTGGCACAATGCAGACAGATTGCTTATAATAACTGTTAGGGACCTTTCATTTTTCATTGTCAGCAGTTTGTGGGATAATTTTGGCACCCTTTAAGGATACACCTCCACTAATAAGAGGATAAAAATAAACAAGCGAGTTGTGAAAGCTCTATATCGGGACGGTCTAATCCTGTTTACAAGTCTGAACGCTTCCCTCGCAATGATATTGAACGACACCAACATGCTTAGATGTTACAATTTTCACTATTTTTAAAAGCGAGGTACACTTGACCCAAAAGCTTTTCGGTGCCAGCGAAGTATAAGAGGATCAAACGTCACAATTTAAATTTCATTATAAAAGACTGTCTAAGAAGAACCCATTCAGCTAATAGTGAAACACAGCCATCTCTGTTTACAGTGGACCAGAAGCACTGTTGTTTTTATTTTTTGGCTATTATTGATCAGCGGTGTCAGGTAATTCAATGAAATGCCTTTCCTCCCTCAGCCCACAGCACTTTACAGCATTATCTCCAAAAGGGGAGCGCAGACTAGTAAAGATTTAAAAAGAGCATCAAAATGCCAAAAAGTAAGAAACTTTAAAGAGCTGATCATTACCAGCGTGATGGAGTGTCAAGCACTAGACTGCATGTAGGGTTTCATCACACGTGTCTGGAAGTGTGTAATACAGATGTGGCGAAGCTTTAAGTGCTCAGTTAATGATGATTATCAATGTAAAATATAGTAAAACTTTGCATTTTTAGTGCAGCCACATCACCACTGGCAGGTGAAGTGATTAACACTGCTGATCTGGTTTCAGTGGCACCTGAGCCACTTTGACAAGGCCCTTAATGTGATGGCTAGATGACTGAGTACAGAGCATCTCCAAAACAGCAGGTCTTGTGGAGTGTTCCAGGTGTGCAGTATTTAGTACCTACTAAAAATGTTTCAAGGAAGGACAAGTGGTGAATCAGCTACAGGGTCAGGGGCACCTAAAGCTCACATTGCATGTGGGGAGTGAAGGCTGGCCTGTCTGGTCTGATCCCACAGAAGAGCTTCTGTGGTTTAAAAAGTGATTGCTTACTCTGACAGAGGTGGGACAGGACAGTA
The DNA here is from genome assembly GCA_037974385.1 of Arnoldichthys spilopterus. Taxonomy (NCBI): domain Eukaryota; kingdom Metazoa; phylum Chordata; class Actinopteri; order Characiformes; family Lepidarchidae; genus Arnoldichthys; species Arnoldichthys spilopterus. Next base: position 31,828,459 of record JBBPDA010000001.1, read on the forward strand.
CGTCTTTTTTTATAGATCAAAATCAGCTGAACCAAAGGTGGACCTTTTAACAGGATAATGATCCTAAGCACAGTAGTAAATTCACCAAGCTATTGTTCATTTAGAAGAAAGGAGGGCTTTAAAAAGGACAGAACATGTAAGGAAACTCTTAAACATCTTAAACTCAGCTTAAGGAATATTGCATGGATGAGTGGATCAAAAATTTCAGTGAGCCATCAGACACTAGTGGACTATTCTGCAAAAATCTCTGCAAGAAGTTATTTCTGCTAAAGAGGGCAATACTCTTTTCTGAGGCCAAGGGTGTACTTACTTTCTCTTTCTTTTGTTCAATAAATAAATGAAAAGGCTGCTCTTTCTTGCGGTTTTATTTAGGTAGATCACCTTTATCCGTAGGCACTGTGTTAGCGGGGGGGAAAGATCCATTTCAATGGGGCGTACTTATTTTCTCACACGACTGTAGCTTCAGTTGTAAATTTGGACATGTCTCAGCTGACGGTCTACATCTGGGGTCAGTGAAACACTGTGCATGTGAGATTTTTGCCAAACTGTTCCTGTACGTACAGTAATGAAGAACGTGCACTTTGTTACTGTCCACTGTAGTGAGGAAGAGCTTTAATTTAAGCCGGCACGCTCGTTTTTCTCGCCTGGACACAGCTTAACTGAACTGAAATGAAATAAAAAAGGAATGACATTCACTTTTGTGTGTGTTATATACTTCCGTTCCCGCGCTCTCTTTATGTATCTAATATTTCTAATTTACCACCGGCCAGGAAAAGTGACACAAGAAGCCATAAATTCCCTTCTAATTCCAAATAATTCCGATTACATGGACGAGTAGTTTTCAATCAGAAAGATAATCTTGGTGATAGATGGTGGGATAATTGGCTGTCTCGGCGACGTAAATATTGTGTCGTTCTATTAATCTTGCCGAATGAGGTGTCAACCTGTCACTCATTCGTCAAACTGAATTAGGAAATATAACGAATAAATAAATGCATGCAAGTCAGGCTTCTGGTGGAGCCTGGGTGTGTATGAGAGAGAGAGAAAGAGAGAGAGAGAGAGAGAGAGAGAGAGAGAGAGAGAAAGAGAGAGAGTTAGCTGGTGAGAGGAACCTGCTGTACAGGGTCTACTGCAATAAGACACAGATGTGTTATATACAAACTGTTCTACAGTCATGTGAAAAAATTAAAACACCCCATGTAATATTTAGCTCTTTATTAAGAAAGAACACGTAATCATTTAATTAATTAATTAATTAATTAATTAATTAAACTCATATTAGATCTTCTCTCAAATTATATCTACAGATAAAGTTAAAGTGACTTATTTGTCGTTGTGAAAACACTCAATCGCGCACAAAGTGACCACAACAAAATGTAACCTCTGCATTTAACCACCACCCATTCACATGTGGAGCAGGGGGCAGCTATCAACAGGACAGGGACAAGGGTACGTCAGTGGGACCCAGGCCAGTACTTGAATCTGTGACTTTCTGTTCCAATGGCAACATCCTAAACACTAGGCCACCACTGCCCACCAGAAAAGTAACTGCATCACATATGTCAAAAACATATACATAATCGCTTAATGAAAGAACATGAAGTGAAAGTGACTCTTTGTCATTGTGAACACACTCAAGCACCACAACGAAATGCAACCTCTGCATTTAACCCA
>JBBPDA010000001.1:31843757-31855916 GCA_037974385.1 Arnoldichthys spilopterus
GAGAGAGAGAAAGAGAGAGAAAGAGAGCAAAAGAGAGCGAGTGAGAAAGAGAGAAAGAAAGCAAAAGAGAGAGAGAAAGAGAGAGAGAGAGAGAGAGAGAGAGAGAGAGAGAGAGAAAGAGAAAGAGAGAAAGAGCAAAAGAGAGAGAGAAAGAAAAAGAGCAAAAGAGAGAGAGAGAGAGAGCGAAAGAGAGAGAAAGAGAGCAAAAGAGAGAGAGAGAGAAAGAGAGCAAAAGAGAGAGAGAAAGAGAGAAAGAGAGCAAAAGAGAGCGAGTGAGAAAGAGAGAAAGAAAGCAAAAGAGAGAGAGAGAGAGAGAGAGAGAGAGAGAAAGAGAGCAAAAGAGAGAGAGAGCCACTGATGTTTAGGTTTACTTCCTTAGACTTTACAGTTAGGGCAAAAAATGGGCAGTTAATGGTTATTAACTCTCTAATAACTTTAATGCATTATAGAACTGTAATTGAGCCTGTAAATGATATAAATATTGTTTATCTGAGTGATGACCCTCATGTGTTTCTCCCTTTAGTGCTCTGGTCAGTTATTTGGTCGCATGCATTTTGAGTCCCAATATCTGTTTAAGACTGTTCCACCTCTACTACATGGTTTAGGTCAGTTATGGTCATAAAATACACTGTACTGACCTTTTCAGTGAGCTTCCTCACCGGACGGTACACGAGGGCATGCTAGGTGCAGTTTTATGAAAAAGATACATTTAGACTGTTGATTGAGGTCTATTATTTAAAAACGGATGAGGATGTCGAATAAAAAAATAATCATTATTTTACTCAATGACACAAACATCATGCGTGAACATGATGAAATGTTGGGGTTCTTGGAGATGTCCTTTCACATTTTTCACTGGATGATTTTCCTCACAGTGGAATGGATTATTTCTTAAAATTCTGAGATCATGTTAAATGCCTTCTCAGATTCACAAGCATCCACAGCCCACATCAACAGCAGAGAGAACACTAGACCCTAGATGTTAAAGTAAGTCAGGTTCCACCTGCAGGAGTTTCTAGTCAGTGGCGCTTAATCTGGGACACCCGATACTGATTTTATGGATGTGTAGGTGTAGGGTGCAATTACTTTTTCCCTGATTTATTTGCTTAAATGATGAAAATGATACAAAATGTCAGTTTTATGTGTCATTAGTTGGAGAATCTGTTGGCTCTGTATCAGAGAGGGGCAGTGTTTGTTTTTAATGTCTGTATATTCAAAAATGGATACCATTTTACTGAAGGGCAGCAGTCATAAAGCTACATGGCACCTACACAAGCCTTTCATGACTGATATAAACCAACATAAACATTAATAAAGGGTAATTCCAGCGTGTGTCATTTCTTCTGACTTACTGAGGTGAAACATCAGAACAGACTAAAGCAGCCGTCATGAGCACTGATGCTGGAATAAGCCTTTATAAATGTTTAGGTAGTCATGAAAGGCTTATGTAGGTGTCATGTAGCCTTATGACTGCTGCTCTTCAGTGAGCATCAGCTAAAACTGAAATAGCGTGTACTGAAAACACATTTCACAGTACATCGACAGCATCTAGCGGTTATAACCCATCAGTATAATATAAGAACTGAGAGGTCAGGGATGTCTGAGACACAGGAAGGAAGAGATAGAGATAGAGAGAGAGAGAGAGAGAGAGAGAGAGATCTAGAGATTAGAGTGAATCAAAGTGGGCCACTCTGTCATGTCTGTTTCTCCATGCCACTTTCGCTCAGCTGGGCGCGATGCGATGGAGATCCAGGAAAAAGCCGCGCCTGCACATCAGCTACTCTTAAACATGACAAAGCTTGTTCGCTGCCGCTGCAGGAAAGCATTGATTTTTCCTCCATCTCTCCATCAATCTTCCGGAGGAGAAAAGCAAAGCGGGGAGAGAGAAACGGCTACAGCGCCAGACAGACATCTGAAGATGTGATTTGTAACTCTGGACCAACGGTAAGCAGAGAATTGCCCGGCAAAAGGGGCGGTGGACCTCTCTAGTGGTTGTCTAGGCTAGGAGATTAACCAAGAGCCACCTAATGATTGAGTTTAGGCCACAAGCCTGGAGTCATCTGTCTGTCAGAGCCGTTTAACAGGCACAGGGAATGTACTCTTACTTCACAGCAGCACTGAAGGGATGGAGCGTGAGTCGCCTTACGGCAGCGCAAGTCCCACACTTTACAAGCACCGACCTACAGGCCTGCAAGACACAAAAACGCTAGAACTCTCTCAGGTCTGACACCGAATACATTTATAACAGGCAGTGTACAGCTGTTCTACACTCCAAAAATGAGTATAGATGAGATAGAGGCAGTGGCAGTGATGGCCTAGTGGTTAGGGCACTGTACTGGGGACCTGAAGGGACCTGAAGGGACCTGAAGGTTGCAGGTTCAAGTCCCGGCTCAGGCACTACTGAGGTTCCCTTGAGCAAGGTACCGTCCCACTACTCTGCTCCATGTCTTGGAAGTCGCTTTGGATAAAAGCGTCAGCCAAATGAATAAATGTAGAAGAACCTTCTGGTTCCCTAAAAAACCTTTCTAAGCATGGAGAGAGATTCCTGTGAATGTCAAATTGAAGGAATCTTCACAGGATGAAAAGCCTCTTTATCAGTTCAAGGGTTCTATCAACAATCCTTAGATTAGGACCCTTTAAATTAGCATAGAACCCTTAGATTACACACAAGAAAAAATGTTTGCGATGCTGAAGAACAGTCCTAGTTCTCTAAAGAACCATTTTAGTAGGATGTATTTCCATTAAAATTCTTAATGTGAACAAAAAAAGTGTAATTGAAATACATGAATTTTGAAGACACATATTGCTAACAAGATTTTGCAAAACTGAAACATGTTTTTCTGATTAAGGTATGTTTATAAAGAGCAATGGCTTGGAAGGTCACTGGTTTGATCATCGCTGATGCCACAACCATTTGTGTCTGGGAGTCCAAGAAGAGCACAACTTTCTTTAATCTCTGGGTGGGAAACCACCTCCCACCCTCCCAGTGTTGGTGGTATCATGTTATTGCAGGAATCCTAACAAGTGTCTGGAACTGGAGACGATTAAACTAGGGAGAAAAATCAGTAGAAATAAATAATAAAAAAAATAATTAATAAATAAATAAATAAATAAATAAATAAATAAATAAATATAATAAAATAAAAGGCTTGGATTGGTACAGACTCTCTCTGGCAGAATATGGTGGGCAATACGAGGGTCAGCTGTTCTGCAGAACTCATTACTCAAGTCATTTGCAAGTTTTGGATCCACAGGAACAGACGGAAACTCCTGACACGACCGCTGCCAGGTATAAGGAGGTCTGTTACTGCAGGTGTCACCTTCCATCACACACCATCATTTTTACTGCGAGCAATGGTGAGAGGAGGAAACCCAGCTTCCACTACTGTCTCTTCTGTTTTCTGCAAAACTGCATAGAAAACCCTCCTGTGTGAGTGTGAAGAACCTTTTTAAAGGAATCAAGAACCTTTCCATAAGTAAACCTACAACAAAACAACACGAACACTCCTTCTCCAACAGCACTTTATTCTTTATTATACCACATTCTTCTCATTTCTGAGAACAAGCATTCAGATACTGACCACCACATGGAGGAGGTCTTTCCCAACAGCCAGAGTGATGAGGTTTTTTTTGCAGTAGATATTAATGTTATATGGGATTCAAACTGTTTTCTAAATCTACAGACTCTTACTGATATGAACTGACTAGTACTCTGAATATGCATGCTTTCACATCCATTACCACACACACACACACACACACACACACTCTTTACTAACATAATAAAACATTAGTGCTCCATATTTAACAGTAAAGCTGCCTGAGCTGATAGCAAGTTTTCCACTCACGAAACGGAAACAGCTCTTCTGCTGATGGATTCACAGTCCGCTGCATCTCCGACGTGAGTTTAGTCTTTTATCTGTACAATAAGCTCCAATAAATACCAACAAAAAGCATCTGACGTGCAACAAATTAAGAGTTGGGACATTGATTTTGAGGACCAATCAAAAATCTCAAGTACAGAGCTGCCACTTTATTAGACACACCTGTCTTTTTCTGTGCATCGCTAGTGCTAATCACCCTCCGGTGACGGGACCACTGCTGGCAGGGTATTTTTGGGGAGTGACACTGTCTTGAGTTTGAAACCCCCTCAACCTCGTGTCTGATGCACACACACTGCCTTGCTGAGAAGGATCCAACCACCCAAATGAAGTGTGGTCAGTCTCTGTGCTGCACCTGCATAAATACATTTATACTAGATAAAATTCCCAGTATCTTAATCTACAAGGTAGGTGCACCAAATAAACTGTCAGCTCGCTGAACACCAATCAGCCATTACATTAAGACCACCTGGCTAACATTGAGCAGGTCCCCCTCATGCTGCTGAAACAGCTTTGACTGTGGTGCACTGCACAGAGTCAGCATTCACTTTTTAAACCATGGTAGTAGCTCTTCTGTGGGATCCGACTAGACGAGCGAGCTTTTACTCCCCACATGCATCAGTGAGCCATGGGCACCCATGACCCTGTCGCCGATTTACCAGCTGGACCTCTTTTGGTAGGCACTAACTACTGCACACATGTTTTGGAGATGCCCTGACTCAGTCATCTAGTTATCACAATAAGGCCCTTGTTAAAGTGGCTCAGATGCTTACAGTGCGACTTTCAGCACATCAACTTCAAGAACTGACTGTTCACTTGCTGCCTAATATATCCCACCCCTTATGACAGGAGCGATTGTAAAGAAAGAACTAGACAGTCAATGCTATTCACTTACTTCTCAGTAGTGTTTATGTTATGGCTGTATTTTTAGAGTGTACACCAACTTTATAAGGTACACGTCCACTCATTGCCCATTTTATCAGGGTGTACAGGTCCGCTGCGTATCTGTTAGACCCTCTTTACCTCCTTCATAGTGGTCATAACTCCACAGGACCACCAGAAAGCAGGTATTACTGGGGTGGTGGATCACTTTTAGCACAGTGACAACCGATAAAGCGTGCAGATACAAGCTAGGTGTACCTAATATATTGGCTAGTTGGTGTATAGTATGTCAAAAAGCAAACAATATCAAGCTGCAAAAAACACGCACGTTTAAGCACAAAGCTCTCACCACGTACAACATGCAGAAAGTGCTTTTTTCTACGGAAACAGGCTTAGCGTTGGCTGCGATTTTATCCACTTCACTTAAGAGCGGGATCATTAAAGCCATTTCTAAACATATTATAAGGGAGAAACAGACCATTAACCCTTAGAAGTCGCAGTTATAAAGGAGCATAAGAAAGTGTGGTGTCGGGCCTGGCACCATCATGTCATCTAAGCTGATGATTATACACCCTGTTAATTATTTATTTATACATTCATTTAAGCAGTTTTATAGCACAAGTCTAAAGCAGACACATCTTTCCCATGTAGCTAACACTGCACTGTACTAAATGATGTATTGCATGGTTGCGTAGGGGTGTAACAATGCAGCAAAACATTGTGTTATCAAATATTTGACTGTGTGCATTATGGAGAAGGAGCTTTTCTGCATTAATGATGATGCAACTGCATTGTTTAGAATGCAGTTCAACCAGCACCAAACAACAGCCAAGTCCAGCACATTCATCTCCTACATCACCCCCCCCCCAGCTCTAGTCTCATTAGCCCAAACTGATCACACACTCGTCATTTTCCTTCATTCAAATTTTAGATATTATGAGAATATGATGCTAAAAATATTGTCAGTGTATTGAACCGTGAGTCCTGAATCATCTATCAGCTGTTGTTGCACACAAATGTCTACACGTGTCTAGAACCATGCATAGTTTATGAGGACCCTGGCTAATTTCTCTTCCTTCCGTTTGTAAAAATGACTCAAAACCCTAGAGGGAGCCTGTGAGTCCTAATCCCATCCATCCATTTTCTAAACCGCTTCTTCCGTTTCCGGGTCGCGGGGAAGCTGGAGCCAATCCAAGCTGACTTTGGGCCTAAGGCGGGGTTCACCCAGGACAGGAGGCCAACACATAGACAGACAACCATTCATACACACATTCACACCTATGGGCAATTTTAGAGTATCCAATCAACCTACTGCAAGCTTTTGGACAGTGGGAGGAAACCGGAGCACCCCGGAGGAAACGCACACGAACACGGGGAGAGCTTGCAAACTCCACAAAGAAAGGCACCCGTGGCAGAACCGGGGGTCGAACCAAAGACCTTCTTGCTGTGAGTTGACCGCGCTAACCACTGCGCCACCGTGCCGCCCTCGAGTCCTAATTGATTGGAGTAAACTGTACGAAACACTCCATTACACTTGGAGAGGTCTGGATAGTAGCCAGCATTCTGGATACTGAGTGCTGATTGGTTGGCAAGCTGAGCTGTGTACATAAGTCACTGTTAGAAAGTCCTGTAACCTGTAGTCCTGTGATACGTTAAGTACAAGAGCAGTTTTGCATAAAAGCTGCATATGAACCCATTCAGCAATTTCCTCCAGGATCAATACAGTTTTCTGATTCATTTCAGACTCAGCAGTGCTCTCTAGGATCTGGCCAACCCAGAAAACATTATCGAGTGCTAGTTCTCCTCACTAAAACGTCTGCCGTTTTTACTCAGCGCTTGTTTGAATAGATTTAATTTTTTTCAACATTTTAAAGCTCTAAAGAAAACATTGAAGGCAGAGCTTTTCTAAACATTCACCCTAAAATTAAACATGCTCTTACCACTCAGGAAGAATGTTAAGTGTGCAAGCATTTTTGCCATTGCTTGATATAGAAGCTAAAGGGAAAAAATCAGAAGAGCCGGAGCTGTTGATATTAATATGTAATATTAGAAATGTAACAATGAATCTACCTGTGTCGATCCCTCAACCAAAACAGTACATGATCCAATGCATAAATATGATCCATAAAACTGATGCGTGTGATCGTTCCACAATTAATTAACCTTCATTTTACTGTGAGCAGTGTTTTGTACTGAGAAGCTGCTATTGTGACCTTAAAGCCCAGTCCACATGGGCGTTCAGATCTTGGATCAATGAATGTCCTCTGAGCTCTTTGGAGCGTAAGCTGTTTGTGCAGCGGTGCTTGATTGACTTCAATTTGATGTTACATTCACGTTTGTTTGCTTCTGATGAACTCAAACCTGCAGCCCAGACTGTAACTCTATGTGTTAACCTGTGGGGGGCAGTAATCAGGCAGTCCAGAGTGTTTTTAACCTGTGGGGTTTGAGCTTAATCTTTCAGTGGATTGGTGAAACATGGATTAGTTGTCTTTATTAGACCTAAACCTTGTGTTAAGAATTGTCCTGATATGCGACAAAGGCAGAGAACCCTCTGACAGGACAATCATGGGACATATCTGGTCCTCTAGAAAGCTAAATTAACGACATGTAATGCAATAAAGATGGTTTTTTTTTGTGTTCAACTGGATTTCAATGCCAATAAAAAACTGCAGGCGTTTGACAGGGCCTTGATGATAAAATGTTCACGTTATAAATTGTTAGCATGTGTGAGTTGACGGAAATGTAGCAGATTGTGTGATATTACGTCATATTTCATACTGACCGCAGACCCCACCCAATCACACTGCTGCAAAGTAATGAATGGAAAATGTATCTGATTATTGGCTAATCTAAGAAGAACTAAATCAAGATGCAACGTGTGTCTTACACTCCTAACACTGTAACACAATTAAGTCTGTATTTACATTTAAATAAAATTGTAAAACAATAACCTGAGACTTCTAAGGGCTAAAACACATCAAATACACATTCGGATCTATAAAAAGAGACCCCTACACATTATCTCAGACAGTTTCCTTTATCATAAGCCACTCCTGAGCCAGTTAACTTGAGCTAGGCTCCAGCTAGAATGGCTCCAGTGATGACTAGAGTTGGTGTGTTGGTCCTGACTTGATGCATAAGTTCACGTCGAGTTTATGACGGCGTTATCATCCAGCGTGAGTGGTCACTGGAAGGCCTCAATCCGCCACACTGGGGTGGAGACGTGAACGGGCATCACTCACTCCCGCACTACTAGGTGCCTTTGTCAGGTGATTGCTGGCAGAAAAAAAAAGGAAAAACAGATCAATACATCTCCTCTGGGGCTGACAGGTAATCTTTACCCACCATGAAATATGAGCAGCATCAACCCACTGGATTCCTTAACTGTAGCTGAGGCGATTGACTGGGTGCACGCGCCCCCCGCTCCCACCCCCGGCCCCACCCCCCACTCTCGCTTCCTGCCCCGATGACAAAACTCATTCCAGGCCAAACAGGCGGGGCTCAACGAGTGACGTTGTCATGGTAACGACTAATTACAGTCGCTCTGGCGACTGACAAAAACGTGACGAGAAAATACAGCAGCTGATCCGTCAGTCAGAGGCGGCCGCTCACGCGGAGGAGGGACGCACCTCTTAGCTGTCCACACTGATCCGTCTGCTGCACATCTGTAAAACCTTAGCGCATACAACGGCTTGCACACAATTAACACACACACACACACAGACACACACACTAATACATTAGCTCCCAGCTAGACATGAAGACCTGCCCACCGTCCAGTTAGGCGTCGCTACACCAAACAGGACACTACAATTAAAATGCACGTTTGAACCAAACTTTCATGTGTGAACATTTGAATGTGGAGAGTGTGGGGGGGAGCGCGGGGGGTGGAGGCCCCAGAGGGTGCAGAAACACACACTCACTCTGTTGTGCTAATGAGTGTTTTTAGAGCACTCCAGCGTTTCATATCCATGCTAATAGGGGGCCTGTGTTTTGGAGCCGCACTTTCGGCGGGCACTCCTCTGAACCTTGTCCCAGCGTGAGGTAGCAGAGCTTAGGGTAGGGATGCCACAGAATTAGCCACTACACACTGATTTCACTAATACACGAAAAAACACACACTTAAAAAAAATGCAAACTGGCGACTACAAGGATGGCGAAGACAACTGTCTTTGAATATTGAGTGGTTTGGGCACCCTGGGTCAAATGAGGTTTTGAACATATTATTGACTAAATAAATGAAAAAAACTAAATGTGGCACCTGCAAAAGCTTTATGCTTTTATATCTAATATGAATCTATATTAGTTTCTAAAATGTTGAACCCAATTGAGAGCAAATATCTCGAAATTGTGGATTAAAACTGGTAGAAACTTAATATTTTAGAATATTCTCTGTAGAGCAGGGGCGCTCAACTCCTGGAGATCTACCACGCTGGAGAGCTCGGACCCACCGCATGTGGCTCTTGCATTCAGAAGCTGCTGATGGCTTTAATCATCGGGTGTGTTCGATTAGGGTTCGAGCTAAGGCCTTCAGGGCAGTAGATCTCCAGGACTGTAGGTGCAGCTCCACTTAAAATAAAAAATCAACAAAACACATCATCTGACTCAGGGTGTGCAAACTTTTGCAGGATCAGGTAGCAGGTGGGCTGACAACTCGATGGCTAAAAACACAAGCTGCCTTGGGCTAACACCTTGACCCCAAAAATGGGGACTGCTCTTAAAGAAGCCCTCCTCCTTGGGAAAATGGCCAAATGTGATTACCAGGCTTGATTGCATTAGCATTTCCTTTGTCTGTAAAATAGTAGTTTCACACTTAATTCACAACAGGGATTCATGCAGGAGGTCTGTGTTTTCTGAAGGATCCTCCTGTACACTCGCAGCGCTTGCTCAGAAATTCTTCTCTGAACTGTGCCCAAGAAGTGGGCAGTCTCTGTCAGTCATCCTCATGTTCCCCATGGCTGCTAAATGAAGTCCCTGGCTTGATGAAGCAATGTGTCCGTGACGTGGAGGGCAGAGGACCAGCACATTCTCCTCCAGTGAAAGGGGCCTTCATGAAGCCTTGGTCATTCTCTTCTCGCCTTGCGCCCTTGCGAAAGGGAAGGTAAGCTGTAAGAAGGAAAGATATGGCATTAGCCTAGGAATATTACCAGCCATAAGATTAAAACTACCTGCCTAATACTGAGTAGGCCCCTCATGTGGTTGAAACAACTCTGTGGTGCATTGTGTGTTCTGGCGTCTGTCTATCAGAGTCAGCATTCACTTTTTAAACCACGGTAGCTCTTCTGTGGGATCTTTACCAGGTTAGCCTTCACTTCCCACATGCATCAGTGAGCCTTGGATGCCCATGGCCCTGTCGCTGATTCACCAGTTGTCCTTCCATGGGTCACTTTTGGTAGGTACTTGCTTCTACATACCTGGAACACTCCACAAGACCTGCTGTTTTGGAGATGCTCTGAATCACAATAAGGCCCTTGTTATAGTGGCTCAGATCGTTATGCTCACCCATTTCCAGCGCACTGACTTCAAGAACTGATTGTTCACTTGCTGCCTAATATCTCCCACCCATTGACAGGTGCCACCGTGACCGGATCAGCAAAGTTATTCAGTGTATGCATTTCTGATGCACATTAAACCTGAACTTTACATTAAACAGGACACTCATGATTCACAATGGGCCCAACAATACAGGCAGCAAGAGAATGTCTGTACTGAACACACGCCTGCTGCATTTTATACCTTTACTCAACAGGGAAAACAGACAATGTCTTATCTTTCCCTGAATCCCACCGCTGCCCCTGCATACAACATTCATCATGCCACGATGACCAATACGCCCGACCTAAAAGCTGATCAGAGATGCTGGAGGCCGCACGTTCCAAAATAAAAAGCATCATTTAGAGTGCGCCGTCTTTGTCGGTCGCCTCAGAAGTTTGTTCAGGTTACACAGCCATTTTGAGATGAAGTCCCAGGTTAGAAGACTCCGGAGGGAACTAAAACTGACATTGTGGCTCTGGGCTGTCTCACAGGATTAGGCAGTACAGCCGTCACTGGCATGTGCTTTTGCTAGTTCCCATTATATCTGCTTGTGCCTCTTTCCAGATGACTTCTCCTCCAAACCGATCCGGCGCGGGGAGGAAGGCAGGATCATTGATTAATATTTCTGGAGGGAGTGATGGCTAACCGTGAGCTGTGCTTAACCCAAACAAAACACTTCTGAGGTTGAATACAGAGGCTTGAGTTTACACATTCAGAAACCACAGAAACACCTGACCTTCAAATATTTAAGAAAAGGTCAAGACTTGTTTAAAAAAAACTCATTAGGATCCTCTAAGCACCTTTATAACAATCAGTAACAGAAACTAAATATTTTTTACATTTGCAAAAAGTTTATTGCAGATTATCCTGTTTTTTCCTTATGGCTTTGTAATCATCAAGGCAAGCCAATGCAAGTTTATTTCTATAGCCCATTATCATACACAGGGGTCATTCAGTGCTTTGCAGAGATAAAATGAGCATAAAAAAGAAAAGTAAGCCATAGAATTAGGAGTAAAAAAATGACAAGTATTTACTTTAAACAGTATTTTATGAATTGAAATAAAAATTTAAAAAATAAATAAATAAAAAATAAAAGTGCATGATCAAATTAGAGCCTCTGACAGCTTTTAACTTTTTAAAACTGGCCACAATTTGGGAGGTAAATCTGATCTCTGAGAGCTGGTTCCAGCAGGGGGCAGCATAATGACTAAATGCCATTTCACCCTGTTTAGTTTCAGCTCCAGACTCAACTAACTGACCAGCTCCTGTTGATCTAAGAGATTTTTCAGGCTGATCTTCATCACTACAGATAAACATTTAGGGCTCAAACCACTAAGAGACTTACCAACAACAAGTAAGCCTATAAACTCAGCTCTGTATATGATTGGACGCCAGTGTAAGAAGCTGAGGGCTGGAATAATGTGCGTTGTTCGGATTCTAGCAGCAGCATTTGGAATTAGCTGTACCTGCCTAATGGTCTTTTTTGGCGAGGCAATAGAATGCAGCAGAGTAATGATGACTTCCAGCAACAAAGAAGCCATCACACGTAAACAGAAGACACGCAAGCGCTGGACACTGTAGGTAATGATCCAGCTTAAATAAAAGGATTTGAATGTCTTAATGGTCCCTCATGTTCAGACTCTCAAAAAACAATTATTTCACAAGCACTTCCTGCAGTCCTGCCCCTCCCCTGTTTATTAATCAGCTAATTACACATTGACAGTAATGAGGCCTCTGATTCATGCACTTAAATGAACAGGACTGAATGGCTATTTAATGATTAGCCCTTTGTGCGGCCTACCGTATATAGCAAGGCAGCATCCACTCGAGAGGTTGGAGAAAGACAGAGGGGACTTGAGAG
>JBBPDA010000001.1:31860867-31873360 GCA_037974385.1 Arnoldichthys spilopterus
CTGGATATAATAATGTGGGTATGGGGCAGATATGTGCTGGATATAATAATGTGGGTATGGGGCAGATCTGTGCTGGATATGGAAATTTGGAGTGTCTGAGACCCTTTGGCTGAACCCAAAAGGCCTCAGCTGCAAAAAAAGAATTCTGGAAAAATCAAAAAACAGTGCAAGCAATGCAAAATGGTCCAAATAACGGTTAGCTTGAGCTTGACTCCAGGTCGCTGTTCACATTTTATATTAAAAAGCTGTTTCAGAACATGGAGCACAGCTGTATCACATTCTCAGCCAGGCGCTGAACATGAGTAAAGTTCTCAGGAGCAGCTGCAGCAGTGGAGCAGCCTGGAGTTCACCACAAACAGGCAGAACAGAAATCTAAAGACAAGACAAGCTGTGGGTGGCTTCACAGACAGACTGGAGTGAAACCAAGTGGAGAAGCTAAGCTGAGCTTGTTGCTATAGTTTCATGGCTCCACGTTTTTGATGGAAGAAGTTGCTGAGACTGAAGTATGGTTGATATTGGCACTTGGACAGCAGTGACTTAGTGGTTAGAACCTTGTCCTTGTGAAGAGAAGGTTGCAGGTTCCAGTCTCGGCCCGGGTACCACTGAGGTACTGTTGAGCAAGGAACCATCCCGCTACACTGCTCCCCGGGCACTTATACATAGCTGCCCACTGCTGCACATGTGATGAGCTAATATGGTGCACGTTGTGTGTGACTGAGGGTGTTCACAGTGACAAATAAGTCACTTTCAGTTCACTTCTTTCTGTAGTTTTCTTTATTTTGTAGATCTGCTGTAGAAAAGCAATAAAACACTCAAGGTTGTGTGTTACACAGAAAAACAGCTCCGTGACTGAATCACAGCTGTGCTGTGGTGTTATAAGCAATAATGAACAAGCTAAAGTGTTTTACTGCTTAAAAGTTTTTTTAAAAAGTGATGTATTTTTTATATTTTCTATAAAAGATTTTATATATGTTTCATACACAGACGTAATTCAGGAAGCTTAAGAAAGAGTGAAATAAAAGAAGTTAAAATGATACAATTTAGTTGCAAAGTGAAGCAAAGTGGAGAATTTATAGAAGTTAAAATGAAAGAGAAATTTAACAAAACTGAAACATTAAAGCTGCAGTTTACATACATTCCTCACTCTTTAGGACTGTAAGCTAGTCAGAACGCTCTCCACCGGAGCAGAAAGCTCCTATCCAGGCCTGTGAATTCTGACTTGAGTTTAGCTCCAGTAAATTTCCAGTTAAAAGTGTTTTTAAAGGCTTAAAGTCTTAATCAGTCCCACATTCAATGCACTGACAAATAAAAAAAACATGTGAAGACATTTAAACAGATGTTGTTCTCTCCTCTCTTCTACACTGCTCATCACTGACACACTCAGACATCAAAACCACCTGTGCAGGGTTGCCAGATGGGGAATCCTTGAGATTTTTTAGCATAAAAAAGCAAAAAGCATAAAAAATAGATATTTATGTAATAATACAAAAAAAAAAAAAAAAATAATAATAATAATAATAATAAAATTATTCTAAATCCTTATTATTAGTTTTATTCTTATTCTTACTATTTCTTTTTTAAATTATTGTTATTATTTTTTAGACCATAAAGTGGACATGTCTTGAGCATTTTTTTTATTCATGTAAAAATTTGAAATATCGAAGAAAGATGTGAATATTAAAAAATGAAAATATTCAAAGCAACTACTTCTGTTTTAAAATGGAAGGTAATAAAAGGGTTGTGGTACCATTATGCACCTAAAACAGGTTTTGGGAGTGAACCTGACCCAGTTTCTCCACTGGTTTTTGAGGAATAGGGCAGTGAGGGATACTGCCTGCACCCCACAGGGAGAGCGAAGGGGGCAAGGGTGAGGCTTTTTTTTAGGCTTTATGGGAAGCGGTGTGGTAGCGTGGGGAGGTGAAGGACAGCGTGGCCGGCCATTCCATCAGTCAGCGCAATAAATGGATGCAATCTGTATCCCTGTACAGCATCGGCTGTTTTTAAATTCCACCTCTTTTATCCAAATGAATGATGGACTCTGGTACAGTGCACTGTGCCGCAATATTAATATACATCAGAGGCCAGCGCCCCTCACTAAATCAGAGCACTGGGGGGTATTTGTTATTTAAATGACAAACAGCGCAGCAGGGACAAGGCGCAGGAAGAGGAGACTTTGGAGAAGAGGTGGACAAACCAATTCAGATTTCAATCCTGCAGCGCTGTGCACGAGGGCCCAGGAACCATCAGTCTAATGAGAAAAGGCAGGCGGGCCGGCCCAAACGGACGAGGGGCTGATGCCTGGCACCGTTTCCAATTCCGGCTCCCTCTCATCATCTTCCCCTTTCTGGGACTGGTCACAACAAACAAGGGGTTACACGATCATGTCTGCACTGGGATTTCCATTGAGAAATGTACTGATAAATACAGTGAAACATATATAGAGCTGTGGAAAAACGTGTTAATGTGAAATATGGAATATGCAATGTATTTTAGCCTATTCATTTGTCATGCAGGCAATAATAAGTTATTAAAATGGGAAAAAAGCAACAAAAATACTGATCAGCATTTACATTAACACAAGTGGCAGGTGAAGTGAACAACACAGTTATTTCATTACAATGGCACCTGTCAGGGAGGTTGGATATATTAGGCAGCAAGTGAACAGTCAGTTCTCGAAGTCGATGTGCTAAAAGCAGGAAAAACGGATGAGCGCAATGATCCGAGCCACTTTGACAAGGGCCTAATTGTGATGTCTAGATGACGGAGTCAGAGCATCTCGCAGGTCTTGTGGAATGTTCCAGGTGGTATGCAATAGTTAATACCTACAACAAGTGATCCAACTGGTGAAATGGGCACAGGGTCATGAGCACCCAAGGCTTACTGATGCATGTGGGGAGTGAGGGCTAGCCTGTCTGATTGGATCCCACATAAGAGCTACTGTGGTTTTAAAAGTGAACGCTGACTCTGATATACAGGGGTCAGAACACACAGTGGCCTAGTGGTTAGGACATTGTCCTGTTCAAGTCCTGGCCTGGGCACTACCGAGTCACTCTTGAACAAGGTACCACCCCGCTTCACTGCTCCCCGGGCGCTGTTGTACGTGTGATGGGTTACATGCAGAGGTCAAATTTGGTTGCATCACATGAGTATGTTCACAATGACAAATAGTCAGTGGCAGTCATACCCGTTTTAGCAGCATGAGGGGGACCTACTCATATAAGGCAGACGGGCTTAATGTTATGGCTGATACATTAGTACACAAAAGTATACGCACCCATTTGGTGGAGCGTAAATAAGTTCACGGTCTATACGGTTTATAGAAACTGCAATAAAACTAAAATATCAAATTTAAATGTTTTTCATGTAAAACAATTTATTTATTTTCACACTGTCACTGAATTTAAACCTTTTTACATCATTTAACACCAGTTAAGCAGAAGAGTTCTGCTGAGAAATGGCTTGTTTTACAGTGTGAAAGTGACTATTTGTCATTGTGAACACACTCAAACACCACAACGAAATATGACCTCTGCATTTAACCCATCACACGTGCACATGTGGAGCAGAGGGCAGCTATCAACAGTGCCTGGAGAGCAGTGTAGCGGGACGGTACCTTGCTCAAGGGTACCTCAGCAGTGCCCGAGTCAGGCCCTGAACTTGTGACCTTTACTTCACAAGAGCAATGTCCTATATTCTATATTTGGGCGTACTTTTTCTAATGACCAACAGGCCTCTTTATTAATGCTAAAAGTCTCTGAATGAGGCGACACAGCTTTAACTTAAACACGCATTAATGCAGCTCTCACAGTGTTTGTCTTTTCTCCAAAACAGCAAAACTGTGGTTTTATCTTGGGAATAGGAGCATTTCAGCAAGGCATGAAAGCTTGGAGGTCAGACAGTAATTATTCAAGTCACATGTAGCAGCGCTGTTGTGTAATGGGAGTGTATGGGCAGTCTTCCAAACTCCAGTTTAATTCCACCATCTATTGATGAATCGGAAACATGAGCCAAAACTGCTGCAACAAGTAGCGCTGCCAACCACAGCAGATCCACCACTGGCATGCGAATACAGAGCAAACCGTCGAAAACATCAGCTGAGGAAAATCAGTCCATGACCATGTGTTTGTGTTAAGTATTTAGAGAAGCGTGAGGATCTCTCAGCACCGTGAGGGGCATTTCTGCGCTGGACTGATCATTTCATTACAAACAGGTTGAATGTGGAGGTCGGGCGACGAAGTCATAGAGAATCCAGGACATGTTCCTGATCTTGAATAGCTTCCTAAGCCCCTGTTAGACCTTCTGTATCTCAAAAGCTGCAGGAAATGAAACGTATGGAAGCCTCAGAGGATGCTTCAGGTCAGGAATGAGGAATTTAACAGAAAGCCCCACTCATCAGAATTTTAACAGCGCTTTTTCGGAAATTTCTAAGGCCAAAGAACATTACAGGCAACACACACACCAAGCAAATCCAGGAGGTCTGGATAAAATAGCCTTGCATACACACATCCACCACTAGCATACTATTGGTCCACCTGCCTAGTAATGCACAATGCAACTTTACTTATATTTCTGTATTTACATATATGTCTTTATCTTGTAAATATGTTTATAGGAGTTTAATAAAAAATATGTATATATTGTTAATCAATAGATTTTGATAGATTATCTTTTTTTATTTCGTTTTTTACTATTAGTTTTAGTCATTGCATCTTAGGAGTAATTTCCCATTTCACTGTACACTGAGTATGTGACAAACTTCTTGAACTGAAAAATTATGAAATTCATAAGACTAAAGTCATTAAATAAATATTACAGGCATATCCTAAATATTGGGCACATGCTAAATTTAACGTTTTCTTGATTTTATAAAACACATAAACATTCATAAATCACACACAATGTTATTTTTCTGCACATTTTCTGCAAATTGTATTTGTCTGCTGAATAAAACATATTAGAAAATAAACAAAACAAACAAAAAAAATCTTAAAATAGACCATAACGTTTGCAGACAAAAATATTGAGGTTTCATTTTTATCCAATATGTTAAATTCAGCAAAAAAACAGTAATTGTGTATTAAAATGTATTTTATGTCTTTTTTCTTCTTTTGCAAAGAGCTAGACTTGAGTTGGTTAAGACTGAAACCTGTGTGTGTGTATATATATATATATATATATCCAATACATATATTTTTTATCAGATTTTATGTATATATACTTGGTATGTAAATGTGTGTATATAAGGATGTATATATATATGTATTTTTCAGCTGTCGGAACAGGTACATTTCCCAATAGGGGATCAATAAAGTTCTATTCTATTCTAAGTGTGTCTCTGTAGAGCATGTGAACTTATTTACACTTATGTCAAATCAACAAAACCTAATTTTACCAAATTTTTCCTGTATACTATAAAATTTAACCCAGAATATTTAGATTAGGGTGGCAGTCACAGTTATTCAGTATGAAAATACCAACCACACACTATGGGAAGAAGGTCCCTACATCTGGCACTTAGTTTGATTAGCTCTTCTTATTATTACACTATAACGTTTCTACATATTATCTGTAATACTTGGCTTGATTTTATATTCTGAACATGCTCTACCTGACGTGGTGGTGGGAACAGCTGTGGTCTTCCTCCTCCTCTTGATGTCTCCTGCACACAGCGATCCAGTTTGCACATTCGGCTGTCTGCTGGGAAAGGAGACGACACACAGAGTTTAGGAGTTTTACAGGCTGTGTGTTTTTAATGCGGAAATATTATTTATCAGTGAGAAACGCTGAAACTGCTTTTAGAGTGAGCGAGAGGCTGAAGTGATCCATTCAGAAAATGAGCCCAGAGAGTCGGTGGCAGAGCGCAGTGAGACATACTGTAGGAGTTTTAACAGAAATATCAGTGGAGGGGAAAGGAGGTGTGTGGGCCATGCGTCTCTGTCGCCGCTGGGTACAGATAAACAAATGACCATGGCTACAGACCCCCCCCCACCCCTCCCCTGTGTGATATGTCAGAAGCCCCTCGCACAGTGAACCCTGATTACTGGGATGTAAAGTTAAGGTCAAGGTCCTCTCCAGTGTGGAGGGGGGCAGGGCCTGGTGCTTTAGGAGCTGATGTGTGTTTGAGTGTGCAGGTGTATGCATCATCTGCTTCAGGAAGAGGAATGAAGAAATACTGTTGCTACAGATCCGGGTTCTCATGGATATGCATTTAAACACACATACGCTCCAGCAGCAGAGTGGCACACCACTCATATCATATCCAAACGTTACCCATGATTTACACTGGTGATGTTTTACCTTTCGGTGATTATCTTGTAAATATGATCTAGGAATCGGATTCCTTCATAGGGTCTATCTTAAACACCGACACAGCTGGCTTTGTCCGACGCTCAGACGGTTTTGCCTGACACGTAGTCGGTTTTGCCCAAAGTTCAGTCTGTTCTTAACCGATACTTGGTCGCTTTTGCCCAACACCTGGCCACTTTTGTCTGATACTAAGTTTCTTTCTCCTGACGTTCAGCCGGTATTGCCCAAAGTTCACCCAATTTTGCCCAACCCAACGTCAGATTGTCCAACGCTCAAACAGTTTTGCCCAACGCTTAGTCAGTTTTGCTTAACCCATGGTCAGTTTGTCCAACGCTCCGTCACTTTTGCCCAACAAATGGTCAGTTTGCCCAACGCTCAGACAGTTTTGCCCAATGCTCAGACAGTTTTGGCAAATACATGGTCACACTCTGCAGATTTTGCAAGAAACTCTGGTTCTCCAGACGCTTGGCCAACTTTGCCTGATCCTCGGATGGTTTTCCCAGCGCTCAGGTGGTTTTGCCCAACATTGCCGATTTTGCTTGGCACATGGTTGGTTTTGCCCAACATCCGGTCAGTTTTACCCAACGCTTGGACAGTTTCGCCCAGCGCTCAGTCAATTTTACCAGCCCCTCGGCCTGTTCTTCTCAACTAAGAACGTGACAGCTGATGCAATACTGGAATTGAGGGGGGTAGGGTAGTGAAGCGTTGTCCTATTCATATTATGGCTTCCTACTCATCATTAGGAAAATGGCAGTATAACAGAACACAGAGAAGCAATAAGTTTTCATGTTTTGCCATTACACTGGTTTCCTTGTGTCTTAGTCTGGTGGCTGTGTCTGCAAATTTTTATGTTACGTTCCCTAGATGAAAACCCTAAATTGGGATATAAACAAAATTTCATGATAAATGGAAAAATGTCCCTGAATTAAGGCTGAGCCTATTCATCAACGTAGTTATTGAGAAGTGCCACGAAATCCATAAGTGAAATGTATTGTTTATTATTGTTTGTAAGGGTGTTCTGCTCTCTGGTCCACGATCCGAAACATAACCTCTCGTTTTACTTCATTTACATGTGCACCAGCAGTGAGTTCCCTGTGAGCCCAAAAACGAAACCCTCTGCTGGGGAAACGTCAACACAAACAGAACCGTTACTTTCTAGGAAAAAATAACATTCACTAAACAGTTTGTCTCCATTTATCAAATTTCAACCCAGGTCTACTTAAAAAAAATGTCTGGTTATATTCATGCGAGGGCTGTGTGATACAGCCTATAAATAACATAGCGATGGCTTGAAATCTCCTTCTCTATAAATGCTGCATTTGGTTTAATACGATGACACCATTATGATGGTTCTGTCCTCTGTAGAATCTGCGAGATCACAAACAAGTTCAACTGAACGAAACTGCATTTTTTTCAAACCAGCTAATTGCACACACATCCCTTTAACACCTTCCGCTAATTAAAATTAGGTTTGTTCTTAATGTTCACGATAGACTGCACATCAAACAAGCTGCAACAAATCAAGTACACTGATCAGACAGAACATTAACACTACTGACAGGTGGCATAAATGACAATAACTAACTCGTTATTTCGTTACAATGGCACCTGTCAGGCACGTGGGATATATTAGGCATTAACTGAACAGTCAGTTTTTGAAGTTGATGTGCTGGAAGGAAAAATGGGTGAGCATAAGAATCTGAGCCACTTTGACTAGGGTCTTATTGTGATGGCTAGACAACGGAGTGCTCCTGAGAAAGTGTGCTGAAGTGAACCAACATGGGCTCAGTGATGAACATGGGGAGTGAAGGCTAGCCCATCTGGTCTGATCCCACAGAAGAGCTACTGTGGTTTAAAAAGTGAAGGCTGACCCTGATAGAAAGGGGTCAGAGCTCACAGTGCACCACAGTCAGAGCTGTTTCAGCAGCATGAGGGACCTACTCAATATTAGGCAGGTGGTGTTAATGTTGTCGCTGGTTAACATATTCGGGTTTTCCTACAACAGCGATGATTCGGGAAAGCCCACTGTGGACTTCATTAAAGACTGACCGCTTCCTGCCAGAGTGTAGGTCATTCCTGGCAGCCACATGAACCCCTCGCCTCACACACGTGTAGATAGGGCCCCGTCACAGCCACCTTTTAACTGGCTGCACATTCCCTGCCCTCAAAAGTCATAAATCACATGATAGTGGTGCACCACCTGGGAGGGAGAGGGGGGCTGAGCGAAGTCTCTATGTTGTATAATCAATAGGTATAAAAATAAATGGCTTGACCGGTATTCTCCGCCCGCTCCCCCTCTCTAATAAAATCCCCGTAATGCATATTTCATTTACTTTTATACTTATTGATTAGCTGTAGCCCAGTTAGTAAATCACGCGTCTATCGATCCCTCAATCGTAGCTCTGTCGGACAGCGTATAACCAGCCATTTGCCGCACTGATAAAGAGCTCAGCCATTGAACTGCCCACAGTAAATCTTTGCAAACTAACTTTTTAATTCCAAAATCAATGGACGCTTAAACACCACATTATTTCACTCGCTGCTGCCCAGGCCGGTATTAAAAGTAATACCCAGATGCGCTTGTGGCTAATGCGCGGGGCTGTGGCCCTCGGTCTCAGCGCTCCCTTGTTTTTCTGCTTTCCTCCGGCATTCGGTTAGAGGCGGCTCAGCTCGGCAGAAGCCCCCCTGTCTCGTCTTCCTCCACCCCTTCCAGTTTGTATCCTCAAGCAAGGCAGAACAACGAAGAGTGGACATTAGAAAGAGCTTGGCGTGTAAATAAATGGAGGACGGTCCAAAAAAGGCACGACGCGCAGAACAGCCACACAGGACTACTGTGTTACTTTTCAAAGTCATTTATGGAAGAAGACCTGTATAAAAATTTACAGCGAAATGAATGGATTCGGTGTTAAACACGGCCGGCTGATAAACATGTCTCATGGAATCAGTTGTCCTTATTAAAAGCTTTTAGTGTGAGAAAGAAAGCTTTTATTGATGGAGTGAAAGGGATTCTGGAGGACGGGACTCATTAAACGGTTGAGAAGTTTCCGCTGCGTGTTCCTCAAACACGGGCAAAAATGGCTCGATGTTTAGAGGAGAAACGCCGACTGACAGCCGAAGACACAACGCAGACACGCTCAGAAGGTCACCTGAGGCGTCCGAAGACGCCTCCGACGCTTTTTTTTGAGTGCTGGCTGGTCCCCGAGGCGTGGCGCGGAGTGCACGCTGACGCGAGGGTCAATCGCGGTCCGCGTGCCCGCATCTCTGGAGCAGATATATCAATTAAAAATAATAAATCAAAGAGGCGCGAGAGGCGCAGCCAGCAGCCGGACCGCCATCTATTTTCATTAGGCCCCGGGGCCCTCCAGGTGTGAGGAGGATCTTAAGATGAATAGAGGTATTCAAATGAATCAAAAAGGATTAGGGACCCCTGGGATTGCGATCAATGCAGGCAAATCAATAATCAATAGGCCACTCACACCAATATACTAACTGCTGACATCGAGATCTCACAATTAAAATGAAAAGCAGGCGAGAGAGGAGAGAGGAGGGCCGCAGGACTATGATTTATCTGGAGCCAGCGAATGTCATTTAGGAATAAATAAAGTCGATCGAGAGAACTCGCGGCGCTGGAGGGATGCGGTTATGCATTTTAACATGGCAACAGAGTGCTAGGTACTGGGGGGGGGCGATCTGTCGCCGCAATTCCCGCACAATCCCATCCATAACAAACTAAGCGTAGAGAGCGAACTCGCCCTACTGTGTAGAATATACACCGATCAGCCATAACATTAAGACCACCTGCCTAATATTGTGTAGGCCCTTCTGCTAAAACAGCTCTGACTGTGGTGCACTGTGGGTTCTGACCCCTTTCTATCAGCATTCACTTTTTAAAACCACAGTAGCTCTTCTGTGGGATCAGACCAGACAGGCTAGCCTTCACTCCCCAGACTGCATCAGTGAACCTTGGGTGCCCATGACCCTGTGGCCATTTTACCAGTTGGGTTACTTTTGGTAGGTATTAACTACTGCACACCTGGAACACTCCACAAGACCTGCTGTTTCGGAGATGCTCTGGCTTAGTCGTCTAGCCATCACAGTAAGCCCTGGTCAAAGTGGCATCAACTACGGACAGGTGCTATTGTAATGAAATAACTAAACGTAAACACTACGATTGGAAAACAATACAGAAACAATCCCTTCTTCATCTGCAGGAAAAAAAAATCACTTTCACTAAGGACGGATATTTACTAGACAAGCTTAACATTCCTAACATTAGAAATCAAAATTCACTTTTCATCACCTATTCTTTTTATGTACGATATTGTTTAGAGAAGGCAAGGGACACCGTTCTCCACACGAAGATGTGGTCGCCCTAAAGGGGCAAAAGAATTACAGCATTTAATGACAGGCTGACTTTTAATTATAAGGCCACTAATTTCACAACCTGAGTTCATTCGGATTACTTTCCTAATTCGTTTTGTAGTCATGTGGGGCAAGAATACAGATTAGGTTGAGTTTACTTAAAAAAAAAAAAAAAAAACAAAAAAAAAAAACAGTGCTTCCTCCTCACATAAACTGATCATTCTTCTCACTCACAGATTGTTACTCCGCCTACTGTTCGAAAGCTGAAATTATAGCTGAAGTTATAAGTATAACAGTCGAGCCCAACTGCCTTTAATTCAGGCAGATAACTACTCCTGGTTTCTCAGCCCCCTACTAAATACAGCCACATTTTCCCAATCATTATTGCATAGCCTCAAACCACCAAAACAGGGTCTATTGCTGCAAGTTCCAGGCTTTAACTGAAGCCTCTTTTACAAACTGAGATTCCACTTTGGTTTATTATTGTTATCTGGTGTCGACCAGAGGAGGATGTGTTCCCCTTCTGAGTCTTAGTTCCTCCAGAAGTGTGTTCCTCCAGCTTAGGGAGTGTTTCCTCTCCTCTGTTGTCATTGGCTTGCTCATTAGGGACTCAGACCTGAATTCTGTAAATGTGTTTTGGGACAGCAGCACCTTACATTTACATTTATTCATTTGGCTGACGCTTTTATCCAAAGCGACTTCCAAGACGTGGAGCAGAGTAGTGGGACGGTACCTTGCTCAAGGGTACCACAGTAGTGCCTGAGCCGGGACTTGAACCTGCGACCTTTAGGTCCCCAGTGCAATGTCCTAACCACTAGGCCACCACTGCTTCCTGGAGGCCTGTGAAGCAAACAAGGAATTCATTCATTTCCAAAATTTCCAAGGGTTATTTATATTTTCCGATAAAATTCGTACCTGGCCTCCAAAACTTGGGACTCCATAAACGAACGGATCCTTGAAAAGCTTGAAAAGACGTCACCGCCTGTGTTCTCTCCAAGAAAGCCCTGAAAATCTTCATCTTGGCTCGTGTACGGGGCCTGCTGGAGAAGCGTGAAAGGTTTCAACAGTATTCACCTGTGTGGCGTTCGATTAAAAAAGGCTTATAGTCAACTGGAAAGCAGCTGGAAAACGAGCGTTTATACTAACCTGGAACATTCTTGTGAGCTCCACACGCTGGCCGTGGTTTGGGTACACGTTCTCCCTTATCAGTGTGAAATAAACACATCCAGAACAGATTGGCCTACATACGGCAACAACCCTCAACTGGTCCCACTGCACAGCCCGCCCCCCACCAGGATCTCACTAATGCACACGTTACTCCTCATAATGACCACATTCGATAGAAAATTGCGTTTTGTCTTCCTAATTAAGCTGATGAAAGAATATTGTGGCCTTTGGCCAAGCACCAAAAAAACTCGGCGGTTTTATATTCGCAAAAGACGCTTTGGGAGCCTCGCTGCTGCGAAGAAATTCATATGGCCCCCACCCCTTCAGCTTTCGGAAACGACTCCCTGGAGAAGTGGCAAAATCGATAATACCCAAAGGCCAAAATATGCGAATCCAAATGGGGAAATACGATGTCGGGTCACTCGTTTTCCTGCTTGATGGGTGCCCACAGTTAACATAGCTCCAGGTGTAGCTAGTCCATAGGAAATCCAACCCATGGTCTCCACATACTTTAGCTGTGGCCCGATACTGAGTACTGATCTGATACCTGGACTTTGGGTTTGGGCCAATACTGAGTACCAATCCGATACCTGGGCTTTGGGTTTGGGCCAATACTGAGTACTGATCCGATACCTGGGCTTTGGGTTTGGGCCGATAC
>JBBPDA010000001.1:31898508-31920790 GCA_037974385.1 Arnoldichthys spilopterus
ATGGGGCAGATATGTTAGAATAATGTGGGTATGGGGCAGATATGTTAGAATAATGTGGGTATGGGGCAGATATGTTAGAATAATGTGGGTATGGAGCAGATATGTTAGAATAATGTGGGTATGGGGCAGATATGTTAGAATAATGTGGGTATGGGGCAGATATGTTAGAATAATGTGGGTATGGGGCAGATATGTTAGAATAATGTGGGTATGAAGCAGATATGTTAGAATAATGTGGGTATGAAGCAGATATGTTAGAATAATGTGGGTATGAAGCAGATATGTTAGAATAATGTGGGTATGAGACAGATGTCCAGATGTGATAGATATTTCAGGCCGATATGTGATATGATGCACTTATGGCGACTCAGAAAGAGCAGAATGTTTAGATGACTCTGCTAAAATACTCATTTTTCTCATTTTTACTCTTATTGAAATAAGTATCACCTCT
The DNA here is from genome assembly GCA_037974385.1 of Arnoldichthys spilopterus. Taxonomy (NCBI): domain Eukaryota; kingdom Metazoa; phylum Chordata; class Actinopteri; order Characiformes; family Lepidarchidae; genus Arnoldichthys; species Arnoldichthys spilopterus. Next base: position 31,898,960 of record JBBPDA010000001.1, read on the forward strand.
AACGCAGACAGATGCCCCAAATTACTGTATTTTTTAAATAATCTTTTTGTATCGACATCACCAGATAAGCACATGAAAACTATCAGAGATCAGCATCACCCTACAAATTCCATGATGGTGCATTTTTTTGTATATTGCAGCCTGTGGAATACATACTGCAAAAGCCAACGCAGAAATCAAGTGCTATTCCAGATCGACCAATTACCTACAAACATATATGAGAATTGTGGCTGAATCAATATCCAGTTTTATTTTTTTCTTGTACAATTAGTAGTATCTGCTGATGCCAAAACACAAACAGGAATATCTGTGTAAATTCTGACTGAATCTACTTGGATCAGCATCACAAAAATGTTATAAATTAAATATTATTTATTTCTGTCTAAAACAAATGAATTGCATATGTTTTTAGTGCATATAGTGTTTGTGTATATACATATCTGAAATTTCAGTGCATTTCTGCAGAAACAGATCAGATCCCTAATAGAGAGGAATGGAGAGCTGGGCATTGGAGGGCACTTTGTTTTTACACGTGCGTATACTGATATGAGGCCATACACGGGTATTAATGACGTCACGCATCCTCAACGACAGATCAAACGAACGCGAGCACGCGCGAGGATTACATAACAGCCTGCTATGCCCTTCAGGAGAAAAGCCTTAGAAGATGCCATTAACAGCTGTGTTTACATCTCTAACGCCTCCTCGCGCGTTTATCTACGTATTAACAGCGTGTTAGACCGACGAGCAGGCGCACCAGGCTCCTCGGCCTCCTCAGCACCACCTTCCTTCAACAGAAGACACAGAAAAACACACTTTATCACAACAACGCGATACAATTGCGCATCCCAGCGCGAGCCTCAGCCAAACACTGCACTCTCCCCACACAGCATGCTGGATCAGCGGCCATGCCAGGGTAGCGTTAAACACAGGCAGTACGAATCAGTAAACGCGTTCTAAACCTGAAGCATGCCAAGCCCGAAGGTTGGTGTAAAGTGTGCGCGAAAGGTAAGGGGCTGTTAGAGCTCTCGCTTTCACTCACCAGCTGCATAACCCGCTGCTCTGTTTACACTGCTGAAAACATGGGCAGGTCTTCCGCCCCGTGTGTGACGTCACTTCCGCTCTCTCCACGCCTACACTGTCATTTATTTATTTATTTGGTTAGACATTCATGTTAGGTGTTAGCTCCTAATCCAAAGAGTCTTTATATCGCATTTAATGACGAATTTGACGTATTTAATGACGTCTTTAACAAGACGAATAAAATGCCTAATTTATAATAGTGTAAATAATGCTATTAATGGTATAAAAAAATTTAAGAATATTAAGATTTCTTATTTTGTAAGGATTCGCTGATTTTAACATTGTATGGGAGTTTTACAAAGTAAAAGTATTGATTTCTACACAAATTCTAATTAATATTTATTTAAGAAGTAGCTCCGTTTCAGCATGCAGTGATCAGAAACTCACGTTCTGTCATGCTTTACTTGTGAAAACTGAAGCTTAAATGTAATTTATACTGGTAAAACCTATTCTTCAAATGAACTGAGAGTAAAATTTAATTAGTTCTTTTTGCATTTTTGATATAAATAAAGATGGATAATAAGCAAAACAGATTTCTACAAATACCACATAAAATGTGCAGCTTTTTTACCCTCAGTCTTTTCCGAAGTGAGATGAGGAGTTTGGCCACACCAAAGTAACATTTATCAAAGTCTTTTTAACATTAAGCAATAATAAAAGCAAAATCATGATTTTTTACATTTACCAATTACCAATTTACAGCCCTCACCCCCTCAGAATACACTGTTTCAGTTTAGACTGTTAGGTCAGCACTCGTTTCACACAGCATTTAATGTTAAGTGTATAAAATGTTTTTAAAGTTTGAGTTTTTATGGTGTTTATGGTGTTTTTAATTTATATAGTTTCTGTTATAATTATAAAAAATGACAGTAAGTAACAGTGAAAGGTCTGGTCCATTTCCGGAGCATAAAAGTCCAAACAGGTCCAGCAGAGAAACCCTGAAGAAAACAAAAAGTTACTCAAAAGTAATTTTTCTGGAGTAGTAATGACTACTTTACCATATGTTCTAACACCCCCCCCCACACACACACACATTCACACACACACACACACACACACACACACAAAATGGGGGGGGAATGGAAAGGGAAACTCAGTGAACAAGAGCACAAAGAGCATTTAATCTCTCTCATCTTCCTCTTAATAACTGCAAATTTCCCCTCGGGCTCCTGGGAGAGGGCCTCAGCGAGCGGCTCAGCCCTTATCTGTCCCTTCCACATTTTGTGCTGCAGAGCGGCTCCCTCAGTACCCAGCCCCCAGGCCTCTGCTCACCCAGGCCTCCGGGACGTGCAGGCTCAGGGGCCTCCATTGTTCCAGGCGAGCCAGAGCGTCCGGGGAGCAGAATGAGGGACTCCAGCGCTGCTCTGTTCAGCCATTGCCTTTTTGCAGGAAAACATATCAGAATCAGATCCTTTAAACGCTAATAATTAGCAATTTAGAGCCCTTGCCCCCTCAGGATACACTGTTTCAATTTAGCCTGTCAGGTCAGCGCTCGCTTCAAACAGCGTTTAATATTCATTGTTTCTTCCTCTTTACTAATTTCTCATTAGTGCCGTGTTTGGGCAGAGACAGGTGATTGTCTGCAATTCATCCACTGCTCATTAAAGGCACTGAGAGATGCTCATGTTCCCCACAGAACCTTTACAGCTAAGGAATTTATCAGGAAAGGTTCGTCCATCCATCTGTCAAACATCCATGCATCTATCCATGTCTGTCTTCTGTCTGCCTGTATGTTCATCTGTCCATTCGTCCATCCTTTCATCCAGCTGGCCATTAGTGTGTCTGTCTATACATTTGTGCATTCTATCTATCTATCTATCTATCTATCTATCTATCTATCTATCTATCTATCTATCTATCTATCTATCTATCTATCTATCTTTTGACAAATCTATGGCTGCTGATCATGTAGAAGTTGCTGTTTGTTATGTAAAAGACATGTTGTTGTTATATGTATATTTATGTATCTATAATTTTTACATAGGAGTAGCATTGATGTGTGCAAAAATGAGCATCTGATCCTTCTAAATGACGGCCTTGAACACTAACGATCAGTGGCTTAATTACGCTGTTGTATTTTTATTTGTATGTACAAGTATCATTAATAAACTTAATTAAAATGTAAAAAAAATTAAATAAACATTAAAAAACTGATTCACAATTTTATTGATCCTCTGTGGTTTCATGCATGTGTGTATATTCCCAGTCAAATATCATGTTGATTTTCTAAGTGAAAATAAGCATGCATCTTTTACAAAACAATTATAATAATTAAATAAAATATAAATGTGCCATAACTTTTGCACAGGCCACATTTTGTGTAAAACTGAGTAAATGAACAGTGACTATGTGTTAAAATGTTCAGAAGCGTATGTCTCCGTAGAAGAAGTTCTTATTTGCACATAGAAAATCCACCAGTCATTTTGTCATTTGACCCGGGGCATCCAGACTTTTGCCTGTGACTGCGTATGGGTGCGCAGAAAGGACTATGAGTGTAATGTAAGCATCTGTTAACGAAGTTATTGCATGAAAAAGTGTTTAAGAATCCACGCCACACATCTTACCTCGAGGGGCCCGGAAAACACTTAACGAGGAGCCCATTGTTTCAGAAGGCACAACTCAACTCATTCATTTGCGCTCAATTATGGATCACAAAAAATAAATTGATTTTCGTCGCAGCCTCTCGCACAGAAAAGAAGCGGACGATAATGCGCACTTGGTCTGCAAACCCAAATCCAGAGATTCTCATCAGAGTGAGGAAAACGCGCCCCAGCTTTAGAACAAAAGGGGAGCGTTTAGGAGCGACCGGGCCTGGAATAATGAATGAAGTCCGAGTAAGCTATCTTCCCCGGGCAGGGAGTCACTGGGGATGCCGACGCAGAGCCGGTGAAATGAACTACCTATCTGCACAGAGAGTGACTGCTCCATCCTATTTGATTTGGCTCTCCTATCATCTCTTAAGAAGATGTCAGCCTTGCTCCATCTATTGCTCCAAGCCTTTATCAAGGCTGAGACGTTCCCCAGCAAGGAAACGGGGAGCTGCATTCCAATCCCTTTCAAGGCACAACACTAAAGAATAACTGTTATGCGATAAAAAGCCGGTTGTTAAATAGATCTGTCTATTTGTATGGTAATAATGATCGTTTTAAGAGCCACCGTGTCACGACTGGCGGAACAAGGCAGCGGATTTGTATGCAGGCATTGTTTAGCAACGTGACTCTTTGAACGACCTTGCGAAACTTTTATACTGTAAAAAATGAAGCAGCTGCTTCTCGGTTCTTGTTCCCATTCCTCCAACTGCAACACAACAGTTGCTTTAGAGATGTATTCTTTTGACAAAAGCTCCAGGCAGAGCTAAACTGAGCTTCCTCGGGTTGTCCGTTTTTGGTGACACGTGCAGGTGAGATACTCTAACTGCTGGTAAATGTCAGCGAAATGCCAGTAAAGGCGTCTCTAAATCCTGGCCAGAGAGTGAGAACTGTTATAAGTTACTGGTTTCCCAAGTCTGACATATTTGACTCTCAGTACTTTGCTTAAGTGTAACACTCTAACCGGCCTCTGAAGGTAACTAAAGGTCATGGAAATGCCATTAAAGGTCTCTCTAAATCTTCACCGAGAACTTTTGTTAGTTACTGCCTTTTTATTTACCTCCGATTTTTCTGATTTACCCCCAAATTTAGTCATCGTCAGTTACACCCGTGTGTCAGGTTTCTTCCCCAGGCACATGATACCACCAGCACTGGAAGGGTGAGGGTGAGCATGTGCTTCCTCCAGATAACGTGAAGTCAGTCACCGCCTCTTTTCCAGTAGCTAATAACAGAATTTCATTGGACAATGTGATGTGCTCAGAGGAGAGCGCTGAGTGCCCCTTCTGTTGCATGAGCCAACAGATGCCCATGGTGGCTACGTTCCTGCTGAATGATGTGGGGAGAGGTAGGGCCATTCTTACCATCCAGAAATGAGGCCTGTTATGCTCCTATGGATTCCTGTGTATGGATGGCTGTAGCACCAACTGGAATGGAATCTATGACCTTCCAATAATAGGGCCTGGAGCTTTTATTGCCTTACTGGTGGTGGACTAGTGGTTAGGGCCCTGCCCATGTGATCAGAGGGTCACAGGTTCAAGTCCCGGCCCAGGAACCGCTGAGGTACCCTTGAGCAAGATACGTTCCACTGCACTGCTCCCCAGGTGCTGCTGATAGATGCCCAGTGCTCCACGTGTGGATGGGTTAAATGCAGAGGTCACAATCCGTTGTGGTGCACTTTGTGCCTTTTCACAATGACAAATAGTCACTTTCACATTTTACCCTTGCTTGTCACTTTAACATTTAAGGTGTGAAATTCATATTCATCTGCTAGTTTGTCAGCGCTACTAGTCCTGCTTGAACCAGGGAAATCTCTTTTATTATCAAAACCAAGTGCTGAGAGGTGTGCCAAAGAGTGGCAGTCTTAAATGCACCAAAGATCATGAGATAAGCTTTATCGGCCCACATGAGGTAATTCACCCCAAAAAAGTTTGGGCAGACTGTCGAAACAACATCATCAGCCCTCACCAGACCTCACTTAGACACACTAAAAGTGCACACTGAAAAGGTTGGTGATCATACAGCAACAGGAGAAAGGTGAAATAAAGATGTTGTGCTTCAGTTTTTCATTTAGATTCCACACACCCTGCTCACCAGCTCCCTGCGGACATCAGCTGCCATCAGCAACACTATCAGCAAACAAGAGCGGCCCACTTAAGGGGCATTGTGTTTGTTGGTTGATGTTGTTGCAGCGGTGATGCCCTCATAACTCCATTGTTCTTTACAAGCTGGAGACAGTATTACACACTAAAGGAACAATGCAAAGGAGAAGGTCATCATGGACAGTGCTGTGTACATATGAATCAAACCTACACAGTGTCCCACTGACCCCAGGGATTGTCGATTTAGCCAAGATGTGTTTAGAGTCCAAATTTTTCTTCTTTACTTTAGAACTGGTGCTTACACCACTAACACTAGTCAATAATCAATAATCACCAAATATTTTCTGGGGATGTTGAAATGGCTCTTGATGAAGGTGGAGCAGACTTGTGGGTGTGGTTTTGGACATAGTATGACTTACTGTGAGCTATAAACACCCAGCTTTTCATGAAGGTGGAGCAGACTTGTGGGTGTGGCTTTGGACATAGTATGACTTACTGTGAGCTATAAACACCCAGCTTTTCATGAAGGTGGAGCAGACTTGTGGGTGTGGCTTTGGACATAGTATGACTTACTGTGAGCTATAAACACCCAGGTTTTCATGAAGGTGGAGCAGACTTGTGGGTGTGGTTTAGGACACAGTAAGACTTTCTGTGAGCTATAAGCTATATATGACTTACTGTAAGAAAGGTTTCTGTTTTATCTAACCGTACACATATGTACCTGGAGTTCATTATACACCGCAAAGACTGAGCAAAGTACTAAACGCAGGGGTGCCAATTATTATGGTATGTAGTTTTTAATGTTCGGGAGTAGTGATCTACATGTAACTGAACTAGAAGCAAAAGTACATTGCTGATTCAACTACATTTATTTTTACACAGTGATTCAAACAGTTACTTCTTTGCCAGTTTTTTGTGTAGTTAACTACTGAAGATGTATACATGAAAGACAAGGAATAATCTGTCTTTTTGATTTTATCATGGATTCTTTATAGTATTTGCATTGCCCTTTGACCCGATTTATTTTAGTTCTGAATCTGACCACTGTGAACAGGCACAGGTAATTTATTACTGGCCACTGAGCAACACCCAATGACAACTGAAGGCTGTTTTACTTTTTTAAGGTACTTGTTTTGCAATAAACTGGAACTGAGTGGCATTTTGCTGCATCTCACCTTTTTGTATAGAGTATTTTGTTACAATTTTAAATCAGATGCGTTTTTACGTAGTACTTCGCACTGTTTGTTTAATGTTCTTTCATTGCCCTCATGCGTTTCAAATGCTGGCATCTCACAATACAATGGTGTTTAAATTATACGATTGTGTCATCGGTCTACTGGTTAAAACTCCAAAACTCCAGTCTGGTTAGGTTCTCTACCCTCCAGAGAACGTGTGTACAAAAATGGAAGATTTGAGAGACGTTCATTCTTTTATAATTTATAAAAATGTGGGATTATAACTCTAAGGTGGTGTCGTTACAGCAATGCTGCTGTTAAAGCTTGTTTAAATAGCCAAGGTTTGGCAAGGGACTTCGTTTACAACATGAAGAAAAAATGGTGCACTGTCACAGAATCGCCATCAAACACTCAGTACTCACATTAAACAGCTGCTCACAAAACAAAGCATAGCACAAACAGAAAGCCAAACTTACAGTTATATTGCAAAGCTGCTCCTACTGGACAAAAACATGGCCTACAGGGTCAAACCAGGTGTGTGTCTGAGAGAGAGACTGAGAGAGAGAGTGAGAGAGAGAGTGAGAGAGACAGAGACAGACAGACAGAGAGACAAACAGAGAGACAGAGTGAGACTGGTCTACCCTAGTTGTAATGATTTGGGGTCATTGGGTTGTAGGAAGTAAATGCAAGCTTCAGTACCTTTAGCTGGGATTTATTAGGAGTAGCAATGAAACACTAAAAGGAAACATAAACTATGACTAAACACAAAACAAACACTGTTGATAGGAACTCTAGAGAGAATAATGCCTAGGGAAACCATAGTGAAGACAACAGGAAAACTTACAGAGAACCAACCGCCACTAAGACAAACACACAAGACTAAATAGGAACACAAAACAAGGAACACCTGACGCAGGGAGGAGGCAGGAACGAGGGACAGGTGACAAGGGCGGAGACAAGGCGGGGCCAAGACAAAACATGAGCACAAGAAAGGTAAGGTGTGGAACCAAAACAAACACTGACAAAAGCACATGGCTAAGGAAAACATAACAAAACAAGACAAAACCTCACACTAGTCCTGTAGCACTGGGAGGGTGAAGATTAGCACATGCTTCCTCTTTCTCTTTGAACATCACTGGACAACTCAATGCGCTTAGAGGAGAGCACTAATGTGAATTTTGTTTTGTTAGCTAACAGATGTCTGCACTGCAGGGGAGAGGGAGGGCTATCCAGCCATTAGAGGCCTGTTATGCTCTTTGAGACTCCTGGCAAAGAATGGCTGTGGCATCATGGGGGATCAAACTTGCCAACTCCTGATGTAAGGCCCAAAGCTTAGACAGCTGTAGGTGGAAGAGAGCTTAGGTGTATGACGATATTAAGAACATTGTAGTTATGAGAATATATTTACGTATGTGAAGTTTATTTATATAAACTTATTCACTGATCAGCCATAACATTAAGAACCTGTCCAATATTGTGATGCAGTGTGTGTTCTGACCCCTTTCTCTCAGTCAGCATTCACTTTTTAAACCACAGTAGCTCTTCTGTGGGATCTGACTGCCCACATGCTTTTGTGAGCCTTGGGTGCCCATGACGATGACACTGATTCACCAGTTCCCCTTTCTTGGATCACAATTGGTAGGCCCTTGTCAATGTGAGTCAAATACTTTTGCGTGCACATTTTTTTAAAAACTGACTGTTCACTTACTGTCTAATATATCCCACCCCCCACCTCCCACTTGTGTGATATTCACTTTCTCAGTGGTGTTAATGTGGGGACTCATAGGTGCATATACGTGATGCTTGGAGGAAGCTCTAAGAGATGCACTGGTAAACGACATTTCTCTTCGACTGCACGCTGGTACTCACTATGGCTGTGATGGCCCTGCCTTCACCCCGCTCTGCACTCGGCTGTGGCCTCCACCCAGGCGGCTCACCGCTTTCTATTTATCTGCCCGTATAACTATAAAACTCGGTCAGGGGGCTCTCTCCCGCCTCTGCACAGCCGCGGCCTGGCAGATTGAGAGCGGCCCGTAATGCACAAGTCTGTTTTTATTATTCTTGCTGGGGGAACACTATTTCATCAAGCGCATGATTCCTGGTGGAGAGAGGGGAGAGGAGATAGGGCCGGCGGCCGGGGCTATATTTCTTCCAATCAAACATTCCGTAGGGGAAAAATGAGTTGGCGCCATCAAAGCCAAGAATAATGCTGCCAGCTTTTATGTAAAGGGAAGGACTGATGGACAAATACAGGAAGGCACGACAAGTTTAATGACGTGTGTTGAGGGGGTCCGAGATTGGAAAAGTGACAGAGAGAAGCGGCCTCCTTGGTGGAATATAAATTGTTGGGGAGGGGGGGGGGGGCTGCTGTAAAAAGGCTTTTATCTGGAGTGAATATGGGACGTAATGTGTGGGTCAGGGTTAAGTCATTTTCTCCGGCAAGTTAAGCGAATAATGAAAGCGAGTCGGCGCAGAGAAAGGAGCAGTTGCCGGCGCCAGTTTGTCTTCATTTATTATGCCAAATCTCATGATTTTGGCGTGGCGGCACCGAGAGCTGCGGCGCGCACCGGTGGACGACATATCGCTTAATTTACACAAGGTAATGAAAGCAGGGATTGGGAGGACAAAACAATTTACCTGCTGACACGGGAAGAAGTGATTTGCGAACATGGGGGTGAGCGGAAGAGCAGGCACAGGGCCAGGGGTGGGGGAGACAGAGAGAGAGAGAAAGAGAGAGATGGTGAAAAAATGGGGTGGAGGGGTAAGAGTGAGAGGAAGTGGTAGAGAGAGAGAGAGAGAGAGAAAGAGAGAGAGAGAGAGAGAGAGAGAGAGAGAGAGAGAGAGACAAAGGGCTGCTCCCTACCTGTGATCACAGCTATGTTTATAGCCTCAGCAGCTCAAGGCTGAAGGAGTCCATCTCTCTCTCTCTCTCTCTCTCTCTCTCACACACACACACACACACACAAACACTAAATGCAATAATACACTAATAATATGTCCCATATGTATTATATACGCCTTTATTTGTAGACTGTATCTTAAAGGTGGGAAATGTTTGTTTGTTCAAATGTGTTAAAAAAAATCTGCAACTTCTATGGGTGTACTTACTTTTTCACTGACGATTATATATCATTATGTAAACAAATGCAGCAGCTGCACTTTATGATATATATGGTATATATATGAAGTAGAGTTATGACATGTAAGTGTCTAAATGTAGCCATCATATTTAATAATTTTAATACATATATTTAAGAATCTATATGCTCTAATAATGTATCTTACATGCATTGCATATACAGTATGTAAATACATTATGTATATAAAAATAAGATTTAAGTCTAATCTTAACCCTAACCCTTATTTTAAGCTCATTTTTAATTTTTTTGCAATTTCAGTTTAAAAATCATGTAGCTTTACTAAAAAGAACTGTATTATTACACACACACACACACACACACACACACACACACACACGCACACACACACGCACACACTGTCCATTAGTCCACAATAAACACACATAGAAAATTACACAGTATACACAATCACACCCACAGGAACAAAAAAAGAACAGTTCACACACTCACACATCTCCTCCCACACAGTCTGTCTGTTTTCTCTCTCTCACTCACAGCCACACATAGAGAGAGAGAGAGAGAGAGAGAGAGAGAAAGAGAGAGAGAGAGAGAGAGAGAGAGAGAGAGACTCGAAAAGGCCAATCAAGACTTAATTGACATCAGTACTTAAGGAGCTGAGGTCCTCGTCTCTGTGCTTCTGTCCTGCCAATCGCAATCACACACAGAACGGCCCTTCATGAGAGCGACCTCCAGGAGACCACAGCTATTATCATCATCCCACTGTAGCCAGCAACAGGTTTTATCAGCCATGGACCTACTGGGGTTCACACCTCTGGACAGGAACTGAAAATACGTCTGAAGCTCAAACGAGAAATGTTTTTGGAGAAATGCAGTAACGCACTGTAGTGCAACACAGTCCGCCTGTAAGGAAAGTTCATTTCTACAGAAACCAGTGGACCTTGGCTCTGATCTCCCAGCCTCCGTGTCCTGTGGTGTGATGACCACAAACCCTCTCAAGTGATTAAAGACAATCACTGCAGTGTTCCAGCGCTCTGCAGATTACAGCAGCGTCCCTGTCAACACTCTTCAGTGTCAACAGGCCACAGCCATGAGAGACACGAAGAGAGAGCCTCATAAAAACCCCCGTCATTTTCCAATCACTGGCCTCTAGCGCTGGCCACTCGCTCTTTTAGACCGTTAGATCAGAAGAGCTTGGGGTGATTTTCTCTGTAACGGTTAAAGAGACAATTTCTAAAAATAGACTGAAGGCTTTACTGTTGGTCCAACTGTGGAGGGAAACACACACACACACACACACACACATCGCCAACCCTCTAACAGCTCAAATCATTTACATCTAATAGACTCACAGCCGCTTTATCAGAACCCCCAGCTCCAGGCCTAATGACTCAAATAAACTAGATACTGTTGTCCAGTAATGAGTACATTCCCCTCCTGCTGCTGAAACAGCTCTGACTGTGGTGCAGTGTGTTTTCTGACCCCTTTCTCTCAGAGTCAGCATCACTTTTTAAACCACAGTAGCTCTTCTGTGGGATCTGACCAGACAGGCTAGCTACTCCCCACATGCACCAGTGAGCATTGGGTGCCCATGATCACTGATATACTATTTGTGCTTCCTTGGATCACTTTTGGTAGGTACTATACTATACTATACACCTGAACCTGCTGTTTTGGAGATGCTCTAACTTGGTCGTCTAGCCCCTTGTCAAAGTGGCTCAGATCCATACACTCACCCATTTTCCTTCTTCGATTTCAAGAACTGACTGTTCACTTGCTGTCTAATATCTTCCACCCCCCTGACAGTGGTGTTAATGTTATGGCTGATAAGAGTGTGTGTATATGTGTATAAAATCAAGACAGTAACACAGTAACCTGAGCACTCTCATATATACAAACACACACACACACACACACACACACACACACACACACACACACACACACACACACACACACACACACACACATACACACAATGGATCATACAGAAAGAGGCAGATGCAAGTGGTGTGTGTTCCTGTGGTGTGCTTGGAGGACAGGGCTGGTGATGGGGAACAGTGGGGTGTTTTCTGCTTTTGCTGGCACAGCTTCACCAGCGAGTCTGAGACGGCAGAGGAAGTATCACTCTCCGTGGGCATGCTGGGTAAAGGCTGGAAGCGCCCGACTCATGCTGCTCTAGCGCTCACAACAAATCAAATGGCACAGCACCCTGGCAGAGCAACCCTGCACACTGCACAGCCCTCTAACACACTGCTGAGGAGCTGGACCATGCACCATCCACCTTCATCACCAGCTCTGCTGAATAAAAGCCTCACTGGGTTACTGTGACCAGAGTAGACCAAGTAAAGCGACTTCAGATATCTAGATCTGGTTCTGTGTAACGGCCAGTTATTCCTTCTCTATGGCCCTGTCCAATGTGTTTTGAGCTCTTTGGCGTGTAAGCTGTGTTGTAGCGGAGCTTGATTGACTTCAATATGACGTTACACTCATGTTCATTTGCCTCTGTTTAAATCCAACCTGCAGCCCAGACTGTAATGCTGTGTGTTTACCTGTGGGGGGCAGTAATTGGGCATTTCAAAGTGTTTTTAATCTGTGGGGTTTGAGCTTCATCCTTCACTGGATGGTGAAATACAGAACAGTTGTTTATACTAGACCTGACCCTTGATCTCCTTGTGTTAAAAATGCTCCTAATGCATGATGTTCATGGTGGGTTCACTCTCTGACTGCACAATCATGAGACATATCCTCCAGAACATTAAATGAACAGCATTTAATGCAATAAAGGCATTTTCTTTGCACTCATTTATATTTCAGCAGAAATTGATGCCAATAATAAGCTGCAAGCAACACCTTTTTGATGCCTGATGCCGCCTAAACACGCAAGTCCTGAAAGCCCTTGTGGATGGTCTGATTCACTCCAATGTGCAAAAAAAAAACATGTGTTTGATCCGCACTTACCTGATGCTACAGAAATCAGCAAAAATGCTCTATTCAGACGTCAGTGTGGACAGGGCCTAAAATGCAATGTGGCTTTATTGTGTTCGTCATTGGAGAAAAACCAATATCGGTAAACTCCTCCCACATGGTCAGTGCAGTCCTGCAGTGGGGGCTGCATGCTGTGAGAAGTTGCCGTCTATAATGATGGCAGTGCTACAGGCACTTCACCACAGCACCTACAGCCAGATCTGAACGTCCATGGTCTTAAATTTAAAGAATTTGTATCACAAACTTAATCACAGCTTAAAGTGTTTACAGCCTGAGAAAGTGTGTTGCGGTGAACCAACATGGGCACCCAAGGCTCACTGATGCACGTGGGGAGTGAAGGCTAGCCCATAGAGCTACTGTAGTTAAAAAGTGAATGCTGACTCTGAAAGAAAGGGGTCAGAACACACAGTGCACCACAGTCACAGCTGTTTCAGCAGCATGAGGGACCTGCTCAATATTAGGCAGGTGGTTTCAATGTTATGGCTGATTAGTGTATATTTTGCAGTGTGCCTCCCCTTCCGTTCTCTTCTCAGCCCCCTAACCCTCCTCTCCTCTCCAGCCCACCATGTTTCCCTCCTCTTGTCCTCTAATCTCCTCTGTTTGCCTGCTCACCTCCTCTGACTTATTTACTTCCTGAATGAGAGCTGGCAGTGAGCGGGGAATGTCCTCAGTGCGAATCACCGGCAGTCATGCTTTATGGCTGCCTGCACACACACACACACACAAATACACACACACTCACATGTCATGAAAGGGCCAGCGGGGAAACACAGGCAGGGGGAACAGAGTGTGTGTATGTCAAGCCCACTTCACCCCCAACTCTATTACAGCTTAACCAGGGACAAATTGAGTGCCACCAGCAAGCAGAGGCTCAGCACAGTGGAGCTGGGACCCCACACAGCAAAGGCACCTTATGGCACCAATATGTCGTCCTTTTTCAACATCACTCAAAACTTTAGTTTTAATGAAAATTAAGCAGAGAACACAAACTACCATGGCACTGCAAGAGCAAACCAAAGAGAAGCTTTAGCTTTTATATTGCTGAGAGAAATCGGAGAAATCTGAGCTAATTTACTTGATGAAAATGTTTGAAATGTTTGAAATGTTTAAAAAAAATCCACACACATTGCAAAATTGCAAGTTCAGAAAAGTATTTGATTTTTTAATCTTAAAATATCTGCTTAATGGAGTGTAAATTAAAATTTTATACAATTTTTAAAAAATAAGTAAGTGACAACTGCAGTGTGATAAAAATTAAAGACAATTTGAGATTAAAATCTATTTCTTTATAATTTATTTACATTTTTGTAAGGTCATTTATTTTTTAAACCATATTTTTGACTTCTAATATCATGTTTAAAAAAATCAAATTAAAAGATGATTTTAATGTGAATAATTGTGAATAATAAAGGCTTTTTGTTTAATTTTACATTTCTGAACATGTGTTTTATAGGTGAATAACAAGTTAAGTGTGGAATAAAACGTATTTTAAACTTGTTAGATGTTATAATTTAAAGCATTTAAAGCGACCAAAATATTATAAACAAAAACATCCAACATTTCCAATCAAATTATAATAATAATAAAAAATAATAAACATTCCAGATGATATTGGAAAATGTAGGGTAGTTGTTTAAATGAGGGTGCAATTGAAATTAAATGAGCCCAAATGACAAATATTTATATTTGTTTATGTTTTTAGAACATCTTTACTAGAGCTTGAGAATCTGAACTGAGTTTTTTTATAGCAGAGTTGCAGAACTAAAGACTGTGCTATATTCTATTTCACTACAGATTTTTTTTTATTGTCATTTTCTGATTCTCAGACAGCTGCGCTAATGCTAACGCTAATGCCCGAGAGAGCTGTGGAGCTGAACGGGGAGTTGCTGGGGGTGGCAAGAACACAGCTGAGGTTCATCCAAACAGCTAATAAGTCGTGTTGTTGGGGCATGCACCTCTCTTCCTGAGTAATTATATCATCTGAGTGGCCAAGCCGAGAGGGCCGGGATGACCGCTGCTGCTCCCCCTCCACTGTCACACCATGATTATGACTTATACTAGCTGAACCCTGCAAGCTGGACGAAGTCAGTTCACCATAAATTTTAATGATCACTCCAGCGAAACAAAGGGCTGCAACGCTTCCCAGCATTAACCGGGGAATATGGAAGCCATTGGCCGTCCACTGACCAGAACCACGGCCAAGGAGGGGTGGACGGAGCTGGAGGGCTTAATGGGGAAATGGAAGTGGAGTGAGAGTAAAGGAGGACATGGGAGGAGAAGGAGGAGGCCTGGGAGAAACAGATGAGGAGGAGCAAAGTGGACGGAGAGGAGGGAGGACAGAGGAGGTGAAGGAGAAAGATGAGGAGGAGAGTGGGGAGAGTAGGGTGGAGAGAGAGGGAGAGAGAAAAATGAGTAGGAGTAAGGAGAGATGGGGTGAGGTTGAGAGAATGACAGAAAGAGAGCAAGTAAATGAAAGAGAGGAGGAATAGAAAGAGGCTGAGTAACAGTGGAGGTCAGGGTTAGAGGCTGGGTGATGAGAGGTGTGTGCACACTCCATCTCTGAGGGATCAGATTCAAGCTGTGGTCACTGAAATTGTGTCGACTGCTGACCCGCCGCTACAGACCCCATATCCGAAAAAGTAGGGACATTTTGTAAATGCAGTAAACATTCCTGACAAAAACACAAAGAAAAATATTTTCAATGTTTTCACTGAATTAATTATATGTATTTTTTAAACAGAAGTAGATTTTGATGTCTCCCACACACCCAAACATGTCTGGATGGAGGTGTGTTTAACATTGTGTTCCATCACCTTTTCTTAAAATTAGACTCTTTGACCTTTTAGGAACTGAGGAGATTAACTGCTGCAGTTCTGCAAGTGAAAATTCTTGCTTGATACAAGACCTCACCTGTAGATTATGAAATACCTAAATTCTTTACAATATTATGTTGGAAAATGTGCTTTTACAACTGAATGTAAAGTCAACCAAATTATTTAGCCAAACTTCAAAAGAATTTTTATTGTACTTTAAATTAGGTTCAAGAGAATTTACAGATTGCAGATTTTGTTTTCATTGCATTTTACAAAATATCATAACTTTTCTAGAAATAGGGTTTCTACATGCACAATCTGCCAGTTATATATGTATTTGGATGTTCAGAACCAGTTCAAAATTTAGTTTTTGTATTTGATTTTTTAAATAATTATTACATTATTATTATAAAAATGGCCAGATTAACAAATACATGCTAATATTTAAAACCCAGTCACAGTTATCACCAGACATAACAAATGCTGGTTAATATTGGGCATTTATTACATCTCACAGCTCATCAGAAAAAGCAGTAAAATCATTATTGTGATAAATGCAAATTCAAAATTTTAGTCCATATTACCCTTTTTAAATGTATAAATAAAAGATGTTTTGCTCAATATTCTCCCCAATTTAATCATGTATGGTTCCAATCCACTAGCTAGTTCAATGCTGCCAGCACTGGGAGGGTGAAGTTTAACACGTCACTTCCTCAGAGACATGTAACGAACCACTGCCTCTTTTCAGTGTTTTCAAATATGAATTGCACTGAGTGATGCCAAGAGAGAGGGCCTTCCTTTAGCTTTGTGTAAGATTCTTTCGTTCAAGTAGTAAAGCAAAAACAGAAGTAGCTAAAGGGTAAAGGCTCGTTTGAAAGGCAACAACAACATCCCATAAATATCTACTGAATAAGATCAGCAACAGAAATCAGGCCTAGAAACTCAAAGCACATGTCTGTTATTAAATTTTTTTACTCTTGTGTACGTATTCACAGGCTACCGTTTACATTCGAACTGGATTGTCTCAAGTATTTGACCTACATCTGGCCTGGTGGACTAAGAATCCTGGTCCCACTGTCCTGGTCTATAATCTATCCCTCACTGAAACAACCAGAAAATGATTTAAATTTGTTGATACAGAACATAAAATTTTATGTAAACATAAAATATTTTCTAGGCTAAAACCAATTAATTGTATAAAGCTATTAAATATAAAATCATTTCATTTCTAACGTGTCACGGCTGCAAAGCATCACTCATACAAAGCACTAAAAGCTATTTCAGTGCTAACAGTGCCCCCTTGTGGAGACTCTTCAGCCTGCTAAATGTGACCGAGTGAGCTAGATTCATGTGGAGCTTTGCTAAGGGTTCTCTGTTGCTGGATGAGTACAAGATTAAGGTTGTCCCTGCTGTGGAAATACAGGTGTAGACCATGATCAGCTGTGTTTTTGGCAGACAGGACCCTAAAGAAAGTGGGGCTGGTTAGATGGCTCCACTCTCTACAGTTCAAGCTCTGCTGTGTATCACTGGTCCGGCCTCAGTGCATATGGCCAAAATGTAACAGGAGTGTTGAGGCCGGTGTCAGGCCTGTCAGAAAGGTAAACATTGGCCCAGCAACTAGAGCTGCACCGGCCTGCACGGAAAGGACACAGCTGATATCTAATGCTCTGAGCAATTCTGTTGACCTCATTCAGAGTTTGGGTGAGTGCGTGTGTGTGTGGGGGGGGGTTAAGTTCTAAAGAAATATCAAAGTTAATTACTAATATGGCATATATCTGATTGTGTGTGTGTGTGTGTGTTCTCATAAAAGAACACAAGCAGGGTGAACTTTCTTTCAAAGAGAGGAAAGGACATTTGTATTTATGATCATAAAGGCACTAAAATTAATTGGAATAATTGAAAAGAATTAATAAATTTTTTAAAGCCACTAAATGGATCATAACAGATTCTAAAGCAACTGAACGTGTTTTGACTCCAAAAATTAATCTTAGCATACAGTAAATGATCAACAGTTCCTTTTCTTTTCCTTCTTCTTCTAGAGAATATTTTTTAGAAACTGGGAGCAACAAATCACTTTAGATCAAATCATTTTTCTGTCTTTTATTGTTTTTGAGGGACCTCTCCAGAGGAATCCTGCTGTCTGGCCTGTTGCTGTCCATTAAGAGTGTAGCAGACGTCAGCCTGAGTGTGGATCACAGTTAAAACTTCACATGCCAACCACATGACCAACTTGCAAGATAAAGTTTCCTCAAACGTAAGTCTGTTTGGCTTCGTTCCTCATCAAACTGACTGGTAAAAATGGGATCTCCCTGATATCCCTCTTAATATTGATGCATGTTTGCTGGCTATCTTCTTTCAGGGGAAGTTTACCTTCACCACAGCTGGGCTGAGTGTCACTCTCTCAGCGTTAGGAAAGCACCGACAGCTCCGCTGTCAATTTACACACACTACTATTTCAGTTAGTCTTCTTCTTCATCATCATCTTCTTCTTCTTCTTCTTCTTCTTCTTCTTCTTCTTCGTCTTCACCTTTCTCTTTTACATCCTCTTCTTCTTCTTCTTCTTCTTCTTCTTCTTCTTCTTCTTCTTCTTCTTCTTCTTCACTTTTCTCTTTTACATCCGCTTCTTCTTCTTCTTCTTCTTCTTCTTCTTCTTCTTCTTCTTCTTCTTCTTCTTCTTCTTCTTCTTCTTCTTCACTTTTCTCTTTTACATCTTCTTCTTCTTCTTCTTCTTCTTCTTCTTCTTCTTCTTCTTCTTCTTCTTCACCTTTCTCTTTTACATCTTCTTCTTCACCTTTCTCTTTTATATCTTCTTCTTCTTCTTCTTCACCTTTCTCTTTTACATCTTCTTCTTCTTCTTCACCTTTCTCTTTTACACCTTCTTCTTCTTCTTCTTCTTCTTCACTTTTCTCTTTTATATCTTCTTCTTCTTCACCTTTCTCTTTTACATCTTCTTCTTCTTCTTCTTCTTCTTCTTCACCTTTCTCTTTTACATCTTCTTCTTCTTCTTCTTCACCTTTGTCTTTTACATCTTCTACTTCTTCTTTTTCTTCTACAATTTTCTCTTTTACATCACCTTTATCGCCTTTCTCTTTTACACCTTCTTTCTTTTCATCTCATCTTCTTTTACATACCCTTCTTCTTGTTTATTCTTACCCTCTTCTTTTCAATTCTTATCATCTTATTCCCTTCTTCCTCCTCTTTTTATTCTCCTTCCTCTGATTCTCTTTTCTTCATATCTTTGTCTTCTTCTCTTTTTTCTTATTTCTATTCTTCTGCTCCTTCTTCTCCTTTTCTTCTTCTCCTGTGTTGACAGCATTTTCGATACCTTTTACTCACGAAGGGAACAATTCACATGACATTTGCTAAATTGCTGAGATTATCCAAACACTGGACTTTCCACGATATTAACAGACACAAATGGCAGACATGGAATCTAGCAGTGGTGTTTAAGACCAGATGTAGCAGCTGAGGTTTCGCTAACACCAGTTTTCAGGCTCCTCACAACCATTTCACACAACTGCATTGAAAGGAAAAACAACAAAAGCTCAGGAAACAAATCTTCACTCTTCAATCCCATTTTAGCCAAACTTAAATGAGATTGAAAGTTTCAACCACACTTCCTCAAGGTCATCAAATGGGCTGTCAATCATGTGTCAGCATTGTGTGATTTTCATCTGGACTAATACATCAGAACTCTCTCTCTCTCTCTCTCTTTTGTTGTCTCCTCTCCTTCTCCACCCATCTATATTAAACCTTGCTGTGTCTTGACTGAAGTTTTTCTGAATGGCCATTAGCAGGAACATCAGCTGCGATGTCAGAACTGTATTACAGTATAAAGTGTTTATCCATAGTATAGTTTATTGATATGAGAGATATTTTTTGTACCTCATATTTGCAGCAGACTCAGCACAGTCATTTGGACATGGGACGCCAGGTTAATGGCCACTTGGCAAACAGACAACTCTCCATCCCAATAACAGCACCTATAATCCAATCCAAGCAGCACGTTTGGCATCAGCGTGACTCATCTGTCTTTTTGCTTCATTGAAAGACTCTGCGGAGCTGATTGCTCAGACTGTCAACGATTTTTACAGGAGGCACTCTGTTGCAAGTGCGCTTACAGCACACACACATATACAGTAGGCCACAGGCCAGGAAAGTGCTCATGATGGAGGACCTGGTAGGAGCACAAGTGGAGAAAAACATCAGCTTAGCTGAGAGAAGCAGGTTCTTATTGCTTGTTTTTCTGAAGGAGACGAATCGTTTCCAACATTGGTTTGAGAAACCTAGGGAGGAATACACATGGTGTTCGGCAAGTATGTTAAATTAGCACTAAAAGGCATAATTGGAAAAATCCAAGAGATTTTATAAGGCAATTAAATATAATATCAGTTTAAAAAGGATGCACATTGTCACTGATGCAAAGCACCACTCTTTTGAAACACTGAAAGCTATATTAATGCTAACATGGTTAGCATACACCACACGCAAGGTAAAGCCATTTCAAACACAAAAGGCTTCACTTCTTTCTTTAGTAAGGGTGACAAAAGGTGTTTTTGAGATTTTTGGGGTGGGGTGAGAACAATGTTTTTTTTGTTTAAACCTCCTTTTATCCTTTAGCATATGGACAGTAGGCAGAGGTGGCATATTTGTATAGACCATGCCCTTGCAAATAGAAGGTCACAGGTTCTAGTCCTGACCCAGGAACCACTAAGATACCCTAAAGCAAGGTATAATCTCTCTGTACACGTGTGATGGGTCAAATGCATAAAAATATGCGCTTTCTTTCATAAAATTCCTTTGCTAGCTTTGCATTTTAACAATTTTAAAATTTCCCTTTAAAATGTGCAGCCATGATGTTCCACACAGCACTGTAGCTGCTGCCCAGTTTAAGGTGGAACAGATAATTTGACCTGCAGCTTCATAGATACTCTTACTCTTAACGTAGCCTTAGATTAGCTTGGAGGTCAGTTTGTAGGCCACAGTGAACTCCAGCACAACCATGCTGATTCTGAAGACCACTTTAGTTTACCCTCCACAGATAAACCTGCACCATGCTGCCCTTCACATGCCTCTGATGGGATAGCATTTACCATATAATATATAATTATAAATAATAATATATATAATAAATAATATATAATATCATATAATTTCATTAAACATCTTCAGATTTTCCAAAATATTTAAAAACCTAGAAAATGTAAAAATGTCATTTAAAAATGTAGAAACAGTGTTATTGAATGCCACAAAGTAACAAGCACCACCTTGTGGAGAATCTTCAGCCTGCTAAAGGTGACTGAGTGATCCAGGTTTATGAAAAGCTTTGCATATAAAAGGGCCTTTGCTTGTTGGACGAGTACAAGGTTGAGGTTGTCCCTGCTGTAGAAATACAGATGTAGACCATGATCAGCTGTGTTTTTGGCACACGGGACTTGAAAGAACAGAAGTGGGGTGGCACTCGTTACAGTTCATGCTCACTGTTGTATCACTGGTCCGGCCTTAGTGCATATGGCCAAAATGTAACAGGAGTGTTGAGGCCAGTGTCAGGCCTGTCAGAAGGATAAACATTGGCCCAGCAACTAGAGCTACACCGGCCTGCACGGAAAGGACAGCAGTTCTTCTAGTGAGGAACGCGTGTGGCGATCGGCTGGCGTGCTAACACGCACACTGCGTCATGTCTCAATTTCAGGCTGCATTTTCAGTTTACAAGCAATATGTGCTGTTTAACTCTCCTGGTGTAAATGTGGAGGGAGTGGATGTCGCTCAGTGACAGTGATTTATATATCAGCTGTACTCTTCACTGCTACAGCGTTCAGCAGAGTGGGATGTGATGTAATCTGGACAGGCACACGCTCAATCCACTCATGGTGTCACACACTCGCCATGCCAAGATAGGAGACTGACTCTCACACACACACACACACACACACACACAGACACACACACACACACACACACACACACACACACACACACACACACAC
>JBBPDA010000001.1:31941795-31958071 GCA_037974385.1 Arnoldichthys spilopterus
AAAGAACCAGAGAGAGAGAGAGAGAGAGAGAGAGAGAGAGAGAGAGAGAGAATGAGGGAGAGAAAGCCAAAGAGAGAGAGAGAGATTCAGACAGAGAAAGACAGAAAGCCAGAGAGAGAGAGAGAGAAGAGAGATGAAATGAAATGAAATGAATAGGGAACAATAAGACAAAGATACAAGAGCAAGGACAAGACCACAAGAAAGAAAAGAAAGGGTGCGGGGCAAAAAAAAGTAAATGGGATGAACGAAGCCACTGTAAAATGAGACACAAAAACAGAGAAGATGGCACAGAAAGCGAGAGAGATGGAGCATTGTAGCAAAGACTTTATAAATCATATATTCCTCAGAGACAGAGCGTTGGCCCCCTTTGGTGGCCCAGAAGCAGCTGGGCAGTCCTGGAGATGGACTGACCTGGTCGCTGCCTCTAAAGCTCCACTCACCTCTCTCACCTCCTGCTCTGGTGCTAAAACCTTGGTGAGGAGCTTCAGGTCAATTTCACCATCCTGGACAAAAACAAAGACGATGCATTACACAAACTAATCTCCCACGCTTAGGGACAGCTTTTAGGTCTCTGAGCAGGGTGAAATAAATGTGGGTCCTGGGCTGCTCCATTCATAATGCTGCTTCTGCTATAACCACAGAAATGCAAGGGTTCATACTGTAACTGCACACCTGAGCAGAAAAGCAAAGCTATTTTTTATCATAAGCATTCTGTTAACCTCAAAATAAATAAGCAGAATATCAGGGGTGTAATGATGCACTCAGCTGATAATCCCATTCAATAGATGGCATTCACATTTAAACCACAGTAGCTTCACTTCGACAAGGCCCTTATTGTGATGACTAGATTACTCAATCCGAGAATCTCCAAAACAGCAGGTCTTGCGTTTTAGTGTTTTAAGGTATGCAGTAGTTAGAACCTACCAAAAGTGAACCAAGGAAGGACAACTGGTGATTCGTGACAGGATCATGGGCACCAAAGGCTCACTGACGCTTGTAAAGAATTAAGGTCTTTGGTTGAATCCCACAGAAGAGCTACTGTGGTTTAAAAAGTGAAGGCTTACTCTGATAGAAAGGGGTCAGAACACACAGTGCACCACAGTCAGAAGCATGATGAGAATACTTAATATTAGGCAGGTGGTCTTAATGTTATGACTGACTGATGTATGTCAGCATCACAGTGATGTTCAGATCTGGCCACTATTTCAGACCTATGTTCAATGATGTATTTACTGTAAATTTCCACAAATGATTTGTATTAATATAGCTCTGTGCAATAATACAGTTTAGCATTACAATGTTCTGTTGTACACAACTTTGGAAGCTGTGAGAGACCTGGACCCTATCAATCAATTCTCAGCATTCATGGAATGTGTGTGAGTGGCTGACTGGGTCTCCTCATCTTACCAGAGT
Source organism: Arnoldichthys spilopterus (assembly GCA_037974385.1). Classification (NCBI taxonomy): domain Eukaryota; kingdom Metazoa; phylum Chordata; class Actinopteri; order Characiformes; family Lepidarchidae; genus Arnoldichthys; species Arnoldichthys spilopterus. Next base: position 31,943,209 of record JBBPDA010000001.1, read on the forward strand.
CTGAAATGCAGAGTACTTCATGAGATCATTATCCAGATCCCTGTAGGTCATCACCCTGTTCACCTGGATACTGGAAGTGAATCACAAGTAATAAATATAAATCATTTTACATGAGCCATTTAAATTCATACTGTTTTACATACACAGGGCACCAGAAGCAAGAAACAAAACGGCTACCAGTGACTAATGGAAGGCTGGACATGTCCTAACATTTGGAATAAGTGACATGGACACATCATAGCTGCAGAATAATACCTGTGATAAGAAACAAAATTGCTTATTGATGAACAGCCTGAAATGTGTGCCCAAAAATACACATACACCATCAACAATGGCTTGATTATGAAGTAGTGGGACACATGGAAACGAACGCCAAGTAGAAGTCAGCGTCTAAATTGAAAGCCAGCTGCTTATCTGCAATTTGTGAATTCAAATGAGGGGGGGTCTGTAAAAGTAGCCAGGGTGTAGCAGTGCATGCCAGTCCTACTTAAGCCACATTACACGCTACATTGCCCCCGCGATGAGTTCGGTGTGGATATTATCTCCCGCAAAATGCACACAGGGAGCCAAAGGGGACAGGGCACCCACATTAACAACCTGGGCCACTGTGATGGACCCCCAACACAGGCTTTAGTTCATCTTCAGAACCCCTGTTAACATTAGCAACATGCTAACGTCATTGGGAAGATGATTTCATGTTATACATCTAAAGATCTTTTTTGGATATAGGGGAGGATTACAGACCATGCAGGCCTTTCCCTGCATTCCATGGTCTCTTATCAGTGGTGGTGTTGCTCAAATTACAGCACAAATAAAGCAAGAACACTGTAAGGAATAAGCAGTGTAGCACCCACTTGAGGTTCTGCATTATAGGAATGTAAATGGAAACCAGATCAGACACGTGCAGACCAGCTGATAAAACCAGCAGGTGTTTAAATAAGACCTATAGAAGAGATTTTTTCCCCACTAGTAACAGTCTTAGGCCTTGTATGAGTGAACGCGCTCTGAGCGACGTAGGCGTTTTAGCTGCGGTTTGTAGGCGGCTGATTGACTTGAGTATGTCGCTACATTCATGTTCATTAGTCTCTGTTGAACGCAAACCTGCAGCCCAGACTGTAATTCTGTGTGTTCACATGTGGGGGCAGTAATCACAGATAAAAAAAAAAGAGTTTTTTCATCTGTGGGGTTTGAGCTTCATCCTGCACTGTATTAGTGAAATATGGATCAGTGTCTTTATTTAGGCCTGAACCTTAACGTCGTGTTAAAAATCCTTCTGATACGGCGAAAATATTGTCGCCGCTACTGGGATCACACTCTGACTGAAGGGTCATGGGATGGCTGTAGTCCCCCAGAGCTAAACAAATGGCATGGCATGGCATGGCTTTGCCCCATCCGGATTTTGGCAGTAATTGACACCAAGAAAAAGCCGCATGTGGCTTTTTCGTCTTCATTGCGTTCATATGCCATCAGTTTAGCTCTGGAGGACTATGCTCTTCAGTCAGAGTGTGATTCCAGTAGCGGCGACAATATTTTCGCCCTATCAGAAGGATTTTTAACACAACGATGTCAAGGTTCAGGTCTAAATAAAGCAACTGATCCATATTTCACTTATACAGTGCAGGATCAAGCTCAAACCCCACAGATTTTAAAACTATGATTACTGCCCCCACAGGTAACATACAGTATTACAGTCTGGGCTGCAGGGTGGCGTTCAACAGAGAAAAACAAACAGAAATGTGACGTCATGTTGAAGTCAGTCAAACGCCGCTACAAAATGCCTACGTCTCTCAGAGCGCATTCACTTATCCAAGAGTTGAACACCCATGTCGACTACGCCTTAATATAAGGCTGTCTGATTCCCCCACTTTTAAGAGGGGTCAAATTACAAAAATGTATTCTTTAGGTTTCTTGCACAGCAACCATACATAGTATGCTCAATATATATATATTGGGGTGATTTGTCATTTCTGTATGTTTTATGTGGTCTAATGGTTTTGCTTTTACATATATTTACTCACTCTACTCACACTCATAAATGACACTGCACAGTCAGCTGTGCACAAATTACATAAAAGAACAAAAACATGAAATCATAAACAAATTATATTTCAATTTTATTGCACATCTATTTATTTGTTGTATTTATTATACTGAAAAAAATAAAACAGACGACAGAATGTGCCTCAGTTTGGCAATGACCATGTTACATTCAGCAAATAAATAGTACTGTCTCTGTACAGGAAGTTGACTTAAAGTGCAATATATAATGTGCAATATTTGCTTAACAGAGAACTTCTCACTCATGCAATACTGCTATACATAATATGATGCTTTTGGATGTTAAACAGTCTATACTCGCACCTGCACTGTGTAGTAACAGTCATTTCATATTAGTATAGATTAGCTAGAAATTGAAATTTAATTATTGTATTATTGCAATGCTGTCAATTGAGAAGGAGGTGTTCAAGAAAGTAATCTACACACATCTGCACACCTTTTATACAGGGTAATAAAGCTTTAAGTCCTTGAATCCTATTTATATCAACAAAACATCATTTTACCAGGATGCATACAACTGTAGAGCCACATATAAAATACACTACGTAACAGAATTCTATTTTAGTTTTGTTCCTAGATACAAAGTGTGCTTTCCCAATACCTCATCCCTAAAATAAACAGAAAATGTCGGTTGTTCCATAAAAACTTTGCTTCTGTGGTCAGGACAATGGAATTTTGAAATGTATCTGCTTTCAAAAACATTCTCCATTCACTTTAAAAGCTAAGTGGACTTCCACAACATTCTGGAACTGTGAGAACTGTCCAGAAGTTTCTAGAATTGTCCAAAACTTTACTAGAACTTTCTGGAATCTTTTAGAGCTTTCTAGAAAGTTCTGGGACTGTCTAGAAACTATTAAAATTTGCCTGTTTTGCACACTATATACATAAAATTCTGGTCATAAAATTAAAGTTTGTGATGAATATAGCCATCTTTACATCGACTTTAGATAAAAGCATTTAAAATATAACACTTAATTGTGCAACACTGTATTATAGAAACTTGTTTTAATGCACTGTGTGGAATTAAGACTGAAACAGAAGTTATGGTATATTCTTAGGTCAGTAACTAATGTGCTTAACAACAATGTAAACATTTTTTACAATGTTATTACAATAAACGCACATTACTGTAATGCATTATTGCGCACCATGTGAGTTCCAGCCAGGATGGTGGTAATGTGGGATCAGGTAACATGTTACTAAACTGAGGTCATTTATGAAAATTCAGCTCCAAGAAACCAAATTACAGTACAAATATGCAGAGTGGACTGAAATACATTGGTCGCCTCTCTTAACAACATTTTTGCCTCAGCTAGCCGGAAGTCAAACGTAAGGTGTACCTTGGAGGTGCGGCCACTTGCATGGTGAGGTCTTCTTCCTGCACCTCGTCCAGATCAGGGATCACAGGGATGTCTGCAAACAACACAGAGAGCAACAGTATCACACGCTGTACACACCAGTTGTGCTGCTAGAAGAGGTTCAGGTATCATTTGGTCAGAGGCTTGAACTGAGGAACATTATGTTGGTAACATCACTGTGGGTAAGAACCAGCTGGCACAGATCAGAGCGTGAGGAGCGCTAAGGCTTTTTAAACACATCTTTTGTCTAATGACCAAACAAACATTCCAAACTTTTCATTGAAAAACAAAGTGCAGAAGCCCTGGGAGCATGTGAGGCCATATGCTGCATGCTACTGCTGGGTGTTAGCGAAAGCTGCAACATATCTCACATCCCTCGAATCAGGAGGCTTCACAGATGCCGTCTGTCTCCTCGGCTCATTTTTTGTTTATGTTGTGTGAATTCGTGCTTGATTCCCACCCTCCCTTTCATGCTCCTTCTCTCGCTCAGACTCATCATCATCATCTCTCTCTCTCTCTCTCTCTCTCTCTGCTATCCTCTTCCATGCTGCCCCCTGTCACTGTGACCAGGCGGCTATGAATATTCAGTGAGCGAGGCGGCATCTCTTCCTGCTGCGAGGCAGGGCTCTGGCCAGGGGCTCCCCGGAAAGTGTTCACCAGCTCCCCACCACCACCCCAACCCCTGCGCAGCCCCCACCACCCAGGCAATCCACCTTACCCCCCACCACCCAAGCATTTGGGCCTTGTCAGCAGTGGCTACCCTAAGGACCCTTCGGGCTGGAAAGGCGACCTCCGTGTCTGTTCGGGTTGGGCCTGGCTCCAGGCGTGCGGGCCCATCTGTGTGGGGTCGGAAGTCACGGCGCGCCCTGGCAGGAGCCACGGTGCCAGGAGCCGCCTGCCCGCCGCTCAAAACAGTGGGAACCCACTTTAATTGGCAAAACTCAACAGGACAGAGCATGGCGTCACTCCCAAAGAAGGACGGGGCAAACTTTCACAGGCACCCCCACCTCTCTTTTTTTTGGATGGACTTTTGTTGGAGCGAGCAAGTATAAGTGTGTGTATTTGAGGGGGCGGGGTGTTAATCATGTAAACAACAGGAGAAATTCTTTTAAGTCTCAGTGTACACTTCATCTCCAGTTGGGCTAATTTATTGTGATTCAATTGAATCTAATTTGCACAGTCTTACACTTACCCCAGATGCAGACAGGTTTAGACTTCTGGACTTTTGTGCTGGAGATACCAGGCTGAAGCTGAAGTCAATAGTCACCCAAATCTTGATGGTAAATAATTAGGTAACAATAAAAGAAAAATCTCTCTTATACCTCTTAAACTGTGCAAAGCTCTTCTTTAAGACTTGTGGATGTGGTTTAGGAGATAGAATCACTTACTTAAGGAAATTTTTCTTTGCCTCTGTCACCTTTGTCCTGCTCATTAGTGGCTCGGACCCAGATTCTGTAATGCTGCTTTGTGACAACGTCAGTTATAGAAGCGCTATAGAAATAAAACTGAATTGACTTACTGTGCACTACAATAATGTACCACTACAGGCATTTCAGACAACACAAGAGCGGGGGAGGACTGATCCCGGATCAGATTCCTCTGTATTTATAATGTTCACCAGTTCAGCCCCCCTAATCCATTTGCATGGGATGAAGTAATGGAAAGGATTTGGGTGACTATTGATTTCTAGTGTTTGTTGGAAACAATAGCCCTGGAACTTTAGTTCTAAACTGAAGAAGCAAAATTAGTTTTGCATCTGAGAAGTGGAAAATTGTGTACATTTGAAATATTTGAAATATTCATTTTTTTTATTTTAACTCTAATCAGCCATAACATTAACACCCCTTGTCTAATACTGAGTAGGTCCCTCATGCTTCTGAAACAGCTCTGATTGTGTTCTGACCCCTTTCTTTCATAGTGCAGACCAGACAAGCTAGATTGCACTCCCCGCATGCATCAGTAAGCCTTGGGTGCTCATGACCCTGTCACCAGTTTACCAGTCGTCCTTCCTTGGGTCACTTTTTGTAGGTACTAACTACTACACACCTGGAACATTCCACAAGACCTTCCGTGACTAGCCGTCACAATGAGGCCCTTGTCGAAGTGGCTAAGCTCACCCATGTTTCCTGCTTCCAGCACATCAACTTGACAAACTGACTGTTCATTTGCTGCCTAATGTAAAATTAATATTAAACATTTACAAAATAAAATTATACATAAACTTGTCAATCCTCACTGATGAAAAACAGCTACAAAAATAAACTTTCCACTTGCACCTTCATGACACCACCAAGGAAAAAAATCAATAACTGGTGTGATCCGTGTAATCAACGTGAATGTAATCAGTTAGACGGACATTTGTGAACAACTTTAAGAAGCCGGGATTTTTTACCCCCCACTGTAAGGCTCAGGTCACAGAAACGGCTCATGTTAAATTCCATCACCCTGACACTGATAACAAGCCCTCTTATCCCTCCATTGATAACGTCTTGCTTTTCTCTTATTTCTAATTAAATCTAATTAAAAATGCCAGCCTCGTTTAGTCACTGACAAGATTCATCTGCGTTTCAGATACCCAAATAAATGCGGGCGCGCGCCGAGCGCTGCTTCATATTCATGAGGTCCGAGGTGACACTTTGTCCTCTCATTTCCAAAGCAGTGCGTTCAGCAGAATCCGTCCCCCCCGGACCCCCAATCAAATTTAATGGTCTTAGCGCAATGACATCAAAAAGCCTCCATGTCCAGCTCTTCGCAAATAGATTCCAGGCTTGTTCCCCCTCCACAACCCTCCCCCCACCCGTCTCAGCAAATAATGCACTATCAACACAATTCTCTGAGAGTTCAATGTGAAACGGAGAGGGCTCGGCTTTGTGTACGCACACGTCATGATTAAGCGGCAAAAGCAAAACGACGTCTGTAAACGAGGCTTCACAGCAGCCTATTATGAGAGGTCAAGGGGGGGAAAAGGAAAGGTCACCATAAAAACGAACATGACGACTCGGACTACAAAGCAAGGCTTCATTTCACTTCCGCAGCGCAACGTTTAGGCTCTGCTTGCTCCTGATCCGAAAGGCCCGCCAAGGTTACCTGCTCTAATCGACTACACACTATGTGATTTTTCACATATTACCCCAAAGCCAGCCTGTGGGCCTCGCCGTCTACAGAGTAATCATGGCCCGAGTTATATTTACTGGGTCAGGCCCTAAACCACCAGGGCCTCTGTGTATCTGACCATTTCATAGTGTGTGGGCACTAGAGTGGTATTTGGGGGCTGAGCTTATGTGTTGGACTGGCTTGTTAAATTGACTGCTTCAAAACCAAGCGCAAAACAATCACCTGAAGTCAAAGTGTGTGTCGACGCAGGCTGCAACACAATAAAATACAGTGATATTATAAAAGAGCCTCTTAAAAGGAACCATCCTTCACACGCCGTATAAATTTCCTTCGGTACTTGCACAAGTTTGGACTGGATGCATATTAAAATCAGCAGCACTCTAATTACACCGGTAATAATAATAATAAGAATAATAATGAACTTTTTGTTTAAAAAAAAAGCATTTGTTATGCATTAAAATGTAAACAGAGTGTCCAAATAGTTTTAATAATAGTGTTAGAACAGTGCAGTGAAAATGTAAAATGTACACATTGTTCCACTTCCCCGAATACAGATGATCAACCAAGACATGAAAGTGACTATATGTCATTGTCAAGCACCACAACGAAACGCAACCTCTGCATTTAACCCATCACACGTGCACACGTGGAGCAGCGGGCAGCTATCAACAGCCCCCGGGGAGCAGTGTAGTGGGACAGTACCTTGCTCAAAGGTACCTCAGTAGTGCCCGGGCCGGGACTCGAACCTGTGACCTTCGGGTCTCAAAGGCATCGTCCACCACTGTCCGAAAAAAATGTTTTATGCACAAATATTGGGTTTTTACTTTAGTACTGAATCTGAAAGGCTAATGTTGCTAACAACCACAAGAACCCAACAGTCACTGGACTAAATGTATAAGTTGCCCATTTTACACCAAGTTGGACAAAGTGTTGTGTGAGCAACCATGATGTCACTCTACGGAACCAGGTCTGTTGGACTTTGCCTACAGCAAGATCTCCAGCTTTAAAGGGAGCTGTGTAAAACAATGAAGCACTGCTGCAGCTTGAATGATTTAACTAAAACAACGGCCCACAGTGTTATATTATGCGCTCTACCTCTGAAAAGTTGCATGTGTGACTAAACTACAGCCCACAGGGTAATAGTATGCGCTTTATTCTGAGAGTTTGAGTGTGTTATCGTATGTGCTGTATTTCCACACAGTTGTATACCACACAATAACTTTCTCAGAAGTGCAATACACTATTACACAGTATATAGTTATAAATAATATTGCATATAGTGTTAAGAATGTTTATATAGTATAAAATATTTCTGACTTAAGAGAAATTATATTCTATATTATATTGATATTTAATTTCATTTTATTATTTTATTTTGACTTTTTATCTCTTAGTGCCCACTCTCTTTTCTGTCTGTCTGAGCTGTTATGACCAAACTACAGCCCACAGTGTAATAGTATATGCTATAATTCTGAGAGTTTGGCTGTGTTTAAATAAACTAAGGCCCACAGTGTTATAGCATGTGCTGTACACACAGCTTCTAAACCTAAGAACACTGAACATGGCTTGGCTGATCGACTGAAGCGGAAACTATTGGGGGTTTTTTTTTGCCAGAACATTAGAAATGGGCAAGGAAGACTTAAAATTATATCACGATGTCTCATGGTATATTTCGGATAATGACATAAATGAGAATATGACAATAAACCATTCACCATTATCCTTTTGGAGTCCTGAGAGCTGTGCGAACACAAACCTTGATCCAAAACAGGATTTACAACTTAATCCTAAACATCTCATACTATACCATTCCAGTTAAGGATGAAACCGGATAGAACAGTGTAAATAATTATTCACAAATTCAAATTCCAGTGACAATGCCAACACCAACACTTGTATTTATAGCTGAACCCCTGGAAAAACATAAAGAAATGCTATAAAAACACTTTTATTCTGTAACATGCGAATAATGGTTAAACAGCATAAATGTGTGAGTTTGTGTGAGAATGTGGACACATCATCAGTGATATCGTCAGGGGGAAGAACAGTGTCAGTAGATCGTAGACCTTACAAGCCCTACAGCACGTCATATGTGCCATGATATCTGAAAGCGTTCTGGTTCGTACAGAGCAAAGAGGAGTAAATATATAGAATTCAGTCAATTATGGTGATGTTTTGGGCCTTTAATGCATTTCAACACACTCTGACTGTATTTAACATTCGCACACTTTACCGACACTGCCGTCCTAAAGTGTGCAACTAGTGGCTTCGCTCTATACCCATTTGCTTTACTTGAGCAATTTCAACCCTTATTTCCCCTGCTGCTTGGTAGAAAAATGGTACAATTATTTCAGGCTGTGCTTTGCTGAGGGTCCTGACATATTTGTGTGGCGAAGCTTAAGGCTTCAGGGTATGTGAGAGCAAGGTTCCCAGTGAAGAAGCACTTCAGGCAGGGAATTGTGTGGTCCAGAATGCACAGGAGAGCTGCCACGCAGAGACGAAAACCTAAAAGGTGTGGGAATGTGGACATGGCCTCACCATTTGAGTAATAAACAACAGGAAAATAACCAGGCTTGAAGGTTAACAGGAACCTGCCACAGACATGATTTTGTCCACCGTATCACATACACTGATCAGCCATAACAATAACACCACTGACAGGTGAAGAAAACAACATTGACTATCCAGTCATTTCATTACAAAGGCACCTGTCACGGGGGTGGGATATACTAGCAAGTAACAGTCAGTTCTTGAAGTTGATGTGCTGGAAGCAGGAGCATAAAGATCTGTCACTTTGACAAGGGCCTTATTGCGATGGCTAGAGTCGGAGCACCTTCAAAACAGCAGGTCTTGTGGAGTGTTCCATGTGTGCAATAGTTAGTACCTACCAAAAGTGATCCAACAAAGAACTGGTGAATCCACAACAGGGTCATGGGCACCCAAGGCTCACTGATGCATGTGGCTAGCCCATCTGGTCTGATCCCACAAAAGAGCTACTGTGGTTTACAAAGTGAATGAGGACACTGGTAGAAAGAGGTCAGAACACACAGTGCACCACAGAGCTGTTTTAGCAACATGAGGGGGCAGTGGTGGCCTAGTGGTTAGGACGCTGCCTTTGAGACCTTAGGTTCGAGTCCCATCCCAGGCACAACCGAGGTACCCTTGAGCAAGGAACCGCGCCGCTACACTGCTCCCCGGGCGCTGTTGATAACTGCCCGCTGCTCCACGTGTGATGGGTTAAATGAAAATGTCACATTTCGTTTTGTGCTGCTTAAGTGTGTTCACAATGACAAATAGTCACTTTCATTTCACATCCTGAGGCAGGTGGTGTTAATGTTATGGCTGATCGGTGCACATTAGCAGTTCACTTGGAGCTGCCATGCTGATCTCAGCTAGATGTTAAACATTAAATACATTTATAGGTCAATTAAAGGTAGTTAACCAGTCCAGTGTAATCTTGACCTATTGCACATCTCTGCACCTGCAATCAATTTGCCCCCTCACCACACCCTCCCCTCCAACACACACACTGCTCCTAGTTTTCCGTAATTGAGTATCATGCCCAAGCAATAAGTGATTGTCAAAGTAGAGACTTCTTCAAATCTGTCTCCACTGAGCCAGGTCGAACAGCCTCACTGGGAGGGTCACGGGGGGTACTCACCGCTCTCATCATCAGAGCCCTCAGGGGTCTGTGGTCTCAGCCGCCGGCTGCACACAAACAGGAAGGGAGATGTCTGTTAAAGCCGAGGCGATGTCATCGCTTCTTAAACGGCACCTAAACAAGTCTCGGAGTAGTCTCATTGCTCAGAAGTAAAATAAGCCCGTGCTAATTTCCCCTGCTGTGAATATGTCCTGCATGGCTAACAGGAGTAGGCAAAGAGGTGGAGGAGAGCAACGAGGCAGCCATCTTGGCCCCCCAACCTCAGCTAAAGTGATGAGAACTCAACCATGATGTCTTTTAATCAGGCAAAGTGATTGTACTTGGAACGCCAGGATTAGTTGCAACCAAGGACAATTTCCAGCCAAAGGTAATTTCCTCCTTTTAGCAACAAGCAAACAAACATTCCTGCTCCCATTTTTATTACACGTTTATTTGATTTAATCAGAAAAACAGAATAATAATAATGAAAATAAAACAAGGACGAAAAAACAACAACAACAACAAAAAAAACAGGGAACTTACTCTTCAACCTCTTCAGCACCTTGCCGTCTTCCAGATCTTTGGAGGACAAAACGGAGAAAACGTTTAAATACAATTTTGAAAATAAAACTGCACGTAAATTGAACGCTGTGTTGTCAAAAATCAATAGAGCAAATCCTGAATAATCTGAATTAAACAGCATCATTTTAGTGCTTCCACTAGCTCCCTAAACTAGCAGCTAAATTCATTATAACTGTTTATTTTCATTTTATTTTAATAAATCACTGCTCCAAGGATGTTTTACATTTAAGATGTGTAAAAGGATAAAATAAAGAAGCAGCACAGCCAGATTTGTCCTCTACTCTTCAAGGCCTGACAGTGACCGCGGTGGTACAGCTACGGTCAGGGCAGCACTTGTTGATTAAGCAGATAAAACAAATCAGTGTTGTTCTGATTAATCACACAATATGAATATGAAGGTTTCTCTGTGAGTTTAGTGCCCTCTACTGGGCAAAAAATGTAGGACCTTTCCTTCCAAATGCAGAAACGTTGCATTTGTTAACCTTAACACAAATTCCCAGACATTTATCTTGAAAATTCTTACCGTTTTCTACTTTTTCCCTCATCTTTTCAGGTTTAGATGCTCTCAACAGGTTCGTGGTATTAGATTTTGTGATTAATAATTAATAAATAACATATTAATAAACATAAAGACATAAAAAATGGATAAATGACATCTACAGCTGTGACCCTCAGCCAGATTCATAATATCATTACATACATACACTCACTGATCAGCCATAACATTAATACCACTGACAGCAAGTGAACAGTTACTTCTTGAAGTCGATGTGTTGGAAGCAGGATAAATGTGCGATCTGAGCCACTTTGACAAGGGCTTTACTGTGATGGTTAGACGATGTAGTCAGCGCATCTCCAAAACAGGTCTTGTGGACTGTTCCATGTGTGCAGTAGTTATAGGCAGTCAGTGCACCACAGTCAGAGCTGTTTCAGCAGCATGAGGGGGACCTACTCAACAATAAGCAGGCAGTCCTAATGTTATGGCCGATCAATGTATATAAAGTAACCCAGATAAACAGGAGTCCAAGAAAATGGACAAACTTCAGCACTGCAGGCAGCCAGATAACACTAGGTCTGGTGTTTTATAAAGCCACCGTAACGAGAACTGATCCATATTTAAGACGGTCACTGGAAACAGGGTCTGTTGTGTAAAAAGCTTGCCCACAGTATTTGGCTGCATAGTGATGCTTTGTTCAGTCATAGTAAGTCATGCTGCGCTCTAAACCACACCCACAAGTCTGCTCCACCTTATTGAAGAGCTGGATGCGCTTAAGCTCAGGAGATGCTCCGTTTCAGCATTTACAGAAAGATTTGGGCGACTATTGATTATTGAGTGTTTCATGTAAACTCCGTAGCTCCTGCGGTAAAACTACAGACGCAAAACTTACTGACGGAGCACATCAGCTGTCAGTGGAAAACCTTACAGTGAATTTTTCACCAAACCATCCATTTAATAATATATTCTCCACTTCAATGTTTTCTCCTAACAAACTGTTTTTTGTTTTTTTTTAAAAAAAAGACGCATTTCAGGGCTTTTGAGACACTTTTGACACATGGTGTTCGTGATCCCTGTTTCTTCTTGTTTTTTTTTTTATTTAATTTTACTTTATATTTTAATTATGTACACATGTATATATACATGCATTCATTTATTTATCTTTTTTCTAACTTTATTCTGTTTTTGTTTGTGTGTATTGCTTTTGTGCAGCACTTCGGTAAAAGCGTGCGTGTTTTAAAAACGTGCTTTATAAATAAACTTTACTTACTAAATTATTTGATTTATTTGTGTTTAACTGCTCATTTTAGAAAGTAAAAAAAATATTAAGCCCTGAAAAAAATATGGTACATAACTATGTCTGAGAAAGTCACATTACTATTACTTTCCTCATGATAAGCTGTAGCATCACAGTAAATGCTATGGAACCACAGCTCCATGCTGCTAAAGGCCTGCTTTTGTAGCTTTGCTCCATGCTGGATGGGAAGGCGGCAGCAGCTCACCTTGCTGCCCTTCGTGTGTGTCCTGTCCTGCCGGAGCCACATTTAAGACACATTACGGACCCCTTGATTAAGACTCATGTACGGTAAAGCGATAGACATGGTAAAACTGTCTGGAAAAAGTTGTTAGGGATAAAATATATTGTGACAACCTGGCTTCAAAGGTTCATCAATAAACTGACAGATCAGTTAGTGTCAATTAGGAGTGATAGATCGGCAAATCCTGGGATTTCTGCTGTGGGATTAGTGCGAGCGGGGCGGCGGTGATTGAGCACGAGGGGTGACATTGAGCGGAAAAAAGTCCTTGCCTGCTCTAGAGGGGACCATTAGTTACTTTGTTTCAGAGAGGAGGATCAATGCACTGCGAACCCCTTTAACACCTTATATAGCAGTCTCTCTCTCTCTCTCTCTCTCTCTCTCTCTCTCACCCCAGAGTAAATCAAGACAGGTTAGACAGACACACAGGACCGACACTCTGACCTTTCTTCAGACAGATGTGTAAAGCTTCTCTCCAGTCTTTGAACCAGTGACTCAGAAAACCATGCAAATGAATCCAATCGCGCTGGCTTGTTCACTTCAATGTGCCAGTGAATGCATCTCCGGCTCTGATGGAGAGACCCAGTGAAGCAGTCGAGTACAGAATCAACTGCAATAAAAGATTTGCTCACACCGAAACTGCCTCGTGGACTCATAGGAGCTTTATACAGCGCAGCTTCTTTCCATTCTAGCACTACACAGGTTTCAAATACGGAGCCACCAGACCTGTAATATTTATCAGTATAAGAATCATGTGTAATGTAATGAATTAATCAAATTAGTGGAGTTTCAACAGAAAACACTGCCCTCCTGTGGCTTTTATAGTTTACTGCATTATTCAGTGACCATAAAAAACCTGTTTTCAAACTTTTAACCAGATGTTTGATGCTGTATTCAGTTTGAGGACTGCAGTATCTTTAAGATAAATCAGAAAATGGCATAGCATTTATATTAATAAGCATTTTAGAGCACCAGTGAATTCCCAAACAAAAGTCAATTAAAGGGTCAGACACATTTAGTTTTTTTACACTAAGCTTTTGTTACTGTTTAGTTGTCTATGTATGTGTGTGTGTGTGTGTGTGTGTGTATGGTCATGCTTAAAAACAGAATGTTGAAGAAAAACTTAAAGGGCCTTACAAAACCCATTTCCAGAAAATATTTGAGAATATTTCCCAAAATGCAATAACAACAAAAACCTGGTACAGTTCTGCAAGTGTAATTTAGCTGCAAGAAATTTTTTCTCTCACAATCGTTTCTGATATAGGAGCCCTTTAAAAAGACACATCAGTGCAGCCGGGCTGTCAGAAATCACTGGTTCAGTGTGTGAACTGTGCGGTTTTTACATTCATGCAGAAAGAGAGATTTAAGGAAACTCACTTGGCGGAGCCCGTCCCAGTGGTCTCCTCAGCCCAGCCTCCTTGTCGACGAGGTGGCTTAGGTGGTGGTCCCTAACAACACAGAGACAACAGTGTGGGCACAGACTCTTCAGTCCTCTTCAGCCCTCTATTCAAGCTTATAAACAGAATAATTATAATACAACAGACTGGAATAGAATAGAATAGAATAGAATAGAATAGAATAGAATAGAATAGAATAGAATAGAATAGAATATGCTGGAATAGAATAGAATACAGAATAGACTAGACTATAGAATACAGACTAGACTGGACAATGGAATAGAAAATACAACAATATATGGACTACAATATATAAAAGACTATAATATAGAATAGACTAGACTAGAATATAGAATAGATTAGAATACAGAAAATAGAATAGACTAGAATGTAGACTAGACTAGAATATAGAATAGGTTAGACTAGAATATAGAATAAACTAGACTATAGAATAAACAATAATACAGAATAGACTAGGCTTGACTATAGAATACAATAGACTAGACAAGAATATAGACTAGTCTAGACTACAATGGAATAGACTATAGAATAGACTAGAATATAGAATAGACTAGAATATAGACTAGGTTAGACTAGAATATAGAATAGACTAGACTAGAATATAGACTCGGTTAGACTAGAATATAGAATAGACTAGACTAGAATATAGACTAGACTAAACT
>JBBPDA010000001.1:31958171-31974905 GCA_037974385.1 Arnoldichthys spilopterus
GTGCACGTGTGATGGGTTAAATGCAGGGGTCACATTTCGTTGTGGTGCTTGAGTGTGTTCACAATGACAAAGAGTCATTTTCACTTTCACTTCATAGACTAGACTAGAATACAGACTAGACTAGAATGTAGACCAGACAAGACTAGAAGATAGAATTGGTAAGACTAGAATATAAAATAGACCAGACTTTAATGTAGATTATAGTATAGAATAGACATAATAGAATACAGAAAAAAACTAAACTACAATAGAATAGAATTGAATAAAGAATACAGAATAGACTATAACATACTAAACTAGAATAGAGTATTATGGAATATAATTTAGAATAGAATACAGAGAAGACTAAACTAGAACAGATTAGAATAAAATAGAATAGGATAGAATAGAACAGAATAGAATAAAACAGAATAGAACAGAATAGAACAGAATAGAATAGAATAGAACAGAATAGAATAGAACAGAATAAGATAGAATAGGATATAATAGAACAGAATAGGATAGAATAGAACAAAATAAAATAAAATGGAATAGAACAGAATAGGACAGAATAGAACAGAATAGAACAGAATAGAACAGAATATGATAGAATAGAACAGAATAGAACAGAACAGAACAGAATAGAACAGAATACGATAGAATAGAACAGAATAGAACAGAACAGTATATAACAGAATAGGATAGAATAGAACAGAATAGAACAGAATAGAACAGAACAAAATAGAACAGAATACGATAGAATAGAACAGAATAGAACAGAACAGAATAGAACAGAATAGGATAGAACAGAATAGGATAGAATAGAACAGAATAGAACAGAACAGAATAGGATAGAATAGAACAGAACAGAATAGAACAGAACAGAATAGAACAGAATAGGATAGAATAGAACAGAATAGAACAGAATAGGATAGAATAGAACAGAATAGAACAGAATAGAACAGAACAGAATAGAAAAGAACAGAACAGAATAGAACAGAATACGATAGAATAGAACAGAATAGAACAGAACAGAATAGAATAGAACAGAACAGAACAGAATAGGATAGAATAGAACAGAATAGAACAGAACAGAATAGAATAGAACAGAACAGAACAGAATAGGATAGAATAGAACAGAATAGAATAGAACAGAATAGGATAGAATGGAACAGAATAGAACAGAACAGAATAGAATAGAACAAAATAGAATAGAATAAAATAAAATGGAATAGAACAGAATAGAATAGAATAGAATAGAACAGAATAAGATAGAATAGGATATAATAGTACAGAACAGAACACAATAGGATAGAATAGAACAGAATAAAAAAAAATGGAATAGAACAGAATAGGATAGAATAGAATAGAACAGAACAGAACAGAATAGAATAAAATAGAATAGAACAGAATAGAATGGAATAGGATAGAAGAGAAGAGAATAAAATAGAATAGAACAGAACAGAATAGAATAGAATAGAACACAATAGGATAGAAGAGAACAGAATAGAATAAAAGAGAACAGAATAGAACAGATTAGGATAGAATGGAATAGAATAGAATAGAATAGGATAGAATATAACAGAATAGAACAGAATAGGATTGAATAGAACAGAATAGCATAGAATAGGATAGAATAGGATATAATTGAACAGAATAGGATAGAATAGAACAGAATAAAATAAAATAAAATAGAATAGAACAGAACAGAATAAAATAGAATAAAATAGAACAGAACAGAATAAAATAGAATTGATTGTTATTGTCATTGTTTAAAAAACATGAAAGGCCATTGAGCAGCTCTGAAATTGACAGCAGAATATAAAACAGCAAGAAACAAACACAGAGTAATATTAATGGTAATAATCACAGTGAGGTTAATATACAGTAACAGTGTAAATGATTAAATATGTAATGCAAAGTTGCTATTAACAGTTGGACCATTTCTATAGTTCGCTCATAATGAACTGCTCACAGTTGCTGCATATGGGTGTAGGAAAAGGAGAATCACCTGGAGATCCACACTGTAATGAGTTTAGTCACAAAAGTCCCCTAAGACAAGTAAAAGACTGCAGTAGCTGCATGAGGGGTTCTAGATAAAGACCATAAAATGCAGGTGACATGTCAATGACAACATGCAACCAGTAGAGGGCACTGCCCCACTGCTTCCTTTGAAATGACTCCCCACTGAGTGAGCAGCGACATCGCTGGGACTTTAAAGCCCATTCAAGAACCGCAGACTATCAATAAGCAACGGCAAACAGCAATCAAGAACAATGACTGAAGTGTACCTGGAGCTCATACTGGGGCATATAGTGCTGGTGTAGCGGTTAGGGAGTTGCACCTAAGACCTAAAAATTGCCGGGTCAAACCCATTAGCAAGCTACCATTCCCCAGGCTCTGCACCCCAGATGCTTCCAATATCAGCTGCCCACTGCTCCTACATGGATGGGTTAAATGCAGAGATCACATTTTGTTGTTGTGCTGTGGTGTCACTTACTTTTATTCACTTTATACAAAAGGAACTACTTTAATCAATTCTTAATAATTCATTTTTATCATGTAAACATCACTGCCCTACTAAACAGTACAACAGAACATCTATAAAATTATTAACCCCTTTAATTCGATCAATCACAATAGAATTAAGGCTCTAAAAATGTTAATGGATGATACATTAGTATTGAGATCTAGGGAATTTGAAGGCAGTGTCAGAGTCAGCACCTTAAACTCTTTGTCATGTTCCTCAAACTGTTCCAGAACAATGTCTGCAATGAAGAAGGGAACTTCCATTAGGGAACATTCTCATCATGAAAGGGGTAAACTTGGTCTGCAGCAATCATTAGGTAGGGGCTAAGTGTGAATGGAGAACTAAGCGGAACATCTCAGGTCATCACACTGCCTTCGCTGCCTCGCCTTCTTCCCATACTGCCATCTTTTTCAGGTAAATGGCACACACGCACCCAAAGTCACCATTCACTTTTTAAACCACAGTAGCTCTTCTGTGGGATCTAACTAGCCTTCACTCCCCACATGCATCAGTGAGCCTTGGTTACTCTGACTCAGTTTTCTAGCCATCACAATAAGGCCCTGGTTAAAGCGGCTCAGATCCTGCAGTGGCAGTGGTGGCCTAGTGGTTAGGACATTGCGCTGGGGAAGGTTTCAGGTTCAAGTCCCGGCTCAGGCACTACTGAGGTACCCTTGAGCAAGGTACCATCCCACTACTCTGCTCCACGTCTTGGAAGTCGCTTTGGATAAAAGCATCAGCCAAATGAATAATTATAAATATATCCTTACTCTCGCACATTTGTCCTGCTTCCAGCACATGACTTCAAGAACTGACTGTTCACTTGCTGCCTAATATTTCCACCCCCTTGACAGGAGCCACTGTAACCAGATCATCAGTGTTACTCACTTCACTTGCCAGTGGTGTAAATGTTGTGGCTGACTGGGCGAACTACAGATTGTGGTTTGACTGGACTTTGGGTTTTGCCACCAGTTTTGTCTTTAAGCACAGCCGCTGATCTGAAAGAGCTGTAATTAGGTTTCCTACAGCCACTTCATTAGCGTAGGGTTGCATGACTCACAGTCCCTGACATAATTAGCAACTTTGCACATGTGTCTGGTGGGTTTCAGCGACAGCAGACCTGCTGCTGTCTGGCAGTTTGAAGGGTGCTGGAGCATGAGCAGCATAAGGAACAGCCGAGTGTGGGAACTGCACAGAGGCCGAGAGGGCTGCCTATGCTTGACCCAGAATAGCTGCAGGGGGAGAAAATAGCCTCTCTCTCTCATTCTCATTCTTAGATTCTGAAAATAGCCCTGAACATAGTCAATTGGGCTAAGATTAAGTACGTCAAACAGAAAAAAAAACAGAGGGCCAACTTCTGAATGACGGAACATGGTGCACAGAGGGAAGAAAGGCGGGCAGGAAACGGACTGGTTTGAAACATGCACAGCATTTCTCATTACCAAAATTGGGTCTGCAAATGACACAGAGCCCTGGAGGAATTTCTTTACTTTCAACATGAAAGAACAAATAATTTCCCATTACTGATGTCCTTCAGCAGAGCTATTTGTGAAGCTGGTTGCCCACATGCAAACACAGAAAATGGGGAACAGAGCAGGAAAAAACCTGCGCTGTCTTATTAAAACGAGAGGTTAAAGCTGAACAAGTCATTTCAGAATGAGACTGTGGAAAGAATAAGGCAGGATGAATTAATGACAGTCTGCTCGTAGGCTTAGCTCAGTTATACAGTGCATAACAGAGTTCTTTCATTCCGTTCACACCAAATATCGTGAGATTTTGTCCATAAGAGGAGCTACAACCCATTTCAAAATTTCAAAGACCACATAATCTAAAATATTTGTAGGGCTCATATTATGCACTGCAAAGCAGTACGTAGTTTTCTACTGAGTAAGTAAAGTCAAAAAAGCCTTCTGTACAAAGCTCAGTAACAGAGAATTAAATTAAATGAAGAGTTAAAGCATTAACATAACATTAAAAAACAGAAAAAACAGCGATTGCTAAAACGAACAGAACGGACTCTCAATATAAGTGGCCGAGCACGGCGCTAAAAAAACAGAACTATCCCCTAAGTGGGCAGTGGTGGCCTAGTGGTTAGGATGTTGAACTGAAGGTCACAGGTTCAAGTCCTGGCCTGTGCACCACTGAGGTACCCTTGAACAAGGTACTGTCCCGCTACACTGCTTTCCGGGCGCTGTAGATAGCTGCCCACTGCGCCATGTGTGATGGGTTAAATGCAGTGTGTCAAATAGTCCCTTTCGTAAATTGAAGGCTTGCTTTAATAAAAAGGTTTTCAGCATTCGACAGAGTCGACAGAAAAGGTCATGCACAAGGAAAGAGGAATCTTGATCCGCCATGTCAGTGCAACAAATTCAAAGGTTTGATCACTCATTTAATCAGCGTTTTGATAGCATTGTGGTTCACCTAGTCTACATTTTGCCATTTTGTTTGCCAAATTTGATGTTACATAATATATTATTGAGGGATGTCATGATCATATCTTTACAAGTGAGTCATCTGATATCTCGATTCAATATTTGCATTTTTTTTAAATAATACATTTTTTTTTTAAAAAGTACTCAACATCTGTGTGAGATGAGCATCTGTGAGTGATGAGCATGCAGTACCACACACACAGGAAACATGGAGTTGATCCGGTGTGCTGTAAGGCTATAGGGCAGTGTGGGAAATGTAGTGTCACTGTGAATATTGTGGCCAAACAGACAAAGAAAACTCTCTACCACATGTTTTGCGAATGTGTTGCTGCCTCAAGGAAATGTGTCTTCTGTAAAAGTTTTCTCCAGTGTTTGTTGCTTCGGTGCAGCCTTTGCCTGAGCAACCTAAGTAAACTCATTATATTCCGTGTGTTGTTGTTTAAGGTGTCGTATCAAATCGGACGTACTGAACGAAAAGCTTGTGTTGCAGACATTCGTTACTTCTGGCTGTTTGTTTACTTTCAGCACGTGCTTGTCTGCTGACATAAAACACTGGGCTTAAGCTTGTTCGTGCTTGAGTCGATCCCAATCAGCTGGGCTTAAAAAGATTAACTCTTTAAAATTGCTATTTCAATATAAAAATAATTAATTGTTCAGCTCTATCAGTCATAAAGTCATACTGTGTCCTAAACCACACCCACAAGTCTGATCCACCTTAATGAAATGTTTATGGCAGGTTGAGAGATGTATTGGAGATGTATTTTTGATTTTTTAAAGCCCTAACCCCTCCCTAGCATTCCATAATATTGAACATAAATAATAGGTTACATTGATGCAGTGTTACATTGTGAGGTACTGAATTACTTCAGGAGCAACTAAGCTTTTGTTTCTATGATGCTATTACTACTAAGTGCATCATAGCAGGCTGAAAAGTGACTAATTACTAGGACAATAATAATTAACACTTTCAATTAAACGCTAAATACTTTATATACTTAAATAAAATTTCCAAGAACATAACTATTTATACACCAATTAAATCTTCCCTTAAATGTATGGGTGATTTTCTTAGACATGAACATAGGCTCAGCATAGTCTGTCCCACCAAATCAAGACATGACTGAGTCTTGACTTTTTCTCTAAATGTCAAAAATGCGATCTATTTCATGCTGGGTATATTTTGAGAATAGAACGCAATTTAAAACAGACCGTCTCTAAACTGGTCCAGTCACACGACACTGGAACTGCAATAAAAAATGTATGTAATGCAGCTGGAAGGTTGCAGAGGGCGCGAGAATCCGTTTTTTTCATCAGTAAAGTTAGGCTAATTTAGGAACCTTACCAAAAAAAAACATTGTTAAAATTCCTAGTGGAGAAAAACTGACCCATGTCCAGCTCTCACCAGTCCTGGGGACAAACCAAGACCTCCATACTGGAGATGCCAATGTGGTGGTGTAAGACTGCTAAAAAAAACTTGCCACAGTGAACTTCGGGCTATTGCAAATCACTTGCAAGCAGCAGTGGCCTGTTTAAGCTAAGGGACATCAGGCCTAGCAACAGTACTTTTAGTAATAGTTACATTGATTGGTACAATGCTCCTGTTCAATAATACACGTTTTAGTAATTTCATAGTATTGCCTTTTAGAAAGTTAGCCACAATGAAAAATAAAATAAAAACCCTTTTCAGGAAAGATTGGAACATTTTGTAAAATGCAGTAAAAATAAGAATGTGTGATTTGTTCATTTTCTTGAGTCTATATTTAAATGACAAAAGAACAAATTGTTTTACATTAAAACAATGTTTTACTGAACAAATGAAATGTATTTTGTAAATGTAAACATATGTATAATTGAACACATGCAAGACAATAAAAAAAAAAAGTTGTGTTACATAAACTTTCCTTTTATTTACAATGTTTAATTGTTTGGGACCTGAAGAGACTAACTGCAGTTCTAGAGTGGAATTACTGTCCATTCAGCTGCTCTGCAGTTCATGGTGGCTATTGTCTTCATGAAGCTCCATACATTTTCAATAGGAGACAGATCGTGG
The DNA here is from genome assembly GCA_037974385.1 of Arnoldichthys spilopterus. Taxonomy (NCBI): domain Eukaryota; kingdom Metazoa; phylum Chordata; class Actinopteri; order Characiformes; family Lepidarchidae; genus Arnoldichthys; species Arnoldichthys spilopterus. The sequence goes on from JBBPDA010000001.1 coordinate 31,965,160, forward strand.
TGTCAGTTTTTCCCAAAAACAAGCAGAAACAAGAAATAATCTGACCACAGCACACGTTTCCAATGTCTTCTGGTCCGTCTGAGTTGAGCTCAGGTCCAGAGAACTCAACTGTGTTTCTGTATAAAACTAGAGTTTGGTTTTAGGGTGTATTTCTTGATGCAGCAACAGACTTGTGTTCAGTATCAGCAGTTTTCTAAAAGTAAACAGTCAGTAGTAAATTTGTCCTCTGAATTTAACATACCATTCATAAACACTCACTTTAGGAGTTAAAGGGAGATTAAGTGAACTTCAGCCATGTACAACACCAAATCAGAAAAAGTTAGGACAGTATGGAAAATGCAAATAAAAAAACAAAGTAGTGATTTCTACATTTACTTTGACTTGTATTTCATTGCAGACAAGTTTTGTCTGGTATATTTGAAAATGAAACTTCATTTCATTTGTAAATATACATCCTTTCCTGTCATTCAGACCTGCAACACATTCTAAAAAAAGTTGGGACAGGAGCAATTTAGGGCTAGTAATGAGGTAAATAGGTTAAATAATGATGTGATTTGAAACAGGTGATGTCAAAAAGTGATTGTAATTATGATTTGATACAAAAGCAGCATCCAAGAAAGGTCTAGTCCTTTAGGAGCAAAGATGGGCAGAGGATCGCCAGTTTACCAACAAATATGTGAGAAAATTATTAAAATGTTTAAAACCAATGTTCCTCAAAGAAAGATAGAAAGAGATTTGGATATTTCACCTTCAACAGTGCATAACATAATTATAAAATTTAAGGAATCTGGATGAATTTCAGTGCATAAAGGACAAGGACGCAAGCCTAAGCTGAACAACCGTGATCGCCGATCCCTCAGGAATCACTGCATCAAGAATCTTCATAAACTATATTACCATATGGGCTCAGGACGACTTTGGCAAACCTTTGTCAAGTACCACAATACATAGTTGCATCCACAAATAGCAGTTAAAACAGTACTGTGCCAAAAAGAAGCCCTATGTTAACAGTGTCCAGAAGCGTTGTCGACTTCTCTGGGCTCAGAGGCAACTGGGATGGACCATTACACAATGGAAACGTGTACTGTGGTCAGATGAATCAGTATTTCAGGTATTTTTTGGGAAAAATGGACGCCGTGTGCTCTGGACCAAAGAAGAAAAGGATCATCCAGACTGTTACCAGCAACAAGTCCAAAAACCCAGAGAATTCAAGAGAATTAACAAACTGCAGATTTTAATTTTTATTGCATTTTACAACTTGTCCCACCTTTTCTGGACATGGGGTCTGCAGAACTGTAAATCTAGAACAAAACCTGAAATTATTAAGCCTCAAGCGCAAAGTAACTTTATACCAAGTGACATTTAAGAGCCATTGTTTTTGCCTGTGAGGTTTCCATTCAACTGAAACGAACACTACTATTCATTTATTCTTTCATTAACACGAGGTATAAAATTACTGAGTAAAATTCACAAAGCACTTCAGACAAAGCCATGCGTTTTGTTACTGTACCGTGTCATCCTCCTCCTCCTCCTTTGGTTTAAGCACAGAAATTCAGTCAGATGCAAACACACCAGCGTGATTAGACATTTCAGTCATCACAGTTGTAGATAAACATTAATATTTCAACTGCAAAGATTCTGAGATTCATTTTGGTAAATGCATGGCTGAAGTTACCTCTCCAGTGACAGAGGTCCCAGAGGAGGAAGCCTTGCGGCCTGGTCGCAACTCTTCTGTGCCGGTCATATCGGCTGCTTGCCGAGCTCTTCTGCCCGTTTTAGTAGCCTGGGTGTAAAAAAAAGTGGAAAGGCAAGCTGGTGAAGCAGATTAACCCAATAGCACTCATATACAAACTCTCATTTAAGGTCATCTGTACTTTCTTAGAGTTTGTTTGAACACAAATCTTAAGAAATCTATTACACCACATAGCTAAAAGGCTTTTATCACTTACATTTTTATATTAAACTATTTTAATATTTTTGTGTCACATGGGATTTCATATTTCAAAAAATAAAAAAATAAATCATCCATTGTATTCATAGATCTTCATCATTTTAGATTTGTGTTGGGAATTGGGACACTTTTGTCCACAACAGAAATTGGGATATGACAATCTCCAACTCTGAAAAAACTATTTGAACACACATGCTGCATTCAAGATAATGGTAAACTGAGAAGACCCAAATTGTCCCCTTCCAAATTTAAGGAACTCTGAAAAATGTGTGTTCACATGGTCAGGTTGAAAAACAATAAGGTTGTAGGTCTCTTGTCTTTAATGACAAACAACATCCTAACAACTACGGTCTATCTGCTTTCCCACGCTCCTCGAATCGAACCATTGTCCAACTTGTGATGTCACTCTTTTGACTTTGGTGTGTTAGTCAGAATGGGGAAACTATACTACAGATGCTACAAACATGTTATTTCTTTTATTTTTTATATGAGTTGCTGTACTGAAACATTACTTAAAGCTAGGTCTCAACAATTTGGGAAAATATCAAGTTTCCAGTACCTCCAGTTTATATGCAATTTTCTTCCACTGAATTTTTCTCAGCCAAGACCTTTTTCACTAAAAATAGTCAGTTTATTAGACATGAGGCTTGAGTACTAAATGTGACTAAATGACCTCCAAATCACAAGCTCTGCATTATTAGATATGAATATTAAAACTTAATAGTATTGGAGATATTAGAATAAAATTAAAATGTAAGATCTTGCGATTTAAACATTTTCAAACTGTAATTCTGATATGAAAATTATTTGCTGTTCAGCCTAACACCACTTAAGTATTATTTTAGCTGCCTGGGCATCAGGTAATACCACTTTTCTAACGTATCAAGGTTGAACTATGTGCACAGCACGTAACCCTACATCTCAATGCTACTGATCAAAAGCTTCTTACCATCAACCAAACACTTTCAGTGGCCATGTTTCAGCATTAACACTCAGCTAGTCCTGCACCACCCTTGAGACTCCTCTGAGAAGTTCTAACTTGAGACGGCATTTTTCAATTATCCCAACACCAAGTAGATGCACCATATTTATTTATTTATTTTACAATTGAATTGGATATGTTTACATCATTATTTATTATTATTGGTGTTGTAATGGTTACAGTCTGTGAAGAGGCCTATGTAATAATGAATATTAGGCCTATGGTTTCCTCCAACAGCTGCACTCCCCTGTTTATCACTTCTTCATAAACACAACAACGTGTGAAAATGTTCTGTGGTCTTCCCGTGTTGTTTTTCCCGTCGGATCGTGTGAACGCGCGTTTTTTTCAGAAGCCGGATGCTCCCGAGTTGTGTTTTTCCGGTCGCATGGAGCGTAGCATAATGGCTGAGTACCCATGGCAACCAGGGCTTCCGGTCACAACGGCGATGGTAAATAAACAGCTAGTCGGGTTAGCCTGCGATTTACAGCCCAAATTGCACCAAATAACACACTTTCGCCAGACCAGTAAAAAAAAATACACAAGAACAACAAGCCCATCTTTCACACTCACCTACGGTCACAATTTGGAGCGAGCTGCGCGGCTAATTTGCCATATTAGCTAACGGCACTGACTACAGACACTGCTCACTCGTTACACTACGCCAGTCAGCTGTTAGAGATTTAGCTCCGTAGCTCAGAAATACCCAGTAAATACAGCTAACGCTGGTGCTGAAAACGGGCTCCGTTGGTGCTCTTGGGCTTCGGCTGCTGTTTCACACTGAATTATTCGAGCTAACGGGCTAAGGGACTGATCGACAGACTGTGAATGTGCGGAAATACAGCGCTAGAGTGTTCCTTTTGCGCAAACACCGTGTAAAGTGAACACACACTCACGGTTTTGGGAAACCCGTTTTCTCCCAGCGGAACCGACTCGTCCATTCCCGTCTCTCTTGTCTGCTGCACCGACGCTTCCCGTTAGTCCGCGCGCTCCTCACTTCCTGGAGACGAGCAAGCGTCACACAGCTACCGTTGCCAAGGTAATGAGAAACACCGCAAATAAATGGATGAGGTTTCTACTTCAAATGAATGTTTTTTTAATGAAGAAAAACTTTTCTATATGCTTGTTTCTTTCTTTTTCTATTTCTTTTTCTTTCTTTCTTTCTTTCTTTCTTTTTGTTCCTTAGACAATCACCCTCAAATAAAGCTGAACAGTTTCCATCACCTACATATTTAACCTCCACATTGTCTGTGTACTGCATATTTTGTACTCCATATTGTATGTAGTGTACTGTATTTTGTCTAGACAATAAAAAATAATAAATAAAACAAGGTTTCCTTTTGTTTGAATGTGTTTAGGGGTTTAGAGGAATCCAAGGGTCCAGCACTGACTGCCTTCAGAGTGCCCTCTCTAAAAACAATAGATGGTTCTGTACATAGGGGAAGATGGAGAATGCCATGATTGGATTGTTAAGTATGTCAAAACTGCACTGTATCTCCTCTGTCACATATCGGCTTAATAAAGCCTGGACTTCACTGTCCATTCATCTGTCCTTGTTTTTGCTCAGTTGTTTGAGTTCGAAGTTGTCATTTACATGGCAAACACTTTTAACAGTACACTTTCGTCTGAACCAATTATCTCACACTTTATTCTAGACTAACCACTGTACAAATTCTGGACTAATTACTCCATACTTTCACCTGGACCAATCACTGTTCACTTTCACCTGGACTACTCACTGTACACTTTGGTCTGGGCTAATCATTGTACCCTGTAACTGGACCAATCATCTGGACCAATCGTCATACACGTTCAACTGGATCAATTGCCGTACAGTTTCATCTGGACCAATCACTATATGCTTTCAACTGGACAAATCATCGTAAATTTTATCTAGACCAATTACTGTACAATTTCATCTGGACCAATCACTGTACACTTTCTTCTGGACCAATCACCGTACAATTTTAACAGGACCAATCACTATACACTTTCATCTGGACCAATCACCGACAAATATCATAAGCGAGGATCTGACAATTCTCTGGAAAAACATCCACCACACATGGTCGATGCCATGCCCTTGGCGTCCTCCTCCCTGTGGTAAAAGTCTTTAATTGGACTTAATTTAAATTCAATGCATCTGATGGAAGTGCAAGGTTGAAAGTTGGTTGAGTGCCAGCGATTCGGGATCTTTTATTGTTTAATAGAATGTTGCCAGTGGATTTTGATTTAAGGGGCTTGGACCTCGCCATATATAGGCATGCTGATATGCAGCCAACCCCAGCCAGCCTACAACAGGCCAGAGAGAGTGTGTAAAGACTTCATGCATGTCGTATATAGTGCTGTTCAATAGCATCAGGAGATATGGGTGAGAGGATGGGGCTGTGGGCACAGGTACAGAAAGAGCAATCAGCAGCCATTACAGACAGAACTACAGTCAATAAAGTGATTATTACACCTTTATTTACAGCAGGGCATAAACTGTAAAACAGTCCCACGTTTACTCTGATTTAACAATTCTGAGAATCAGCTCAACATCTGTGAGCTACGTCAACCCTTCTATCATCTTTGGGGTCGGTTTAAACCCATTAAGTGTTTAATGTCTCTAAATAAATCATTGATGTGATTTTTGCTTTATATTGAATGACTTTTCCAAACAAGGAGTAAACCTAAACTGAACATGATGATGTGCTTTCAGTGTCCTGTACATGTTTTCTACACGTCAGCGTTCACTTAGATCAGTCTGAGACTGTTTTAGCTGTATAACACATCAGAAATATCAACATTGTACATATGTTTTGGCTGTTTTTTTTACTTAGGTAAACATCTCACAGCTTTAAGGCACTAATGAAATGTTTGAGATTGTCTTAAAGTTTGAGATCATACAGGTTACAGTCCTTCATGTCAGAAAAAGTTTTCTCCAAATGTTATAAATAACAAATATCTGCTCTTAAAAATGATACTAACCCATTAAAACACTGAAAGGTGTGTGTTATGGCGTTTGGTGTGTACAGGTGTGTGCTGTGAACAAATGTGCAGTGTGCCTGTGTGCAGTGTGTACAAGTGTGTGATATGTACAGGTGTGCAATATACACAGATGTGCAGTGTGTACAGGTGCGTGAAATGTACAGGTGTGCAGTGTGTGTGTATAGGTGTGCAGTGTGTGTGTATAGGTGTGCAGTGTGTACAGGTGTGTGATATGTACAAGTGTGCAATATGTACATGGGTGCAGTGTGTACAGGTGCGTGATATGTGCAGGTGTGTGGTATATACAGGTGTGCAGTGTGTACAGATGTGTGATATGTACAGGTGTGCAGTGTGTACAGGTGTGTGGTATGTAAAGGTGTGCAGTGTGTACAGGTGCATGATATGTACAGGTGTGCAGTATGTACAGGTGTGCAGTGTGTGTACAGGTGTGCAGTGTGTACAGGTGTGTGATATGTACAGGTGTGCAGTGTGTACAGGTGTGTGATATGTACAGGTGTGCAGTGTGTACAGGTGTGTGGTATGTACAGGTGTGCAATATATACAGGTGTGCAGTGTGTACAGGTCCATGATATGTACAGGTGTATGGTATGTGAAGGTGTGCAGTGTGTAGAAGTGCATGATATGTACAGGTGTGGTGTGTGTAAAGGTGTGTGATATGTACAGGTGTGCGATATATACAGGTGTGCAGTATATACAGGTGTGCGATATGTACAGGTGTGGTGTGTGTACAGGTATGTGATATGTACAGGTGTGCAGTGTGTACAGGTGCGTGACATGTAAAGGTGTGCAGTATGTACAGATGTGTGGTATGTGAAGGCGTGCATTGTGTAGAGGTGCACGATATGTACAGGTGTGTGGTGTGTACTTATGTGCGATATGTACAGTGTACACGATATGTGGTGTGCAGTGTGAAGTGAAAGTGACTCTTTGTCATTGTGAACACACTCAAGCACCACAACGAAATGTGACCTCTGCATTTAACCAATAACACGTGATGTGCGCGTGCGCTTCTTCCTGGGTCGTCAACAAAGAAACATGAATTGAATGAAATTGATGAAAAAACTTTCTGGAAGCTGCTGAGGTCAAGCTGACTGCAGTGAGGGAAGACGTGCGTGAATCTGAAGAGAACAGGAGGATCAAACGCAAAGTGGATTCGCTGCATGTGCGTGGAAGCCGCCACTAGAGGGCGCGCATGCACGTAACAACAAGGTGGCGAGCATGAGCGTGAGGGAGGGAGGGAAGGAGGGGGGTGCTTCTCCTGCACGCATGGTGGGTCAGTTATTTGGACCCAGTTCGGATCACTGCCTTTGCTTCTTGAACAACAACAAAAAAAAAAACGCCAAAATATTAAGACGTGTGGCGCTGCCTCTCCTGTTGCCTCGTCGTTTGTTCCGCCTCCGCGCAGTGACGTCACAGGTCCCCGGCCCTATAAACAGGCTCAAGCGCCCCGGAGCTCATGTGCAGCGAGAAGAGGCGCGAGCGGGGCAAATCGTGCACAGCAGCAGCCGCGTTGACGGGAGTAATATGCTGTCGGAATCAGGAGGCAGTGTTTAGACCAGCCGAACCTCCAGCTTCAGCCATGCTCTGGATTTCTACTGGGAGCCTTGTGTGGAGAGCAGTGCATGGCTGCTCTGCTTGAGCTCACAGGATGGAGAAAACCCCCTCACAACTTGAAACCCAACTAACTGAGAGGATAATCTGGAATTTACTTTCATAGTTATTATTTTTATTATTATTTTATTGGTATTATTAATATTTTTATTATAATAGATTTTTTTTTACATATTTATTTTTTTTTTTGCATCACAGCTCACCTTAAGTGAACTGGAACTCTCTTTGGTATTTTGACAAGTGAGGACACACACATACACACACACACGCGCACACACACACACACACACACCACCATGCATCTAGGCCGAGCACTTTTATTTTTCCTGCTCCTCTTGAACAGTGTGACCATGATTTTCTCACTGTCCACTTGCACCACCGTGGACATTGACCACATCAAAAAGAAGCGAGTGGAGGCCATTCGGGGACAGATCCTGAGCAAGCTGCGGCTGACGAGTCCGCCGCATGATCTGGGCCCCACTCAGGTGCCGTACCAGGTGCTGGCCCTCTACAACAGCACCAAAGAGCTGATTGAGGAACTGGGCAGGGACCGGCAGCAGAGCTGTGGCCAGGACAACACGGAGACCGAGTACTACGCCAAAGAGATACACAAGTTCAACATGATCCAAGGAACTTCCGAAAACAGTGAGTAGCCCCAAGCTCCTTCACTTATTTTTCATTACCATGTTTGATGTGGTCTGGGACACTTGACAGCTCCTCCTAGAAGTAACAGAAGAAGGTTCTCGGTGTCTCGTGCACATTGTGCCACAGAAGCTGGTGCTTGGCATTAGAGCACCACAGTATGGGAAAGGCTCTGAATAAATCTCGGCTGCCACAGCTGGAAAAATAAATAGGCACCTTCACTAGAGAAGGTGTTTATAGCCTCTGTGTTCCTAATTAAGAGTTTGACTATTAATTGCAGGCCACGAAAGTTGAGCCAGAGGACGTGCCTTTATCAGGCCATTGCTTTAGCATGTCCACCTGAAGCTCAGTGGAAAATACCTTTGTGGATTTTTCCATGAGGCCTTGCGGTCCCAGACCCCAGATTCCAGGGGTCAAAAGTACAGATGAGTCGTTCTAACTTTGGGGCGAGCTGAGGGTCTTCTCCAGCACTTTAGAGGAATATGTGCACTGTCCTCAGCTGTGACTGCAGCCGTGAGGGAGCTTGCCAGTCCTTCCCCACTGAGCTAACGACCAGACAGTCTCAGGCAGCCTTTCCACTGGAACTATTTTAACGAGCTTTGCTTATATCGTCCACGGAACAAGTCATTAGATTTTTTCCCCCCAACTGTCAGACGCCATAACCGCGGCTAATGCACATTATTGTCCTTTCACTCTTTGTCTGTTAATATTGCCTTTTTTTTAAGGTCGCACACAGGGACGGTTCTGAAAAGAGCCCATGCATTCTCTTGTCAGTCTACAGCCCATCATGATTAATAAAACACATTTAACGACCAGCCAGCCCATCTAGGGCTCAACACTGCATTCTCCATCGCAGCGAGGCCCCGAGAGAGGGCGAGAGAACTTTTTGGAGAGTGAAAGAGTTGGAATCGGGCCTGCGCAGTGATGGAAGCAGGTCATTGCATCATGTAGCTGTTTTTTCAAATCAACAGGTGTTTTATGCTAGAGAGACACTGAACAGACCGTCCTCTGGCTCCCAAACAAGCCCCCGTGCCAAATGTGGATTTCGGGTCAACTCAAGTGCTTTTGACACTCAAAATATACACTCCCTCAGCTACTTCAGCTGCCACGCCAAATATACGGCCTATGGTTGCTTTGCCTTTTGAAGAAGTTGTCAGGAGACCACCCTTTCACTTCTAGGTTCCAACACACAAAATATCGACACAGGGAAAGGAATGGCCCTCATCAGTAATGGCTTCCAGAGTTGAACAATTAGGCTTATTTCTAATTTCCATTGTGTAATTTGACCATTAAAGGAGCTTGTTTCGCCAGACTGTGGTCACTATGGAGAAGCAGGAATGCAGATTCACAGTCCACCCACAGCCACCAAACTACTGACATACACTGATCAGCCATAACATTAACACCACTGACAGGTGAAGTCAATAACATTGACTGTTTTGTTATTTCAGTACAATGGCACTTGTGTGTTTTAGGCAGCAAGTAAACAGTCAGTTTTTTTATGAAAGTGACTCTTTGTCATTGTGAACACACTCAAGCACCACAACGAAATGTGACCTCTGCATTTAACCC
>JBBPDA010000001.1:31984231-32007789 GCA_037974385.1 Arnoldichthys spilopterus
AAGTGAAACAAACACCGTATGTATGACATCCACAAAGTCTGTCACAATATCCCTAACTTATTGTGAGTAGTGTATATGCAAACTCAATTTCTGGAAAAGTTGACATTTAGAATTTGATGCACAAAAACTCACAAAAAAAGAAGCAAAAGAAGAGTGAAAAGTTAAAGAAATATGCAGGTTACACTATTTTTGAAACATTCCACAATAAGCAGGTAAGCTGGAAACTTGTGAGGGGAACATGATTGGATATAAAAGGAGCATCATTTTACCAAATGTCACCAGAGAATTGTCAGTCAGTTCAAACAGAACATTTTCCAACATGAGATTACAAAGAACTGAGGTCTTTCATCATCTGAAGTACATAATCGTGTTAAAAGATTCAGGGAATCTGGAGAAATCTAGGTCCCTGTAAGACAAAGCTGGAAACCTTCGATCCCTCAGAAGCCCATGCATAAGAAACCATCATGCTACTGTGATAAATATCAACACATGAATTTGGGAGAACTTTGGAAAACTGCTGTCACTGAACACAGTCCATCACTGCAACAAGTTATGCAGGCTGAATCCCTACACAAAAAGACAAACTTTAGTTCTGTACGGAAACACTGCTGTGGTCTCTGGACCCGAGCTTATTGCAGATCGACAGAAGGACAGTGGAAGTGCATTCTGTGGTTTTCGGAAAAACCGACATTGAGTTCAGTCTCCTTCTGAAAATGTATAGAGCTTCATGAAGAGAAGAATCAGACAACAGCCAAAACAGACTGTTGAGCAACTGAAGTCTTATGTCAAGCAAGAATGGACAAAAAATTCCGCTTGCAAAACTGCGGCAGTTACTCTCCTCAGTTCCCAAATGATTAAATAGTGTAATTAAAAGAATAAATGATGTAACACAGTGGTAAACACACTTCTGTACAAACTTTGAGTGTGTTGTTGGCATCAAATTCTACATTTGTTTATATATTTACAAAATACATTTAAGTGAAAACAATAAAAATATTCTATAATATAAGTTAAATAAAGATTCAAGAAAATGTTTTCATTGCATTTTACAAAATGTCACACATTTCCCGAAATGGGCTTTGTGTGTGTGTATATATATATATATATATATATATATATATATATACATTTTTTAACATAAATTATGCAACTGGGTTGCCTTAACATATATGTACATAATTATATACTTTTTTAATGTATAAATGAGGTTAGGGGGGATTTTGGGTCGGTTTCCTCATTAATCTCCCCAGAGAGGTTTGGAGCCCTGATCAGGTTCCAGCGTTTCCTGCCAGAGAGACGTGCGTCTCCGGCCCCGCATACCACTTCTCCTCTCCGCCAGGCGCTGGCCATGGTGCAGGCCCGGCCTGACAGGCCCACAGATGGTTTCCAGGAGTCCAGCAGGAGATAGAGGCCGGGTCAGCCACTGGATGGAGGCGGCAGAGGGAAAAGGGAGGGGAAACGGGGGTGCAAAGCAGGACCCTCGCCCCCACACATTTGCCTGAAGCTTATTGGCAGAAGCTGTAGTAGCTCAAGCCTTATTGTGGGCTGTCTGAGTGGTCTTGCAGAACCCTCATCTTCAGCTCAAGTCACACAGGAAGCTAGATTAGGTCCTGACGCTGCTGAGAAACCTTCCTACTCTGGCCTCTCTCTGTTTTTGTGGGCCAAATAGTTTAGAAAAGTTCTAATGCACTGTGGGGGTGGTAGTGGTGGTGGGGGGTTTCAGCTACTTCAGGGCTTTCTGAGCAGAACGCTCTGGTCATTTTTTAAGCTTGGAATAACATTTAGAACTAGGCTTTATTACTTTATTTACCCAAATAAAGTTGAAGCGTAAATCAGTGCTGTGTAAATCTTGGAGAACGCTGGAGAAGCACTTTATTCTGAACCGGTAATGCAGGCATTAACATGCAATATGGGGATATCTCACACACCGGGAGTCACATTTTCCATGAGGGAAAGAGAAGAATGCTTTGGCCTTGGGCATCCTCGAGTGTCTGGCTCTGACAGCATTGGCCGGGCCAATGTCTGGAGCGTGTGTGTTTGTGTGTTAGTGTATCATATGTCTTATCATATAAGACAACCACCTACACATGCAACATATGTCAATCAAACGCTAATAAAAACCAGCATAAATGTACCGCAGCACGTAATTTCATCGCCGCAAAAATAATTATTAGCTTAAGCAGTTTTTGAGATATTGAAGTTTCAGTTGCAGTGCCCCCTAGAGATGAAATTTGGCATGCTCCCAAACAATGTTGTAGGGATGAAGTTTGTCAAATTTTGAAGTTTGAACCGTTATGTCACAAGATATTGGCGAGAGAATTGCTGGATTTTTGGTTTGATGTCATTTATTAGGTGGCACAAATGGGTCATAATGACGTAAGGTCAGGTGACTCCTAGAGGCCAATTTAACAAAGAAATTTAGCCATATTTGGTTGCCCAAAAAGTGCTTTGTGCCCCCTAACTTCAGGGGGCGCTAAAAGAAAGGGACACGCCCACCTAGAGTGGGTTGTAGTGGTAGTAGTAGTATTTTACTGGTAAGACTGAACAAATAGCCTAAATTTAAGTTCTGACTTAAGGTCCTTCATACTGACCCCTGAAATCATGCTCTATGCTGACTGTGCACCACTCCCTGCTGTTCGATTGACAGATACTTCGTCCGGACGAGCACATCGCAAAGCAGAGATATATTGGGGGCAAGAACGTGCTGACCAAGGGAACTCCAGAGTGGGTCTCATTTGACGTCACAGAGACAGTGAGAGAGTGGCTCATGTACAGAGGTGAGTGCTGTTGTGGTTAATAAGGTGCTTCAAATGGGAACAGGAGCACTAGCGTTAGATAGACACTTACATTTAGGATGTTCATATCTGAATGATTTGATGTTTGCGAGTGTCGACGTGTCTTCAAGTAATTTAAAAAGTTTTATTTAACAGAGAGAGAGAGAGAGAGAGAGAGAGAGATGTCTCATCTGGAGATAGAGTCCCTCAAAAAGGTTTAGGACGTCCCACAGACACAGACAGCAGAGGAAGCAGCAGATTCACAAGGCCTCAGAGCACTGAAGTCCCTCTGAATCTGCACTGACCAAAATCAAAGTACATCTTATAGCAGATTTCGGTGGAACCCGTTTCAACCAGTCGTGACCTCAGTAGCAAAAAGTCTGGATTCAGACGGAAGTGTCCTTGATAGGAGATTAACGTAGAAATAAAGCAAAGTTGAGCTAATCGCGGTACGTGCATGTGTAGAATTACTATGTGTGTGTGTGTCCAACTCACTATGTGTGTGTGTTAATCACTCCAGCCTACTCGTGCGTCAGAGGCGAATAATAAATAGTAATAAAGCGCCGAATAGTCCGGCCTTGATTGATGATTAGGCGCGGAGAGACGTGTATTTTGAAATCATCTCAGTTTGTGATCGGTCAAAGAGACCTAAAGTTTTGGTCAAAGAGTCCTAGAGTTTTAAGCGACCTTGTGCCTAGAGTGTCCGAATTCAGGCCAAACACAACAGATTATTTTACATTTTGTAGATAAATTAGCTTCTCCCTGCTGGAGAGAACTGAAACTATCTCCTCTCTAATTTGGCTAATGCTAGTTAGCATAGTATAGTGGTTGATCTGAAACAGAATACTACACCTCTCTGTATGATTGCACTGCAACCCCCCTAAAACATGTTTATCTTTTATTATTCATATTTTATTATTTTATATATTTGATTTTGTATAATATTTTAACATTATATGTAACATTATAACGTTGTATTATTTTTGTTTATTTATATTTTATTATTTCTGATTATTTAAAAAGATCTTTCTTTCATTTTCAGATTTACTACTTACTAAAACTCATTTACTTATCATTTTACAGGTTTTTTTTTCCACATTTGTATTTTATTTCATTATATTTGTACAAAGCTGAGGATTTAAAGCTGCATTTAACCCATCACATGTGCACACGTGGAGCAACGGGCAGCTTTCAACAGTGCCAGGTGAGCAGTGTAGCGGGACGGTACCTTGCTCAAGGGTACCTCAGTTGTGCCCGGGCCAGGACTTGCACCTATGATCTTCTGGTCCCAAGGGCAATGTCCTAACCACTAGGCCACCACTGCCCACTGAGGTACATTTAAGCAAGGTACCGTCTCGTTACACTGCTCCCCGAGCGCTTCACATAGCTGCCCACTGCTCCATGTGGGCATGCGTGAACGGGTTAAATCCTCACGTTCCGCTGTGGTGCACTTTGTGTGACTGTGTGTGTTTACAATGACAAAAAAAAGTCACTTTCACTTTTTAATGATGTAATAGACTTTACTGTCACCTGGAAGAGGAAAGAATTCACAGAATTGCTCATAGTATCCCAGAATGGAGATACGCGTAGAAACCCATCCCTCAGCATGGAGCTTTTGCAATAGCGCCCATTCTCTCTGCCATATGATTTACCTTCAAGACATAATAAGAGCTTTGCAGTTTCTGAAGTGTGTAACCAAGGAAAACAGACTGAAAATAGATATTATGAACCACCCAAGTTGAGTTTGTATTTTTCAGTTAAAAAAAAAAAAACAAAAAAAAAGAAAGAAAACAGAATCTGGAAACTCATTCTAAAAAGAACAGCTCCGAAAATAAATGTGTCGGATAGTGAATTGTGTTTGTCCCGGACTTAGCTGTAGAGAAATAGCTGGAACTTAATGAACTGCAAAATGAAAATGTTTAAATCACGGTTTCAGGAAGTAACAAATAACAATGTGTGTTAATACGAAAACAGTTTTGACAGGACGCAGGATTTAGGCCGTTCGGTCAGCGTCTAGCTCGCCTCGCAGCCTGCTCTTATATTCTGATGATTTAGCACTGTTTGACTATCATGTGTCTTTGAATGATGAAGTGCACAGAGGAAAACTACAGCAGCTCATTCACTGTTCTGTATGTGTGTGTATGTGTGTGTGTGTGTGTGTGTGTGTGTGTAGAGACGAATCTTGGCCTGGAGATCAGCGTGCACTGTCCCTGTCACACCTTCAACCCAAACGGCGACATCATTGAGAACGTCAACGAGGTACTGGAAGTCAAATTCAAAGGTGAGACGCACTGGAGCCAGGACAAGCACGTCTGCTTGCATCATTTTCCTCAGCTCGGTTGCCGACTGGGTGTAAATACATTTCTTATATATCAAACAGCTATAACATTAAGACCACCTGCCTAATATTGAGTAGATCCAACCAAGCCAAAGTAGCTCTTCGGTGGAATTTCCCCAGACGGGCTTGCCTTCACTGCCTACATGCATTAGTGAGCCTTGGGTGCCCATGACCCTGTCGCTGATTCATTTTCGGTAGGTTCTAAGTACTCCATACCTTGAACACCCCACAAGACCCGCCGTTCTGGAGATGCTGACTCGGTCGTCTAGCCATCACAATAAGGGCCTTGTCAAAGTGGCTCAGATCCTCGTGCTCGCCCATTTTTCCTGCTTCTAGCACATCAGCTTCAAGAACTGACTGTGAACCAGGGTACCACTGAGGCACTGCTCCCCGGGTGCTGTTGATAGCTGCTCACTGCTCCATATGTGGGACCTTGCTCAATGGTGGTACCTGGGTTGAGACTTGAACCTGTGGCCTTCTGTTCACCATTAGGCCACTACTGCCTGCCATAGTGAATACACAGTTTGGTAAATGTGAATAAGTTTGTTTATTTTTTTAGTAATTCGAAGATTTTCTTTTATATCCTTTCTACTTTTTACCAGTGTGGACACGAAATCGGTCTTAAATTTAATTCATAATGGTCTTAAAAAGTCTTAAATTTGACTTGTTGAAACCTGCAGAAAACCTGGTATAGCACTTGACTATGTGTGTAATTTAGAAAATGTTTGTTCATTACTTTGAGAGTCCATGCCAAATAGCACGACCCAAAAGTTCTGGGCACTGTGCTCGGTCGCCTCTTTTCTTTGAGGTTCTTTTGCTTTCCTCTACTGTTTTTATCCGGGACAAATGCCTCCGGAAGTCCCATCCAGCTCACACGGGTCTGCGTTGTAGAGGGAGATAATGCTGGGGGAAAAGGACGGAGATTGCGAGGCTTGATCATGGGAACACTCTTGAGTGTGGAATCTCACTTAGTGTTGGGGGGGTGCCTCAGGGTCTGGGGGTTTTGGGAATTCTCCCTACTCCATCAACAGTCTGCAGTGCGAGGAATGCACTGCTGCCACGGGTGCTCAGACTCTTGGCTCAGAATTAAAGAGGGGCGTCCACTGGCGACGCCTCTCCTGGGACCCAAGCTGCTTTTTCTATCAGGGACAGATTGGATGAGCAGACGGTTGAGGGGAAGAATGGAAGGGCCGCTGCAGATGGATAAACTGTAGAACAATGGCCTGTAGTGAGCTGACGCAATAGAGCCTGAAGAACCAGGCTTTTATTTGTCCTTCAGCGCCCACTGACCTGTTCTTTACTCCCCAGGTATGGATCCGGAGTACGAGGAGTACCGTTGGGACCTGGGCCGTCTGAAGAAGCAGAAGGAGCAGCTCCTGCCCCACCTCATCCTGATGATGCTGCCACCCCATCGCCTGGACGTGCCACCGACATCCAGACGACGCAAAAGGGCGCTGGACACCAACTACTGCTTCTCGTGAGAAGTTACCCTTCTTACCTTACTAACTATACACCCTTAGAAGGCACCACAAAGGGTTCTTCAGTAATGTTGCAGAACAGGGTTCTCCAGATTTGGTCCTGGGGGGCTGGTGTCCAGTACTGTTGGCTATTTTTTTCCTCAAACACACTGACTACACTGGACAACGAACAGGTGAGCTGAACCAGATGTGTTTGTGTAAGGAGATCAAGGAGTTGGGGAACCCGGATAAAGAAGAACCTTTTTACTTCCCTAAAAAACCAAAGAGTCTAAGTGACCATACTTGTCTTTGCTCTCTCTGAGTGGAAAAGATGGCTTCTTTGGCCTGATGCTAGCCAACGGGGTTCTGACATAGCAGAACCAGTGTTCTCCTCCAGGCGTGTTGTGTACAGTTGCATTGGTGGCAGTTTGAAAATGTCATGGGGCGTTACATGACTGGAGGGAAGGACATGCCAACCTTCACCCTCCAAGGGCTGGTACCGTTATGCTTCCAAGAACCATTAACCAAAAATGGTGTGGGGAACCTATAAAAGTTCTTGTACAGCACTGAGAAAAGAACCCTTTTTGGTAGCTTGATTTTACAGAGTGCAGTGTAAAATCCATAATTATTTCTGATGAAAGAGAAACATTTGGAAGGTTTTCAGTAGTAAAAATTCGATTTGGGGGCAAACAGCAATAGAAACTAATTCTAAAATGCTAATCAAAGGTCTTCAAGAGTATGAAGCTGTAAATAAAATCAGGAAATTCTGTAGATGATTCCAAAAGGACCAAGAAAGTTGTGGGCATCAGTTTTCTGGGATTCTGTCTTATCCACATACGGCTACAGGGTTTGACTCCAATCAGTCGTTTTTATCGGGTAATAATGAAAACCTGTACCTGAATATGGTACAGGTATGAGCGCCAGTGCAGCTCCAGTCCACAGTAAACCTGGTGTGACTGTAGTTCCACATGGCTGATACAGTGTAAGAGCTTTGTGTCTCTAGATGGGCGTGTCCCCTTCCTGCTAGCGCCCCCTGAAGTGCTGGAGGCACAAAGCACTTTTTGGCCAATTGCTCAATGACGTTTGTATGTCGAGTTGGCCTCTAGGAGGCGCATGACTCTAGTTCATTACAACTCATTTGTAGGGTAGCGCCACCTCGAATAATGTCAATACAAAAACCTGAGAACCTCACGTACTTATATCTTGTGACGCGAAGGTTCCAACTTTCTCAAAATACAACATTTTTTGGAAGCATGCTGAATTTGGGGAAATTTCATGAATAGGGGGCGGTGCAACTCATTTCATATCTCAAAAACCACTTTAGCTAAAATTTTGAAATTTGGTAAGTTTATGATTGCCACATTTGCTTACATCGCATTTGGCTCGCCCAGCAAAACAGCCACCAACAGCCAATCAAAATTCAGCAACCAGTACATTCCTGTGTGAACGTCCAATCATAATCACATTTTGTAGGTTCATTCATAACAACATATAGATGCTATTTGCCAAATTTCACATGTCATATTTACAAAATTCACATTTCCATTAAAATGAACATACACAACAAACCTTAGTCTGTTATTATACCACGGACATCAACACCCACAATAACACACATTCACAGACACCCAAAAGACGCCATTACATCTGAGGTTCCACAGCGCTGTACGTCCAGTTTTAAATAACAAAATAAAAGAATAAATAATTAAATAATATAAACCAAATAAAATGATCAACAGAATTATACAAAGAAAATAGTAGTATGTGTTTATTAGTATTTCTTTTTTTAGAAAACTCATGAATAAAATGTTTTTTCATCTTCCTCTTGCCCCACAAGAAAAAAAAAAACATCTGAACCAGAACATATTTCCACTATGGAAAATAATGATAATAATAAAACAACATCAACATGTATATTTCATCACTGGAGTGAATTTGCCAGTCCTCGCTAGTCCACATTCCAGTTAGTGTTAGCACACACAGTTCCCTTAAGAGACCGAACTGTATGACTAAACCTTTAATTGGCATCTGACAGCTTTAAGCATGGCAGAGGAATCAGCAAGTTGAGATCTGTCCCTGTAGAAAGACTGGAGTGGGCCTCAAAGTGAGGATCCCTCGCTCTACCTCACCGACAGCATTAGACGCCTGGGCCCAGTCCAGGAGGGGAAAAAAATGACACACCTCGCAGTGGAATTTCTGAGCCTCCAAAGACACAGCCTGAGCTGTTTATAAGGCAATACAGGATGAAAATAGAAGGCTTAAAACATCAAGGAAGAATTGGCTGAATTACTTCATCCAGACTATGGAAACGTCTTCGAATGAATGCATCAAGCGTGCCAAGAGAGTACCGGAGTAAAGAGGTATATGCTGTACTGTTTAGGCAGCAGAGCAATTGATCAGTCTCTGTGTGTGTGTCTCTTTCTCTTTCTCCCGCTCTCTGCCGCAGTAATTATGAGGAGAACTGCTGCGTTCGCCGTCTCTACATTGATTTCCGTCAGGATCTGGGCTGGAGGTGGATTCACGAGCCTAAAGGATACCACGCTAACTTCTGCTCAGGACCGTGCCCATACCTGCGCAGCGCTGACACCACACACAGCACGGTGAGCACCTGGCATCACAGGGGCACGACTCTGCTTATTTATCTACCTTTATTGCAGCGTTTACAGTGAGGGCCTTAAACAGCAGCCACGGCGGGCATAAAAAGAGCATCACTGAGTTTGGATCGTGAACTGTGTAAATGTATTTTCTAAGAGTCGTGTGCAAAAGTTTGGGAACCCCTTGTGACGTTTTGTGGAATGTGTAAATATTACACGTGTACACACATGTACTCGCATAATACATTCTCATATGTAACTCATACAATATACCAAAGCAACAGAAATCTAATACAAATCAAACTTAAATGTGCAGAACAAACTGAATTTGTTCCAGTAAGATCTTATTTGTAGTTTTTACTTTTTACTAAATAAAATTTTAATGTAAAAAAATAAAAATGGGTAAATCAATGGGTAAAAGGATCCCTGCTGATCAGATATGATTTAAGTGGTGGACCATTTCCAACACAGGACTGGCATGGGCATGGTACGGGTTTAGTAGGGGCATAATACTGGTATGGTACTAATATGGTATTGGCACGGTAGGGGCATGGTTAACGGTATGGTAGTGGCACGCTAGGGGCATGGTTAACGGTATGGTAGTGGCACGCTAGGGGCATGCTTAACGGTATGGTAGTGGCACGCTAGGGGCATGGTTAACGGTATGGTAGTGGCACGGTAGGGGCATGGTAACGGTATGGTAGTGGCACAGTAGGGGCATGGTTAACGGTATGGTAGTGGCACGGTAGGGGCATGGTTAACGGTATGGTAGTGGCACGGTAGGGGCATGGTAACGGTATGGTAGTGGCACGGTAGGGGCATGGTAACGGTATGGTAGTGGCACGGTAGGGGCATGGTTAACGGTGTGGTAGTGGCACGGTAGGGGCATGGTAACGGTATGGTAGTGGCACAGTAGGGGCATGGTAACGGTATGGTAGTGATATGGTAGTGGCACGGTAGGAGCATGGTAACGGTATGGTAGTGGCACAGTAGGGGTATGGTAGTGGCACGGTAGGGGCATGGTAACGGTATGGTAGTGGCACGGTAGGGGCATGGAAACGGTATGGTAGTAATATGGTAGTGGCACGGTAGGAGCATGGTAACGGTATGGTAGTGGCACGGTAGGGGCATGGTAACGGTATGGTAGTAATATAGTAGTGGCACGGTAGGAGCATGGTAACGGTATAGTAGTGGCACGGTAGGGGCATGGTAACGGTATGGTAGTAATATAGTAGTGGCACGGTAGGGGCATGGTAACGGTATGGTAGTAATATAGTAGTGGCACGGTAGGGGCATGGTAAGAGTATGGTAGTGGCACGGTAGGGGCATGGTAACGGTATGGTAGTAATATAGTAGTGGCACGGTAGTGGCATGGTAACGTTATGGTAGTAATATGGTAGTGGTTCGGTAGAGGCATGGTAATAGTATGATAGTGATAGGGGCATGGTAGGGCCATGGAACTGGAATATGATAGTGACATGGCTTACCTGTGGTCACTGATGAAATGCTAAAGGATGTCCAACACAAACAGCACAATGTGTACAACTACAAGGTGTACAATAGCATGACAAAAAAAATAGTGTATCTTTTAAAAATCCCAAAAATTTGCCACACCGCCATGCTACTCCCATGCTAGGAATGAAACCTGGTCAGTGGTATGAGTTAGATGGGGAAATCAACTGTGTACAAATGAGCTTCAGTCAGTAACTGTGCAGTAGGTGTAGCTTTTTATTTCAAATTCACACTGAAGGTGGTTTAAAGAGCCGTGTGGCCAGTATGATTAATATCCCACCCTCCTCCTTTCCATAGTTGCTGAGCCTGTACAACACTCTGAACCCAGAGGCGTCAGCCTCACCCTGCTGTGTGCCCCAGGACCTCGAGCCTCTGACCATCCTCTACTATGTGGGACGAACACCCAAAGTGGAGCAACTTTCCAACATGATTGTCAAATCCTGCAAGTGCAGCTGAGGGTGCCGGTATCAGGGGCAACCCCACAGAGGTCCTAACACTTCAGCAAGAAGAGGTGGAGTGGGAGGGGTGAGAACTGGACTTAAGAATACCTCTACGAATCCTTCTCACTCACTTAGAGGCCCCGGAGCGCGACGCTTCAAAGCACTACACCACCTACAAGTTTTGGTTTAAGGTGAACCTGCCACCGAACACTACTCCACCAACCCTCGGACCTCCTCACAGACCACCTGAACTGCCTTTTTTTGCCTGTTTTTTTTCTTCTCCTTGTTGCTATCTCAGCATTTGAACTGTCTGCGCCTACATGCAACCGTCTTGGGCATTTCTGAACCAGTCGAATTACTTAAAATGATGCTTACATAGTGACACATGCAGACGCTGCTTTATCCAGGATGACTCAGCAGCTGTGGTCGGGACACCAAGGAAGACTGAAAATGCCTACTGGATATTAAAATCAGACTGAAGTGTTCATGAGAGTGTTGCCGTCAGGCGATGGGCAGGTTTTTCTTTTTCGTTCATAATGTAAAGCCTTGACGCACAGGATTCATCTATGCTGAAAGTCGCGCTGTGGTCTTCACAGCACCCTACACTGTTCGTCTACAAGACAGGCAAACAGACACCAATAACCTTTCAAATAATGTTAATGATGATACAGATATGCTGGAATGAATGAAATGTCTCTGAAAAATGTTTTGTTTCGGTCGTTTACCTCCGTTGCACATCGGAATCTTCGTTTTTCGGGATCTTCCATTATTAGGCCTACATGAAGCAGACAATTCAGCGTTCGGTGATGTATGACACTACATGAACGTTAAACTAGATCACAAACTGTACATTTAAAAAATTGCTATTACTCTTGAGAACACCTTTTTTTAATTAAAAATAGTCATGGACAAATAGATGGAATTTGGAGATTTTCTGCTGCAGTAGAGCTGCTAGAGTATACAAAGTTCTCGCTTGTAGTTCTGATAAACACTTCTGGAATGTCTGGAAAACTGGACAAACTGTTGTCTTTGCAAACACATAAAATAAGTATTAAGAGGAGTTTGTTTTATCCAGTGTGCAGGTTCTGTCCAGGCTTTGGTGTGTGTGTGCGCACACACACACACATATATATATATATAGCTGGGAAAAGTAAGTTGGGAATTCAAAGGTGTCCAATTTTACAACATGACAGCTACCAGCCTGGGAAGTCTGGACCTTCCTCCAGAGCATATAAAACCTTCATCTTTTCAAGCTGCAATCCAGGCAACACCATAGAGCAGCTCAGCATGTTCAAACATGGCATTAATGGCTCAGATATCTAGAATACCCCTCAAACACAGTTAAAAGACTCTACTAGGTCTCATTCAGTCCAAAAAGGAAAGCAAAGTCTGCAGCAACAGGAAGGTGACCAGAATATCATGCTTACAGTGGCTGGGTTTACATGGATTTTGACTCTGGGCCTCTGTGAATGTCATCCCTCTATCCAGTATTTTGTGGGGTCGGTCATGGCCTAAAGGTTTGGGAAGCAAGTGTGTTACCACAGGGGTAAAATGTGGGAATGGGCACATGACCCCCAGCTACTTCTGGGGCTGCGGCTATATATGTATATATATATTTATGGAGCCGATTATTTTGATAATGGGTTTAAAAACCCAAACTAAATAAAAAAAGTTTCATATAAGCACCTTAATCAGAATAAATCGAAATGATGGTGAAGTGAAATGGTTAATATAGATTTTTCCAAAAAACTGAATGAACCTGGAATAGATGGAGATGCTGAAGAAATGACAAATTGCTTAAAAAAAACTCTGCAGACTTAATCCCACGGCAGCACAAGTGGATCTGAACCTACCAGCTTTCTGCTTTATGGCATTATGGACGAATTATTGGGAGACAGTAAAACATGTGCCAAATAAAAGCCTCAAGGAGGACGAATGCATGATGTGCACATGTAACACAGCTGTTCTGATTAAATGTGTTGGCGCGTGTAAACACCAGACTGTAGTCGTTTACATCCCATGTAAACAGCTGACCCCGAAATCTTCAACTGGAATTATTTCAATCAGAAAGACAAAGAGGTGTGTCTGTAAACCCAGCCAGTGGCTTGGCAGCTGGTCCTCCCTCACTCTCAGGTTGGTCGCTATTGTGCAATCGTGAACAGCTGGACAGCAGGAAGGTTCCCGCACAGTACAAACATCTGGAGAAATATTTGGTGAAATTAAAAACATATTAAAATGATTCAAGATGCACACCAACAATTCAAAGCACTTAAATCTGATTTTTTTAATTTTTTTTTTTACCAATATGTGTACAGTGACAAAAGTTGCTGGCACGATCCTTCTGCATCCACCAATGAAGAAGAGGAAGACAAGCATTTCCCTTAGACAATTCAAGTACATGTATCGTTCTTTAAGTCAGACAGATGTACTTTTATATTAAAACTATTATCATATGTTCACAGGAATGTGACAATGTGCACTATACATCCAACCGCTTCGACTGCAGACCACAGGGAGTAGAGATCTCCACCATGCCTTTATGAGTACGTCACTGCCGATTGTGAGTTGATCAGATATTCATCAAATGTTCCTCTGCATTTCTGTCACTACACATTTAGTTCTGCACTGTAAAAACCAACAATACGACGATACCTTTGTACGATAAGAGGAAATTCAAGTACAATAACAATATAAAACGTGTAAAAACTAAAACTTAACCAAAAACAATACGATCAAACCCTGAGGGAAAACAATGTTACAGTACGACATCCCCAAATTAGGACTTTAGCTTTGTTTTGCATACTTCAGCAGATCACCTTGTTGGACAGACATTATGATGGAGAAAACGAATGGTCGACACCGAAACATGGAAAAAGCATTTGATCTAATAAGGATATAATATGCCATGCCGACCGCCGAGTCTAATATTAACACATGATTAATAATTAGCATACCAGGAGAAGTGTGAATGTGCCTGTCGGATAAATCAACCGAACGAGCAGTTCTCCCCTGAGACGGGGGTTCATCTGACTGCTGTGCACTGTGGAGAACAGTTCATACACTAAGACATAAAGACGCCTCCCTCCACTTATTATCCGCAGAAGTAAACCCAGACTTATTTCACTGCTGTTAATAAAGTCTATACATCAGTGATCTTATACGGTGGCGTTATGTTGTCATGCAGCTTGACGTGCTGCCGTGAGTGCACATTCTGAACACGTCATAAAACATGACACGCAACGCACTCAAAAGTCCCCAGTATACGAACACTATGTGGCACCTGAACGAGGCACTTTTACAGAGGGCGTTAACGGTCTTGACTGACATGGTGTGACTGTTTTACGAGGCGTGCTTTAGTCGTCTACTAAATACAAACATTTATCCTTCTGTTCGGATGCCTTGAACTTTATGTGCAGCTTTCCGAGTGATCGGTGACGCCTTTGATTACAAACCAATGAAAACCAACACACTAATGCCCCATTAATGCATGAGTGGTCAGTCTTAAACGTGGTCTATTTATCCGTCGTGAATCTGAAGGGTGTGAAACTCGAAACCTCGAAATGAAATTCTGAATATGGCACCGCACCTACTTTGCCAGCTCTCTTAACGTGTGCAAGCTCAGTACAGTACAGGCAGCAGCTGTTGTTGCCCGTCCATTCACACAGTCTTTCCATGGCAGCAGTTGCATGTGAGAACGGGGCTGGACAACTGCAGTGGTGGGATGGGGAGGAACTGAAGGCCACCGGAAAGTCTTGGGCCATGGAACAGATCCCCGCTCGCGTCAAAGCCAGGGATTTCTTACACTGCAGGCTATCCTGTTGCACACCCACATGCTCTCCAAGAAAATAAATAAGGCGGGTTTGATGTCAGACACTGTCTCTGGGGTAA
This sequence comes from Arnoldichthys spilopterus, assembly GCA_037974385.1. Classification (NCBI taxonomy): domain Eukaryota; kingdom Metazoa; phylum Chordata; class Actinopteri; order Characiformes; family Lepidarchidae; genus Arnoldichthys; species Arnoldichthys spilopterus. Next base: position 31,999,235 of record JBBPDA010000001.1, read on the forward strand.
CGGCATTTGTCAGCTGCTCCCGGACCGAAAATACTATAAGGGAAGATATGACGGGCAGCACATGGAGGAAGAAAACAGTGAAACTAGTAAAGGAAGCACACACAATACAAATGTTGTTGGTCTACTAACTGCACAGCGGAACGTTTTTGGGGTAGAGGCTATTGCAGCAGGTGAAATCGCTGATGCACCGTTCGCACCCAGGATTCGTTCGCGCAGCACACGCGTCTGAATCAGTAAGACGATCCTACATCTGCAGGTAGTCACTGGACTCGCCTTCACTCGGTCATCTTTGATTGGGCCCATGAGTCTGGAATAATTTGCCATACACAGAAAGACCTGGGGAGGACAAGAACAAGGGTAAAAGGATTGTCTCTCACACAAAAACACTATACGTTGAAGTGCCACAGTGAGGGGAAACATATTCGGACCCTTCTTTGTTATTTAATATATTCCATCGCATTTATCCGCTTCAGATTTACACACATCGTTTGCTTTTTACACCAATATAAAGAAAATGTGTATTATCAGAATCAAAGAAAGGTTACATAAAAAGAAATCAAAATCTTAATAATGCACATAACTGTTCTAATGTACATGTCACTGGTGTACACTGCTGTAGGTTGGAAAGGTTTCACGCAACATGCAACAATCATTTTAAAGGTTTTGGAGCTTTTGAAAGGGTCAACACTATACACAGTCAGACTGAGGAAGCTAGAGTCCCAGTAAAGACCTTAACCATCCCGGTCAGGTGCATTTGTTTTGAGTGGGAAGTTCACGGAACCACAATTAACATGCCTGGACAACCATGTTTTTCACAACACACTCTCAGACTCTAATGATAAGGAAGGTAAGAGAGAAGCCAGCAAGAACAGCACATTCACAGAGACCAATAAGCAGTGAAACTCCTCTGGTGAAAAGTGAAGTGCAGAGATTCCTGTCCTACATTTGCACATGGGCATTTACACAAATCAGAACTGATCTGGGACAATGTTCAGACAAAGTTCAGACATGTCTGAAAAAGAATATATATACCTAAAAACATCGCACCCACAGTGAAGTATGAAGGTGGGAGCATCATGATACAGGGCTGCTTATCTGTACTGGGGCTTCACATCGCCAAGTGAACCATGACTGGAACGATGCACCCGAAGATATTAGAGGAGATTTCATCTATTAAGAATGCAGTTACCCCAAACTGACTGTAAACCAACTTTAATTACTGCTTACTTGGAGGATCTCAAATCTGCAAGTACACAAGTACTCATAAAGAAAAACACATAATTATTAATGTAGCTTTTATACCATTTCCCCTATGAGACAGAGATGCAACAGGACACCTGCGCAGGTAAATAAAATAATGAGGCAAATAATAAATAGTACAAACACTCCAGAAAATCTGTGTTGTGCAAAATATGTATTGTCCATTGTTATCTTTAGCTATTACCACAGTCAAAGGGTAATTACAGTTTCATAAACAGTGCAGTTTTGATTACTGATGCTGTTCCACTCAGCTAAATGAGGGACACATTGGTCGCACTAAGTGAACGTCTGGTAAATTTCACGTGGCATCCAGCAAATGGGGTTATGTCAGATAAGAGCAGCAACAGAAGCTGCAGCTGTCCCAAGCCTTAGTCTTACAGGAGAAAAGAAATTCCAAGTGCAGTCGGAGCTGCTGTGTTTGTGCTCCCAAACAGTATTCTCTTTCATTCCCTCTCCACAGACTCTGTTTATTTTGGTGCTCTTTTACACCGTGGGGCCTTACGGCGCAGGAGAACGAAAACATCAGGCCCGACTTCCAATCCGGTGACATGACTGCTGGAAGCAGCTTTTCCAAGCTCAGCAAGTAGAGGGGTGGAAAAAAAGAGAGGATGGGGAAAATATTTCCTCGTTTTCATTGTATATTCCTCCTCAATATATCCATTGGAAAATGATTTATATTCATAGTAAACTCTGTGATGAAACAGACAATAGCAAACAAAAAGAAGCCAATACCAAAAGAACAGAGAGAGAAGATCAAATACCGGAGTGCAGTGAAAAATGAGGCCCGGTGTGGTTTCTGGTTTGGAACTGTAGCGCGCGCCGCTGCCAAAACCCAGCGAAAGGTTGAAAGAGAAGTCTAATTGGTCGGCTCTTTGTTTGAGTTAGAATTTTTAGGGGGTACGGGGTGAAAGCTCTCCTTTAGGCGTGTGTTACAGGTCTGGGCACACCATGTCCTCTTTGTCTCGCGAGCGGGGTCTGTATTCTTTCTGGTAAACGTAGGTGTAGTCTTGTTAAAAGTTTCACACGCCACACTGAGGCCAAAGAATCCTCACTCAAGTGTGGATCTGGTTTATGCCCATTACACCGGTAGCAAACAGCTGAATAAATCTAAACAACATTATAACAACATTATAACAAGCTAAAACGTCCTCCAAGAAAGCGTGTGCCACTTCAAAACGTTGTTTCCGTTACAATCGTATTTCCAGCAAGATTAGATTCGTTTGTGGCACGTTTGTTTTGAGGAGAGCAAGAGTGTTACCCATCACTGTCACGGCTCTTATAAATTGCCAAAATATTTCAGAGCGAGCGCTTCAGCGGAGCACAGAGTAGTCTGGGCGTCTGCGGTAAAACCGGAACGAGTCTGTGAATGAAAGCCGGAGAAGAATGGAGAGCGGCTGCTAATGGCGGGCCTAATGAGAGGAGGGAAAAGGGGCTGAGGTAAAGAGCAGGAGAGTCAGAGAGGCTGATGGATGCACACTGACGGCTGATCACAAAGAATGCTGCCTGTATAGATCAGCCCTTAACTCCCTGTCACACTCAATCAGGACAGCCCACTTATCTCAGGCCAAAGACACCGAGGGCCCTTCTCCCTCTCAAAACAACACAGCAACACAACGCATGGCTGCGCTCTACTTTGAGCTGTTCCCTCTACATTTCTATCATCTCACTGTCTCTCGAATTACCCCCCCCCCCCTTTTCACTCTCTCTCTTCCCCCAGTTCCCATTATTATTCAGGTGCCAAGCACCTCCCAAACGCCTTTCCTCCATACAATGGAAAAATGCATTCATGAAATTCAGAAGCAGCTCCCTGCAGATCAGGTTGCACTTATTGATGAGTTTATAAGACGTCTGCTGGGCTACGCCAAAGCGCATACCTTGAAAAATGGGGGGGGGGGGAAGAAATGTAATGAAAGAAAGAAAGAAAGAAAGAAAGAAAGAAAGAAAGAAGTGACTGCACGTTGCATATTTTTTGGTCTGTGCAAAACGATTGTCATTTTCTACAAGTTTTTTCCAGATCAGAAGAAAGTGTGTGTGTGTGTGTGTGTGTGTGTTCCATGATAAATTGTGGGATGCATGTAGACACACAGTATAGAAGGCGTTTGGGGAAAGTCCTGATCAGACAAACAGATGTGCGGCAGCTTAAACTGCTTAATATCACTGTTACTGCAATAAAATCAACAGTTCCTCCAGACCCACGCTCAGGCTCCAAGGTGGAAAGAGTTGTGCAACCCTAGGAAGAGGGCGTGAGCATGCGCAAATGTGTGCACTCACACCCACACTCTCGCACGGTACGGGGAAGGCAGAAAGTCACAGCTTCCAACAGACAGACAGAGGAAAATCAGTTACTAGTAAACTCACTATTATTATTATCATCATCAGAAGATTCATCACTGGAACACAACATCACACATCTGACAAAAGTTCATTCTTCTTAGCTGAGGTCTGAAGAGAGACATCGCACCCAACGCTGATTTTTTAAAACTGAAATATATTGCTTTATAATAATAAATGATATTTAATTTGAACACATCAACTCACTTGTGGTCAGTTTTGCCTCACTTGCACCCCCTCTGGTTCAACTCTGCTACAGGCACGCATGGCATGGATCAGTACTAAAATATAAACTAGCAGCACAAAATGCACGAAGTTACAATATGTCTGTTTTCCCTTGTTCACAAGCTCCTTCAGGTCTTTAACCATGAGATTTGCTCTTCCCATGTGTCATGTCCATCACCTGTGTCTTGCCTGTAACCCCACCCACTTACTGTTCATAGGTGTTCTTGGTTTGTGTTTCCCAGTATTTATACCCCTAGTTATTGTCTTGCCCTTTGCTAAATGAGTGTCAGCTTCACATCTTGTCAATTCTTTGTTTATTTTTTGCTTTTATTGCTATTTGCGTTTGAAATTAGACTCGTTGTTCATGGATTTTTAATAACCCCCCTCTCATATGCATCCAGAGTCCCCTCTTTTTTCTACAGCTAATATTGTATTTTACAGCAACGTGACAAATATCACAACTGTCTGGGGGCAAGTAGCTGTGACTCCATGAACTGTTCACTTGCATATTACTGAATCAATTGTCCAGATAGGGATGTTGATGGTCCAGCGATCAGTGTTGCTTCTGAGAAGTATAGGAAGCTCCTTCGTAACTTCTGACGTATGAAATCTTCCCACCTCATGACAACATTTTTTTTTTAGAGATTATTTGTCATTGTGAACACACCACAGCACAGCACGCAGTGCACCACAACAAAATGTGAACTGTGCATTTAACCCATGTGTGTAGATGCAGTGGGCAGCTGACAGAGGCAGTGTCTGGGGATCAGTGCTTGGGGACAGTACCTTGCTCATGGGTACCTCAGTGGTCCTTGCACTGGTCTGGGATTTGAACCAGCGACCTTCAGGTTACAGGGGCAACTCCCTAACCATTACAACACCACTGCCCCAATCTTTATAATAATACCAGGTTTAAACAAGAACATTTCATTTTTATAGCAGTAAGCTGCAGAACTTTGTTTTAAAATTTTCCTTTACATAAAGTTGTATTTTGTATTTACATTTTTTGTTCATAGTTATACGCATAAACTCAATAAGCGTGTGAAAATGGGAAGTGCGTGTATGCACTGGAAATATAGTAGTAAAAAACAAAAGTGTCTGAATACTTATTCCCCTTTGCTGTATGTGGAGAGGTATAAGAACATATGCAGTGTTGTTTTCAGGTGAATCTTCTTGTCTTTCTGTGACTCACTGGTACTGGTACCGTGCTGTTGTTGCTATGCTAACTGATCAACATCCAACAGCTGAGAATGTGTCACATTCGTACAGTGGTATGCTGGAAGGACAGTACGTTATAAAAAGGTGTTATATACATCTCATAAATGTCCTCCTGAGCAGCAGGTTCACCTCCTGATAAATGTTAGTGTACCCTCAGCGCTAAGGTCAGTAGTCTGGTACTGTTCCCAGTTTATTGATCTACAATCCCAAATCAGAAAAAGTTGGGATGGTATGAAAAACGCAAATAAAAAAAAGAAAGTAGTGATTTCTGCATTTACTTTGACTTCATTGCAGACAGTATGAACACAAAATATTTCATGTTTAATGGGCTAATAATGAGGTAAATTGGTTGGGGCATCTCTGCTGTTGATCACATGATACCATGTGCATGTCATAAAGCCACCACTGCAAGTAGTATAGGTCCTATTGTCACTAGTGCTGTGGTTCAGCCCAAGTGGACAATACAAGAGTGTCTTCTTGCCATAATAAGACTACTAATAGGGACTTGGCTTAGGGTTAGGTTAAGCATTAGGTTTCACTATATCAGTACCACACTGGCAGAATGACCAACATTTCTTGTCACACAAAGGTTGGCCATTAATTTACACAGGTCTGTGTTTTCACTGCATGGTCAGTTAATGAAGTATGTTAACTGGCCTTCGCGTCTGATGCAGTGCTTAATTTATTGGTATTTAAAAGAGATCCACCAAAAACAAAAACAACAAAAAACATTTTTGAGATGTTTAAATATACGTGTGTGGATGTGTTCACCTGTCTTTCCACACATGGTGTCATAGACAACATGCTGTCGACTGGAAATGCCGTAACTCAATGAAGCTTCCGATGGCGACTGTCTGTTGACAGAGAAATAAAATAAATACTGAATATACATTTCAAATATGGCACATTTACACAATGGACCCTATTCTGCACCGGTTAAAATTGCATCACAAAGTGTTGTTGCTAGTTTAATTCTGGTCAGTTGCTCTATTCCACACAATGAGCGCACATTTTCAGGCTGGGGCATCATCAGTGTGCTGCTATTTTAAGGCAGTGAAACAACCTTGTGATTTTGATCAACAAAAAGCAAGTCTAAAGTCAGTGGCATATTATTAATAAACCATATTTAAGTGTTGCGTTTTAGTAATACGCAGGTGCATGATGCTCGTTACAGACTCAGGTATGCACTCACAGTCCACTAATGGCACTCGAAAGGCTTAGGTGGAAAAGCGCTGTTCCCGTAAATTATGTGCTCACACATTTTCACTTCGTGCAAGAGCGGGTCTGTCCCCTCACTGAAAACTGATCTGGTTTAGCAGGTAAACACTCTATTATAATAGCAATTATCTATAGCTCACACACTCCTGCTTTTTAAAGGTGAGGTGATGGGCCATTCCGATTGGTTTATTGCATATTACACCCAAAACACACCTCTGAATAGTTAGGATAGTTAGGACAACATGTGATGGCTCAAAGTTTGTTTTAAAGTGTGTCTATAGCCATGACCAGTTATGTAGACTATGTAAAGGAGTTTATAGTTAACTTCCATGAGGCCAACTTCTTTTAAATGTATTTAATAGACTTTTACGTTGGTATGTATAGCTACTCAGACAAAATTGCTTCTAAATCCACAGAATAGCACACAAACATCATTCTATTTTTGTGTCACCGGGGAAATTGAACAGGAATTAAACTAGAAGATTCAAGTCAGATGAACAGAGTGGTGTGTTATTTTCCTTATGACTTACAGTACAATGCATTTACTAATATACAGGAGAAATAAATTACAATACATTGCATATTAAAATCACAACATTTGCTGTATCGTAAAATGTTAACAATCAAAACAGTATTGCATCATTGTCCAAACATCGCTACAGTAGTGTAACATTGCCTTTGCGACTATTCTACATTTACATTTATCCATTTGGCTGACGCGTTTATCCAAAGCGACTTCCAAGACAGAGGAGACAATCAAGCATTAGAGCTGCACAGGGCAACACTTGTAGTGAGTGCTAACGCATTTCTCTTAACTGTAAAATATAGGCGTTAGGAGCTACAATAAATAACAACAATAATACTCTCTAATAGCCAGACAGTCCAATGTCATGTTTGAGAGTTCTAATCATTGCGTAGATTTCCATCCGTGACTTATGCTATATGTAATTTCTGTCAAACTTGTATATTTTTTAGCAGCACAATATTAAAAAATTGATGTAATACTAGGTGAAGTATTGGTAAAAAGGTAAACTTTTCTGGCACACAATCAACAAGCAAAATGCCTTCACTGACCCCCAGATATTCTTAAAAATACATAGAATTATAGTTAATATTTCCAAGGAAGTGGGTTGTGCTTGCTGACTTAGTCTTTGTGCTTTTTATTTGATGATGTTGACTAATTGCAAGGCATCACGGAACTTGTGACAAACGTCTCTCTTTGGCTGTGAATGGCTCAAATAAATGTGCCTCTCTCGAAGAACATCTGGCTGCGGGGAACATGTTAAATCATCAGTGCTGTCCAGGAGGGGAGAAAAACAGGGGCCAACACGCCTGTAACTCTATACATTAAATCCGCTAAGCATTTTTGGGAACAATAAATAAAGCTTAGCTGGTATTAACCTCCAGGAACAGAACAGTGGCCTGCCAGAGGAGTATTAGCACAGTAATGAGGGTGCACAGTGCCGCCTTGTAGGGTCCACACAGTTGGTCTTTCATAGGGTTGCACAACCCCAGGGCACTGCAGCAGATAGAAATGCTCCAATGAAAACCCCAGCTTGACCATGCAGGAAGCAACACTTTAGTGCTTTATTGGCAATAAGACTTCAAGGCTCTTTGCAGCAGTTACTCAGCATTTAGCATCCTGAGTAGAGTGTGACCATGCATCGCCTGTTGGCCAATTGACTCGCCTGAATGGTACGTGCTTAAAACTGATTCACACCCGAAATCTGTTCCGTTTTATATTGTGCAAAACACATCATATAAAGCAAACGCTTCCAAAGCAGCTCAACCATTACATGTGTGCACTAAACTTAATTTAGTCCCAGGATTGGATTCCCCAACTTTTAAGCTATAAAAACAAGCTCTAGGCTATGTTCACTTATGTTGATTTTCTAAAGCAGGGTTTCTCAACCACTGGGCTATGGTCACCACCATATGGGCCGAGAAACTAATTTTGGGAGGGTAATTGGTCCATACAGTATAAGAATAATTTAAATTTAAATTTTAAATAAATTTAAATTTCAAGCAAATTTAAAAATAGAATTCTCATTCTTTTGCAGCCTGTATTCAGGATTTAACAACCTGGTTGGCATCAAACTTTCTTAAGTACAACACAGACAAAACTGAGCTCTTACTGGTTGGCACAAAGGCCATCATTGCTAAGTACCCAGATTTTAATCTGAACATAGGTGCTGCTCCTGTTGTGCCCTCTCCTCCTATTCGGAACCATCCATCCATCCATTTTCCAACCGCTTCTTTCGTTTCCGGGTCACGGGGAAGCTGGAGCCAATCCCAGCTGACTG
>JBBPDA010000001.1:32040491-32059558 GCA_037974385.1 Arnoldichthys spilopterus
TGTGATGGGTTAAATGCAGAGGTTGCATTTCGTTGTGGTGCTTGAGTGTGTTCACAATGACAAAGAGTCACTTTCATTTATTAGAAATTAAAAATGAAGCCTGTTTGTCAGCAGAGACTGCAAAATGTTTTAAAACACCAATAAAGTGACTGTCAGGAAACTTAAACAAACGAAATATCTAAAGCAAGAAAATTTAAAAAATGTGAAAAATCATTTTTCCTTAATTAAAAAAGCAACAGATTCATGTATTACAAAAACTCTACATAACAATAATCAAATATTTTATAAGAAACTATGGTATATTCCATAATCACTTACCATTTGGTCATTGTCCTTCTCTGGCCAGGCAGAGCAACTGTTAGCTCTGCTCTCTGCAAGCAGCCTCATCTGGACACGGTGGAGGTAGGAAGAGAATGCCATCCGGGCCTGCACCTTACTGCAGAGGAGATGGAGGTTTCAGCAGTGTACTGTGAGCCAGGCTGTGCAACATGGATCTAATAAATCTGGGTGTGATGCATGTACACGGTACTATGAGAACACATATTGAATCACAGGCTGTGATGCAGAATACAAGTACGTCACCAGTGTACACCATGCAACAGCCCCACTATAACACTTTTTCATGAAGCATCCTGCATCCAGACTCTTCTCCTTTATTATTCTTCAATGGTGGAATGAGTAGGCAGTGGTGGCCTAGTGGTTAGGACATTGCGCTGGGGACCTGATGGTTGCAGGTTCAAGTCCCGGCTCAGGCACTACTGAGGTTCCCTTGAGCAAGGTACCGTCCCACTACTCTGCTCCACGTCTTGGAAATCGCTTTGGATAAAAGCGTCAGCTAAATGAACAAATGTAAATGTAAATGAATGAGTTGCCCAGTTACACTAGATCTGCAGAGTTTCTCTCCATATTCAGGAAGTGTCTCAAGGCTCAACTGTTCTGCACTCACCTCAGCACATAAGCCTATCACAACTGCCGAGAAAGTCTCCCAGATAGTAATGATCCACTTATAGTTTTATTGTAGCACTTGCTGTCTGTATTTTGCAACTAAGAGAAATGTGTTGGACCCGTTGTAGCACTCACTTCAGTGTTGCCCTGTGCAGCTCTAGTGCTTGATTGCTGCTGTGTCTTGGACGTCGCTTTGGCCACATTGTGAGATGGTCATCCTAAACTTCGGACATTGTCAGAATGTTGTCCCAGGTTATCCTTGGTCACAACATTGTGAAATGGCGACCATCTCTGAAAAACCCAATGTGACGTCGGACCAACATTCTGGAGTCACGGACCAAGATACGACCATGATTCTTCAATGCTGGTGATTTTTCATCTGGGGCAGCGTGAAGTGAAGTGACCATTTGTCATTGTGAACACACTCAAGCAACGAAATGCAACCTCTGCATTTCACCCATCAAACATTCACACGTGGAGCAGCGGGCAGCTATCAACGGCGCTTGGGGAGCAGTGTAGTGGGACGTTACCTTGCTCAAGGGTACCTCAGTAGTCCACGGGCTGGGACTCGAACCTGCGACCTTCAGGTCTCAAAGGCAGCGTCCTAACCACTAGGTCACCACTGCCCACATCATATAGTGTATACCCACCATATGAGAAAAGCACGGTCAATGAGTGCGCAACAGAACGTAAGGAGAGAGACACTGAGATAGACGGACATGGGCAGTACAAGCAGAAACCTCACAGTTGCGTGTTCGAGTTCTGCGGCAGCTGCGAAGCGGAGACGAGTTTAGGAAATAAAAAGCCTGGACTTTCCCGGAACGTTCTCCTGGACGTCTGTCATCTCCTCAGGATGCTACACTCTTGCTTGCAGCGGCATCCCAAAACTTACACTGTGAAGCCTGAAGAGGGCAGAGGAATGAGTGCATGCCCTTAGGAATCTTAAGTACACCAAGACTGATGCACAGCTCATTTGTTTTTACAGGTCTGGCATGACAGACGTAACAAACGGTGGTATGTGTCAATGCAGCAACGTTATTTGTTGATGTCGTTCTTCAGGAAAATAAGGACTTCAATTCGGTCCCAGGACAGAAGAACGGTTTAGTCGTCCTAGATGAACCTGGGATGGGCGGGCGGGACTACAATGAAATGGAAAACGCTGTCAAACACAAACAATGATATACTGTACTGTAATTGCCCAGGTCCTTTTTCAGTCCTGGCAAGCACGGAGGAATTTCTACAAACTCAGACTTGTCATTATAATTCCCTGCTCAAATTACAATTTCTGACGCGCTTTAGAAGTCAAGGGGAGACTGGTGTCTTTGTTACACTCTCGACAGGAGTATGTAATATTCATTAATGTCACAGCATAAAAAAAGAACAGGTCTAAATATTTTTGTAGGGCTATTGCATAACATGAGGGGTGGGGGGGGTGTTTCAAGCCTTTCCAGGATCCTGCAAAATGTTAAACAAAGGAAAGACTGAAAGTCTGACTCCAGCAATTAGGCAGCCAATCAGAGCTAGACTCGCTACGTGGAGGTCAGGGTTGACCGGCAGGATTGGCTGGCTGGCAAAAGATCCACTTCCTGCGAGAATGAGGTAGACGCTGAGGAGTCGTGCAAAAGGAGCGAAAACATGCTGCGGCGCTGGATGAAAAAAAGACACCGCAGCACTGACTGAGTTTTGTCCGGAGCTTTCCCTGCCTCTCTGCTGAGAGTTTCCTTACAGTGTTCTCAAAAAAGCTTTATACGGACTCAAGTGAGTGTGTGCATATGTTGGTGTGTGTGTGTCTGCACATGTTTATGTGTATTTTAGGACCCTGGTACCTTCATAGCAGTTTAGCAAAGTTATCGATTATCACCACATATGATTGGTTCAGCTCTGGTCATCTTCTCTGCGGAGTTCACACTGATCAGCCATAACACTAAAACCACTGAGAGGTAAAGTGAATAACATTGACAAACAGTTTTGTTACTTCATTGCAATGGCACTTGTCAGGGAGGTGGAATAGATTAGGCAGATGAAGCTGATGTGCTGGAAGCGCGAGCGTAAGGATCTGAGCCACTTTGACAAGGGCCTCATTGTGATGGCTACATGACTGAGCCAGAACATCTCCAAAACGGCAGCTCTTGTGGAGTGTCCCAGGTGTGCAGTATTTAGTACCTACCAAAAGTGATCCAAAGAAAGGACAACTGGTGAATTGGCGACGCGGTCATGGGCACCCGAGGCTCACTGATATGGGGAATGAGAGCTGGCCTGTCTGGTCTGAAGAGAAGAGCTACTGTGGAGGAACCCAGGACCTTCTCCCTGTGAGGCGACAGCGCTAACCACTGCAAAATCAAACCCACTCTCTACATATTCTGAACCAATGTGTCTGTACAAAATTCAGGACTGATCTCTGAAACGTTCAAATATTAACACTCGAAGAGACAGTGATAACGTCAGCACTGACCTGAGATCCCATCCCTGCTGAAGAATGTGCAGTAGATCCACTTTAGGTTTCCCGACTCGAACTAGAAACCGTTCTTTAGTTTGGACGCTCTCCGTCAGAGCGGGCTGAGGGTCTGTGTGCGACCTTTTGTGTTCCTGAGGCCTTTGCTCCTCTCCCTCATCTCCTTCTTCATTCCCACTGCTGTGCGGAGAAGACGGGGAGGGGGCTCGACCTGAAGGCAGAGGTGGTGTTGTTTCTGTGTTAGCGCAAAGTTTACTTCTATTTTTTTTTTTTTATTCCTGGGTCAATGTTTTATGGACAAAAGTAGAATTTTTACCAGCTTTCTTCTTCCCAGCAGCAGCACGGCCAGACACATGTCTTTGCCTGCGTCTCCGGGCCTCCAGAGAGAGCAGTTTCCTCTCGTACTCGAGTTCGTGGCAAGTCTTCAGCGTCTCCACCTCCAAAGGCATATTACCTTTTAACTTAACCCTATGGAATAAAACGTCACTAAATGTAAATGTTATACACGATGTGACAATAAACAGCCCCCTATCACAGAGAAAAACTACCCCAGAGCTCAAAATGTGCCTCCCAAACACAACGTCTAATGTTATTTATAGCACACAGAGTAAATCTGAGCAGCTTTCTCACATCCTGACACTGTTTATAGAGTCACAGCAAAAACAATGATTAAAACTCGCCAGAAATGTTAGGCCCCGTATGAGTAACATTTTAGATTTGCAGTTTAAAGTGCCAACCTGGGTTGTGAGGTCACAGATGTTTTTCCCGACCTGAGGAACAAAGAACAACCGACATTTTTGAGGAAAAGCACAGGCCTGGAAAACTTCATCTAAACAACAGGTGTTGATAAGGCACATCAACTTGGCCTCATGCCCAAACATTCTTAAAAGCATCGTATGATCCAGAGTTCCTGACGCTGCTGCAAGAGTCTTCTGGGAAAAAAAACAACGACCGACCATTTTTAGTAGCGTGTTGGTTTTCTTCTTTTATTAAATATTCTCCAACATCTTATTTTCTATTTTCACACAAGGCAACCCAAGCCACACTGCCACATAGACAGTCTTTTCATTCTGGAAAAGCCAACCCTCTAACAAGCAGTGTACATATATTGTTACCCCCACCTAGCCATCTCTAGACAAAATATCAACTAAAAACCTAAAATACAGACCAAGTTTCCCTCAAAAACGTCCCCGACCACAGTGGAAAAGCTCACCTTCCATGGAAAAGTTTATTAGCCAACATGGAGTTCATAGATGTCTTGTATTCCAGATAACCACTGAGACAGGGACAAACGCAGACAGCAAGAACATGGTTACATAACTCATTTCACCCAAACACTAAGCAGCTGCGAAACATTAATGTGTTATTAGGAAATTAACGAAAATAAAATACGAAAATATTGACTTTCAACGGTGTAAAAAAGTGTGGTTAAGCAAAACCTGCTCGCTGCGTGCCATTCGTTCCTATTTTAGCTTTTTTTTTTCTCATGAATGGGACAGCGTTTTGTCAAACTAATAGACTAAGCCAAAAGTATGGCTAACATGTGCTTTACTTGTGCTTACAAAGCATTTTCCTTGTCAACATCATTTTCCTCTGGCTTTCACTAACCTGTAAAGTTCCCAAGTTTGTGGTGTGGGGAAAATGCGGATGAATCCACCTCTCCTCTCGTTCTCCTCCTGTGTCCTCCTCAACACTTTCATCTGACCACAAAAGGTGAAAAAATGATATAAAACACACTGGTACAAAAGCCCAGAAGAAATCTGGCGAAAATGATAAAACGATGTACATGCACAGTGCTTCACAGGATGTACAAAACACAATTTCTGTTCCTGGCTTCTAAGTGTTGTACTTCAACTGCTTATGTCTAAATCCGATGTAAAAACGGCTCTATTCATCACAAACTTAGATATTATGACCACAGCCCTCACAGGTTAGCTTTTTTGGACAGTCCCAGAAAGTTCTAAAAGATTCCAGAAAGTCGTTAAAACTCTGGACGATTCTAGAAACTTCTGGACAGTTCTCACAGTTCCACAATCCTTAGCATTTAGCATTTGAAGTGATTGTTCTTGAAAACAGATGACCACAGAAGCCAAGTTTTTGTGGAACAACAGCCATTTTTTTTTTAAATCTTAGGCATAAGGGACTGGGACAACACACTTTGCACCCAGGAACAAAAATAAAATAGAACTCTGTTATGAAGTTTAATAGTACACAACAGCTTTACATTACTCATCATGGAAAGGCATGTTAGTAGTTACACAACCCGTGTGATTTTATAGCTGATTTTCCATTTAGTGAAAGCTTTTCTGTATTTTTTTATTTTGCTGTCTTTTGCTGTTAAACGTTTTCTCCATTTAGTTTGGTAACTCTCTTCTTTATTTGCACACCCCTCCTCTCTTTCATGCCTTTTCCTTGTATTGTGTCAACACTGGCTGATTCTGTAATTTACCTTTAGCACGTAAACATGCACGACATGGGCAAAAGTATATGGACACCTAACATGGCTTTACACCTGTATGTTCATGTTGTATATTTCATTCCAAAACCACAAACATTAATATGCTCTTTGCGGCCTCAACGGCCTCCACTCTTCTGGGAAGGCTTTCCACAAGATTTTGGACTGTGTCTGGGAATTTGTTCCCATTCAGCCAAAAGAACAACTGTGTGGTCAGGCAGTGATATTGTATGAGAAGGCTTCACCATCGATATTCCAATTAATCTCAAAGGGATTCAGTTAGGTTGAGTTCATGCCTCTGTGGAGTTCCTCTACACCCTACTCTTTAAACCTTTATAGGCACATAGTCATGCTAGGATGGAAACGGTCTTTCCCAAACTGTAGCCACAGAGTTGGAAGCATGTAACTGTCTAATATTTTTTTGTATGTTGTAGCATTAACATTACCCACTGAAACTAAGAAGCCCAAACACTGAAAAACAGCCCCGGCCCATTATTCCTCCTCCACCAAACTTTGCTGCTGGCACTCTGTACTTTGGTAGCTAGTGTTCTCCTTCATCTGCAAAACCCAGATTTATTTATCAGACTGCCAGACAGTGAAGCCTGATTCATTCCTTCAGAGAACACTTTTTCACTGCTACAGGGTCCAGTGACGGCGTGCTCCAGCCAACGCTCAGCATTGCCCATAGCGACCTTAGGCTTGTGCGCAGTTGCCTGGCCATGGAAACCCATTTCATTAAGCAGCATATTTAGATTGCAATTGAATTTTCAATATATTATAGGGTCCAGACCACTCTACACAAATTAAAAAGGTTTAAAGTGTAAGTATTTTTAAAGCTTCACAAAGTTTGTTTACTCCCTTTTCCATACAGTCCATATATGGAAAATAAGATTTAAAAGCAGCCTGTTTTTAAATCACAGTTTTGGGAGGTCACGAAGGCAAAACTTTTACATATATCTCCTTTGTTATCCAACCACAATTAAGCCTTGCCCCTTGAAATGGAAATTCTAAGAAGTTCTGTGATTGGTTGGTTGCATTTGTATATTGCAGCCTTCTGTGATAACAGTATTACAGAGACCAATACAGTGATAATGATGTACAGTGGATACACTGAGCAGCCCTAATTCATATGAAGGTAAACTAACCTTTATGGCTACATTTTCGACATGTAACAATGTGTGAGCTGCAAAGACAGAGTCCGTATTCAATGAAGTAACAAAAGTTATTTTAACATTACCTCCTCTGCAGTCAAGCCCAATGTGTCCACCTGCTTGCCTGCCTGTTTCTCCTTCTGCCCATCAGCGTCGGTGTTGGTGGCAGACAGAGGCCTCTGACACTCAATAAAGAAAGAGCAGTGAGTGTGTTAGCTTGACCATTCCCAGAGCTCTCCTAGTATATGGCCAATATTACTTGCAGATTCTATCAAATTGCTGGTTTAGGCTCAATTAGTCCCTCATTAGATGACATCAGGTGCTAATGGAGCTTAACACACATCCATGCAATGACTGAAGACATGGGGGAGAAATCTGGAGCCAAACCTGTGTCTTCTAACCCCCTCACACACCATCAACTGCTTTCTACAAACAAATCTTCATCCTTTTGTTTGCATTCATGCTAATGTTCACCTGTGTTTTAGCTGCAGAAAGAAACTCACTGCTCAGATAAATGGCTTTAAACTATCAGTGAAAGTGACTGTCATTGTGAACACACTCAAGCACCACAAAAAAAATGTGACCTCTGCGTTTAACCCATCACACGTGCACACGCGAAGCAGTGGGCTGCTATCAACAGCGCCTGGGGAGCAGTGTAGGGGAATGGTACCTTGCTAAAGGGTACCTCAGTGGTGACTGGGCCAGGACTTAAGCCTGCGACCTTCATTTCACAAGGGCAAGGTCCTGACCACTAGACCAGCTCTGCCCGCCCGACCTCTGCATTTAACCCAGTGGGCAGCTGACGTGGGCAGCACCTGGGGAGCAGTGGTTAGTGACGGTACCTTGCTGACGCTACCTCAGTGGTAACTGACCTGGTGTGGGATTTGAACCACCGTCTATGAAAGTTAGCAAAGGATTTTTCTTCACTTTTTGGAAATATTTACTCAATGAATTCCATACAGCAGACTCGGGGTGTTAGACAAATGATCCACGGAGCAGTGCTTGGGATACGATTTTCCTATCACAACAGATTTAACAGATTGACAGGGTTAGAGCTCAGGGTTCATTTATCAAGACGTTTACACTTAAACACTTGTTGCTACAACCTCAGACATATTATTTTAGGAAAACTAAGTTAAGGTTTATCTATACGGGCAAAAGTAAACAACAAAAAAAAAATAAATCGCACTGAAATCCCCTTCTTGGCTTGTTAAATAAATGTCACGTTCCATCTCCTTTGGCATTACTGCCTGGCATTTTTCCCTGCCTTACCCCGCTAATGGCGACCGTTGCCACGGGAGATTGACAGCTTTAACCAGCTTTAAGCAAGTGCCAAGAGCCATTGTCTGACCCCCTGAGGATCATTGGCTACATTTGTCATCTTAAATAACATGGGGATTACATTTAATTTGTCTGACTGGTGCCAGACTGTCATGATAGCCAAAGCCTGAGTTGTAATCCCCTGCAATGATCTTACGCAGGGCCTCTAATCAAAGAATCAGCGGGCAAAGGCGAGTTTAAAACAGAACCAGAGATTACGGTGTCCTTGTTAATTCAAAATCCACAGCCTGATAAAGGTTTTTTTTCCACCATATTTCCTAAAATATGCATGAGAACATTTTTTAAGTGTATAAAAATATCGACACCTCACTCCATGTCATGAATTTAATGGTCATGGACTACAAGCACAAAGAAAATCAAGCTGCTTTGATTTGTATGGAGAAACTCTGCATAGAAAGAAATGCAATGAAAGCATTACTTCATATTTAGCTTGGCAGTGGCGGCCTAGTGGTTAGGTCCCATCAGTCCCATTTGCCCTTGGGATCTGAAGGTCGTAGGTTCAGGTCCCGGCCCAAGCACTGCTGAGGTACCCTAGAGCAAGGTACCGCCCTGCTACTCTGCTCCCCGGGCACTGGTGATACAGTAGCTACTCCACCTGTGCACGTGTGATGGGTTAAACGCAGAGGTCACATTTCGTTGTGGTGCTTGAGTGTGTTCACAACGACAAAAAGACCTTTTCACTTTCCCTTCACAGGAGGCTGAAAACAACATAGAGAAGGACTGTCTAGGCTAAACTGATGGGACGATGCAAAACATGCTGACAATGACAGAAGGAGATTGTCATGGCCTCATGTTTCATAGGGAACTAGAAGACATAAGTAAGCATTAAATAGAGGTGGCAATGCTAAGTGTATGTAGATATTTGGTTAACTGGTGCAACTTCTGCTACTATGCCGTCTCAGTAGTGATCAGCTTCCAGACAGCCCTTGAACCCCTGTTCTGCGACAATGAAGATCAACAATCGAGAGTTAAAGCTGGAGGACAGTCTTAACCCTTTAGTGTTCTGGTCAGTTATTCAGATGAGCCCATTTTACGACCTCAACTCACACTGACTGTTCCATCTCTACCTCTTGGTTCAGCTTAGTTATGGTAAAAAAAATCTGGAGTTTACTGTGTCTCTTGATGTTGGCGAGTGTCGACGTGTCTTCAAGGAGGGGTCAGAATTACACTGCAAAGTATTTTTTTTAAATTTTTATTTAACAGAGAAAGAGAGATGTCTTATCTGGGGATAGGGTCTCCCAAAAGATTTGGGATTCCAAGACAAAGACTGGCAAAGACAGCAAGGGAAGCAGGCAGGGTCACAGGGCCTCAAGCATTGAAGTTCCCTGATCCTACACTCAAAAATCACAAAGTACAGATATATAGCAGGTTCCAACAGTGTACGTGTCTTTACGGATGGAACCAGTTTCAGCCGGTTGGGACCTCAGTACCCAAAAAGTCTGGGTTCTGACAGAAGTGTCCTTGATAGGAGATTAACGCAGAAGTGAAGCAAAGTTATGAGTGTGTGTGTAAAGTCATTTCAGCCAGCTTGTGCGTCAGAGGGCCTCTTAGGCGTTCAACAGTCTGACCTCGATTGGTGATTAAGTGCAGAAACGAAGAGACGTGTAATCGTAAATAATCTCAGTTTGTGAGGGGTCAAAGAGTCCTAGAGTTTAAGGGACCTTGGGCCTGAGTGTCGAATTCAGGCCGAATACAACACTCTAATTAGTCGACTTTTACAGCAGGCTCGCTTCTAGTTGCAGGTGGTTCTGTTGTACATGCGATGAAGTTTTATGGATTTCTCAACGTTATTTGATCTTTACCAAGTTTTATGATAAAAAGAAGTCTCAACTGTTTGATAGAGACCCATATTTAACAAACTATGGGGTTGTTTAAATAAAAAAAATTAAACATAATTGTTATTATTGTCCCAAATGAATATAAAATACAAAAAGTTTTTTTTTTTCATTGCTTTTTCCTTGGTGTGGCCAATAAAGGTGTGACGTGTGGTGTCCCACGTATTTCCCTGTCCGTGTGTTTGTTTTGGTTAGCCATGTGGTTAGCCTTGTGTTCTCGTGTTGTGTACCACACCCTAGCCCCGCCTCACAGCTGTGTCTCATTTGTCATCACGTCCCTAGTCAGCAGTCTCTCGTTTGTGTGCCCTTTATAGCCTCGTGTGTCTTTGGTCTTTGTCGGTTATCTGTTATCCAGACGCTGTTACATCCTGTTTACACGCTGTTGTCGCCCTACATGTTCGATGTGTCTTAGCTCTCGTTTGGTCTAGTCCTGCTTTGTTTTCACTGTTTATATCCCTAGCCTTTCATTTGAATAAAACCTCTTTTTTCACCAAGTCCTGCCTGCATTTGCTGCCAATCAACCCACAATCGTTACAAAAGGCTTAAAACAGGTTATAGGCTCTTATTTGATCTAATTTATCTACTTTATTAAGCACTTTCATCTCAACTTATTTTAAATCCTACTTTAATTCCTTGTAATTTGATTTTATTCCTAACTTCACGGTTTGCTTTTATTTTCATGCTCCTTTTATCTTGGTAAAAGCTCTGTGTATGAAAATGTGCTACATCAATAAATGTGCATTGCCTTACAATGAGATTAGGTGATGCTAGTTGACTAACTGTAAAGAAATCAACCTTTCATCCCTACCTTATTATACATAAAGAACACAGAGAGGTGCTGCATGTCATTATGGGTGACTGCAGAACATGAAGTAGTTTCGTGGAAGAATTAAGACAATCAAAGAAAACAAGGCAAACTGTAGCACATGGCAACCCAGCATCTGGTATTTTAAAAAAGCCATCTGCATACACTGTAACTCAGTAAAACACGACCAGATGATTAACTGTCCAGCTGTGACAATGACGCTGACTATCTGAGCCGGTCAGCCGAGGAATAGGTTTAATGATATGTGCTCACTGTAAACCTGAGTTCTTGAATAGTAGAAAACATTGAATAGTAGACATGTGTTTTGACAAGTGTTGCCAAACGTGATGTAAAATTGACCAGGTCTCAATCTGATGCAGAATGTAAGGGATGACATCCACTGGTCAAAAATACTGACAAATAATGATAAAAAAGTGCCATCACACATCTGTTCCCTTTGAATTAATGCTGTAATGGTTTATGTGATTTCATCTTTACACAAATAAGAGATTTACCCACCAGGATGTGGCACATCACCACATTACAATCACGTTGAAAGTGAAAGAGACTTGTCATTGTGAACACACTGAATCACACACTCAGCGTGCATTGCAATGAAATGTGACCTCTGCATTTAACCCATCAAATGCGCAAACATGGAACACTGGTCTGCTATGAGAAGTGCCCAGGGAGCAGTGCAGCGGGACAGTACCTTGCTTTAGGGAGCCTCAGTGGCACCAGGGCCAAGACTTGAACCTGCCTCACAGGGGCAAGGTCCTAACCACTAGGCCACCACTGAACAGAGTGATGTTCCTTTCGTCTGACTAGAGCAAATGATCCAAAACAGTCTGAAAGTGTATTAAACAACACAGACAAAAGAGCCTGAAAGCTTCTTTCGTCTCACTGTATCTTCCCTTATGCCGCTGTAACCATCGACCATCAAAAAAAGTCTAGACGTCAAAGGAAATATGGCGAGAAATGTATTCCCAGAAAATAAAAATGTTCATCCAGGCAATCCATGCCACTTACAGCACTCCCTTACCAGTGGTAGGCCATGACGATGGCGAGGCAGAGAGGAAAGATAAAGACAATAAAGCCCCATTAGTGTAGTATTGCACATTAAAAGGAGGCACACTTACCGCTTTGGATTTGGCAGACTGAGCAGGGAAAGGACGCTATGAGGGAACAAGCAATCGGTCAAACAGGATCACGGCAATGATGAACATCTGTAGAGTCCTGAGGAGCTACGGGGTCAGTTATTGCTCTCAGGTGTCTACCACACTAGTTATGAGACAGACATTTCAAGATCTAATCAAGAAGTTCAAAAACAACAGCATGAGAGAAAAATGACTGTTATCAGCAAGGCAATGATGACCTAGTGTCTCCACAACAAACACACACAGCAACCCTGACTAAGCTGCCTGAGTGGTTTGGAGGCAGAGTGGTGCAGGTGCTGGGGGTAGAATTCTCAGTAAGTCTCATAAATGACTTGCACCTGAACGTAAATGTAATAAATACTGAACTTAAAATAAATAATATGTTATTAAGTCTATTATTAGCTTCAATTTTCATTTTTTTTGGAGGTTTAAAGAAAGGGACTTAATTGTCTTAATCACACACAAAGTGCACCACAACGTAATGTGACGTCTGCATTTAACCCATCACACGTGCACACGTGGAGCAGCGGGCAGCGATTAACAGCGCCCAGGGAGCAATGTAGTGGGACGGTACCTTGCTCAAGGGTACCTCAGTGGTATGGGACTTGAACCTGCAATCTTTGGTTTACAAGGGGCAAGGTCCTAACCACTAGACCACCACTCCCCATAGGTTCAAAGGTTCTGCGGTAGTTTGTTGGCTTCAGTCAAAATGCCAGTGATAATAACAGACAATGGATTCAATCCATTGTGGTTTATTAACACAGACCAGTGACATAAAGAGTCTTTACACTGAGCAATTTTCACCATCGTTCACTTTATTGTAACACCTGGCTGACGCCACAAATTCACATTTTTTTTTAAAAAAATCTTCAGATCTCAAACCATTAATATTGGGTTCTTTAGGTAGAAATGAGAGATTGCAATATTTTATTTGGATTATATTAAGGAGACTTATTCACTGATTTAATGAGTCCCACCCATCTTCAATACCCTGCGTACCTCACAGTGTGTGCCCTCTCTAAGCAGATATCGTAGGTAAAAGGAGGACAAGCACCTACAGAAGCACAGGCTTGACCAGGCTTCGCTTTTTTGAATGTATAAAGATTTTGAATAATAAACCTTCTCATCTTTCACAAAACTACAAAAAAAACATATGGGAATAAAATCTTACAAGAATGACAGCTTGATAAACATAAAATGCCATTTAGCAGGACGCTAATTAGGCTAATTAGAACGAACGCTTGACTATTTTGACATTTTTGCCTCACGCAGTTCTTCACATCCATCACTGCGAGTCTTCAGCACTGTGAATTTGTAAGTTAAAGTGCTGGAAAAGGTTTGGACTGGGAGAACTGGAAAGTTTAGAGATCCATCACAGCACATACCTGAGTTTTTTGTGTCTGGTTCTTCGCGCTGGGGTCAAGACCGGCTTTATCGGACCGCGTCTGTTTGGGCATAGGGTCTTGACATACGAACCCTGGGGTCAGAAAACAGTGTGTGAGGTTTAAATCAACATATTTAGCTGTGAAGCTGCTTTGCTATAATATGGTATAAAATAAGACGCTGGTAATAAGTAAGGCGGTAAAAAAAAAAACTGTCAAAAATAATCTCTAGGGTAAACTCAAATTCCGTCCAGATCCATGACACAAAGCACCATTATTCTTTCTAACCGACCTATAATCCTTTGGAGATTTCTGCATTTCTGTATCCAAGCTGTCGAGGTTGTGACGCATTCATGTCTACATGTAGCAGTTATTCAAAGCATGTCAGACTAACACAAACCTGACAGTCCTACAAGAGGGGACGATGCCAGCGCTGATGCTATTGGCACACTGTCACTATTTACAGGACTGGGACGCGGCCCAGCGCTATCAGGGTTTGTTTGGAGGAAAATGGATGGGGTATGTTCAACACACATAGACCTATTCTCTCCATCATCCCACCCCCTGGCGCCACTAATGCGTCCATCCAACAAAAACTAGCAATTTATGAGCACCCCATCTCCCCTAATGTGTCCTGGAGGCAATAAACTGGAACCATGAGCTGACAACTGCACAGAACAGCCATTACTATGCATCACCCCTCTGGCATCAAGGGAAAAAGCCACAAAGAAAACTCTGGACTTTTTGTTATGCTACGTAATCCGAAAACAAATTAGGACCTACAGACGAACCGATCGGCTTGGCTCTAAATGTCAAGCAAAATAAACACTGAAACTGTCATTTCAGCAGAGCCATAACCCAAAAACATGAAGAAAAGGTTCATTTTCATGTCATGAGGTCATTGTCACCTACAGGTGCTTAAATCTTAGGACTTTAGGTTAGAAAAATCTAGAAGAAGGTTAGTTACTGCAATGTTTAGTGCCTTCTGTGAAAGAGACAATGACATTAATGTTTTGATGGAAATCAGCTGTGTAAGTGACATGTACAGGGGTGCTTGAAAGTTTGTGCACCCTTTAAATGTTCTATATTTTCATATAAAAGTGACCACTTTGGGCAGTGGTGGCCTAGTGGTTAGGACGCTGCCTTTGAGACCTAAAGGTCGCAGGTTCGAGTCCCAACCCGGGCACCACTGAGGCACCCTTGAGCAAGGTACCGTCCCACTACACTGCTCCCCGGGTGCTGTTGGTAGCTGCCCGCTGCTCCACGTGCGCACGTGTGATGGGTTAAATGCAGAAGTTGCATTTTGTTGTGGTGCTCGAGTGTGTTCACAATGACAAATGGACACTTTCACCTTCACTAAAACATCATATGGTTTTCAAGTACTGAAAGTAGATGAAGAAAATCGAATTACACTCATTTTAAACAACAATTATCACATGTGGTCGTGTATTTATTGAAAAAAAGATCCAATAACATATCTGCATGTGGCAAAAGTAAGTCTAAAAGTGAAAGAGAGTCTGGTGTTGTCAATGGGATGATCGTCACATTTATTTAAGGAAAAGGGATCAGATGATGTTTTGGATCCCATTCATATGAACACGTACCATTGTAGCTGCTTCATTAGCAATAAATATTTCTATCAACATGCCTGAGATTACTCTGAACTAACGCAGAAGGATTCGGCTGTTCTTCAGCCAAACCGCGACAGATCGACGATAAAAAAACGCCAACTAATCTAACGCTAATGAGTAATGCCTGTGGTTCTCTCTCGAAACCCTGTGGATAATTTGTGAAGCTCTCTGTTAACTCTGCAGACAACGTTCAATTAGTACAGGATCGTTTTCCAGACAATGCTTGCCTGGCTCATAACTGCAAACCACTAGCAGGCGACTGAATGCTCGGCTAGTGGTTTTGTGCCCTTTTGCAATACTGACTGAATGGAGTGAGAAACTCCATAAACAAGAGACACCCAGTTTAAGAAGCACAAGCCTGCTTCGGCCTAAGTCTTGTGTATGAAATGAGGGCGTAGGAAAGTTTCCACAGAGGTCGGCATTCCTTCACTACTTCACAGGTGAGAGACACATGCGGAGCTTACTGAGCATGCTCTCAAGCTTTGGCACTGATAAACAGCAAACAGAGCACATGCAGGTTCAAGGAGTGTGGTGTAGGGTTGTGCAGTTAATCAGATTTTGCTTTCCAATTACAACGTTGGATTTCGACGATGATTTTTGTGTTGCAATCTGTTTCAACACAACCCTCTCACTTTTTCTTGTGTTACTCCTGGATTCCACAAGGGGTTTTCAAACTTGCTGGTTCTTCTGAGCTGACTGGGGCCACTCTAGACAACGCTTGTGATTGCCCTGTGTAATCTATTTAAAGTTTTAATTCACAAAAAGAGTGTTTTAAATATTTCCAATGTCAACTAGTTTTCATGTAAAACGATCAGGATCTTAGCACTAACCAACGTAATCGTGATTATGATCTTTACAATAATCGAGCAGCCCTAGTGTGGTGTAGAACAGTGAAAGAGCTTTCAAAGAGTAAGCGGCAAGTGATACAAACAAAGGACTCACCCACGAGCGAGAACATATCCGAGATCATGCTGGCCTTTATCTTCAGATCCAGAGGAGCGTCACTAGAAGTATCAAAAATCAGTAGTGAAGACACTCAGCCCAAATACAATGTACCTAAGATACAAGCAGTTTGTCATACACACAGTTTTACAAGTACAACGTGTAGGGAAATGTAGCTCTGAACATTCCTGCGACTGTACGATGACTTAACTAACTAGAGAGAGAATTAGATTATATAGGAAATCGAAATATTTGCATCCATTTTCTAAACCGCTTCTTCCATTTCGGGTCCTGGGGAAGCTGGAGCCAATCCCAGTTGACTATGGGCCCAAGGCAGGGTTCACTGAGGACAGGAGGCCAACCCATCGCAGGGCAACGCACAGAGACACAACCATTCACACACACACTCACACATACAGGCAATTTAGAGCATCCAGTCAACCTATTGCAGCCTTTAGACAGTGGGAAGAAACCGGAGCACCTGTAGGAAACCAATGTGAACAGGGAAGAGCTTGGGACCTGTAAGGTTTAGCGCCCTGCTGGGCCGGAGTCCTTGTCTCTGGTTCAGGTGTAATTTGGTAAAGGCTCTTGGATGTTTCTCCATGAGCCTCCCTGTCTTTTTTTCTTCTGTGTTTGTCTGTCGGACTTTATGGTTCCGTTTTCCCTGCCCCCTGCTATTTCCAGTAGCAGGGGGGTTTTGTTTGTTTCCAGGTGGTGAGTGCCGGCTGCACCAGGGAGGCTAGGCATTTGGCTTCGCAGGCTCCCAGGTGCGGTCGGTTGTTTCACGGGGGGCCTGCATGTGTCTTCGCAGGATGCTGTGCGCCCTCGCGTGCCCATGCTCACAGCACTTTTAGTTCAGCGCTCGCATCCGTGGATTTTGTTGTTTTGTCCCTAACCCAGGAGTCTCTTTGCCGGCGGTCACCAGGGCAGGCCCTTTGCCCGGTTTACCATCTCTAGGCTTAGCTAGTTGTGCACAGTTAGCTAACTCACACCGTGTTTACATCTGGCAACCGCTTCCCGGCGACGTTTTACTTCCCACCTGTTTTCAGCATAGGTCCAATCAACTTGTCTCTTCTCCTGACACGTCCTCCCCTCCTCACTGACGTGAGCGGGGAGGCGTGTCTTCCCCCTGCACTTGGCTCCTCAGAAAACGTGACGCCGGCACGTTACAGGACCTTCTTCTCTCTGAGGTGACAGCATTGACCACTGCACCACTGTGCCCCCCATACAAATATATACACATATATATGATAAGATGGAAAAGACGTTTGCAAGGTAAGATACACAGTGTAAACTAGACAGGTGTGCAAACAATGTGCGAACACCTTGACAGGTACAGGCAATGCGAAGCAGTGGCTGGTGTTTATGTTCACCCAACATATTTAAAGTGACTGTGTTTAGTGCATAGAGCTCTGAGGAACCGAAATGTCTCAGAAATGCTTCTACATGAACCTCTTCGGTGTTGGAAACAGTAAACTCTTGTTTTGCCAGCTGCCACATTCCTTTAAGTGCAGTGTGCCACACGGTAAAGGCTGTGCGTTATCGTGCCAGCAATCACACATCTTATTTTCCCCCCTCTGGGCCAAACAGTGGCCGAGAAAAGAATGCAGGCTTATTAAACAGCCGTTTACCAACTAGAACTGTAGCAGCTGCAACCAATAGCCGTATTCTTGTGTCCTCAATACAACTTTATAGACAATGTAATTTAACTCCAAAACAAAGCAGCGCTTCAGATGCCATGTTTCATCTCCTCGTTCTTATTATTATCCTGTTCTACTGCCATGAAACCCAAACCAAATGAGGCAACTTCATTTAAACTGCTAATTGTGTAGGAGTTGCTCTTCTAAACAGCGAAAACCTCTGCTAGACCTTCGCTACGAACTCTATTATGAAGATCACTGTTCAACGTAAAGAGAAGAGTCTTTTGGACATTTTAAGAAGAATAAGATCAACCTTTATTAGTCCCACAAGTAAGAAATTTGCAGAATAAAAAACATGGGCAACACTATGCTGATTAGAACCCTGAAATTAGAGACATGAGAATATACGCAACATCCATTAGAACCACGGCTTTCCATGGTAATTGCTTAATGGCAGTTTCAGGGTAATCGTGGGTACAAATTTCACATTTAAGGGACATTTTACTACCCTGGAAAAGAAGCACGGGGCTGTTTTTCAAGTCGCAGATGACATAAAAGCTGAAGAAAAACACTAAAAGTGAAAATGCAGTAAACTTTACCGTTTACGTTAATGTGTCACAGAAGTTCAGGCTATTTCAGGAATCACTGTACAACACGTTTATAGGCATGTTTACAGTATGCTTACAGGCAGAGCAGTGTATGAGGGAAAACCCTTCACTCGTTTCAGACCTCATTAGGAATTTCTTTTTCCATTTGCCAAACCAGCATGAAGGCCGTCTTTGATTCGAGGTTTTTAACAAACTGTGAAAAGCACATGGGTGGATCTAACCCACTTGTGTGTGTTCACCTATCTGTTTTTCACCTCCACACACCCAGCACATGCTGCCTAACCGGTATCAGCGCTGACGAGAGAATGAACGTTTGATATTTTATGTGTGGTATTGCCAGCTGAGTGTACTTACGATTGCTGCAGGTAAAAATGGTCAAGGAGACTAATATAGGAGATTGTCCTATAGGAGATTGGGAATTCGGCTGAAAATCTGAACATATATTTTCTTGAAACAGGTGAAAGCGCAAAATGTGTACAAGCTCAAACCTCCTGATTAAAAAAAAAAAAAGTCATTTAAAAGAGAATATAACTGGAACATATATACACCAATCTGCCGTAACATTAAGACCACCTGCCTAATTTTGAGTATGTGCAATGACCATGTGCAATGTGCAATAGTTTCTTCCCCCATGCAATAAGACTCATAAACACTCAGGGACTATCAGCACACACTCACTTTAATAATCCTTAACTTTATTTATTACTCAAAAAAACTCTACCT
>JBBPDA010000001.1:32059658-32069660 GCA_037974385.1 Arnoldichthys spilopterus
TCACTGTGTACTGTGTGAACTGTATATGGTTGAAATGACAATAAAAGCCTACTTGACTTGACTTGACTTGACTTGAGTAGGTCCCTCATGCTGCTGAAACAGCTTTGTGGAGCAGTGTTCTGACCCCTTTCCATCAGAGTCAGCATCACTTTTTAAACCACAGTAGCTCTTCTGTGGGATCCGACCAGATGGGCTAGCCTTCACTCCCCACATGCATCAGTGAGCTTTGGGTGCCTTTGGTGCTTCACTTGCTGTCTTATATAATCCACCCCCCTGACATGTACCATTGTAATGAAATAACTACACAGTCAATGTTAGTTAATTCACCTGTCAGTGGTGTTAATGTCATGGCTGGTCAGTGTATATGCAGCAATATATTCATTAAACCAGAACCTTAAGTGTATTATGGAAATTATATCAAAATGTTTTGCTTTCACTTCATATCAGTGTGCAGCGTTTTGTACTGACAGGCTGCTTTTGCTTATGACTACACTGCTGTATTTGACCTTCAATGATAAAAGGTTCACAATATAATTTGTTTGCATGTGTGAGATCATGGAAATGCGTGAAATTCCATCATATTTCATTCTGACTGCAGAGCCCATGAACTGAATCGCACTGAACCAAATTGCATCAAATTTTAAGGTATCGAAAACGTTTCAGATCGCTGGACGGAATAATCAGATCTGATCGAACTGTGAACATCTAAACAAACAAACTCCATACCCATGAGCTGTCATACATCAGGCAGAAGTTCAAGTGCAGTGCATGAGTTAAATCTGTAAATTCAAAGTCAAAATCCAAAAAATGACCAGTGAACATGTGATTCTACACTTCCTGTTTAAATAGTCAATATTCAAGAGATATAGATCTTTTTGATTGACAGGATATCTATGCCCAAGACTGAATTCTTGGACCATCTCCCCTCGATTTCTTAGTTTCAGTTCCTGATTCTGGGCTTAAAAGATCTAGCTACAATTTTTTTACATCTGTCTTACTCATTCAAACACAACATCAGCAGCTCTCAGCTCATTAAACACGAACACACTGAGGTGAATATAGAGAACAGTTATCTGACTTAGTTCCACATCATCAGTTCATTCCTCCTCATCAAAAATACAACCGAGGTGTCCAAAAAAGGTGGAGCTTTATCACTTGGAGCTGGTGTAGAAAGATTTGGTGATTACAGTGGGAGCGTGTTGGTTTTGTCATTGTGTTCACTTGCTTCTTTTGCTGTTAGGACAAGTTGCCGTTCTTTTTAGCAGGGTCCTCACCTGTGATTCACCTTATTGGTGAAGTGTAGAATCACAGGGCAGTGGTGGCCTAGTGGTTAGGACACTACCCTTGAGACCTGAAGGTCTCAGGTTCGAATCCCGGCCCAGGCACCACTGAGGTACCCTTGAGCAAGATACCGCCCCGCTACACTGCTCCCCGGGTAGCTGCCCGCTGCTCCACGTGTGCACGTGCGATGGGTTAAATGCAGAGGTTGCATTTCATTGTGGTGCTTGAGTGTGTTCACAATGACAAATAGTCACTTTCACTTCACACTTATTGTGTCTGTTGGGTTGTTTTAGCAGCTGGTTGTCATTGCTAGAGTTCAGGGTAGTAAAGAGTGATACTTAATAGTGGTTCGGCGGCGAGATACTGACACTAATGCCTCTTAGCCAATCACGCTGCGACGTCTGGTAAAATACACAGTTATGATCAAACATACACAATAAACAGAGGGTGCATGTCAGCAGGAACTCAGTAAGCTAAACTTAGCGACAAGAAAATCCTAAAACCCAACAGAGCGGAAAAAAATGTATGGTATACACACATGTATGAGCTCAGAATGTGAAAACTGAGGTCACTCACCACGCCAGTGATGGAGAGAGGTTCACTTCCAGGAGCCATGGCTTGAGGTTGGAATCAATGAGAACATCAAAACCATACAGTTCTGAAAACACACACACACACACACACACACACACACACACACACACACACACACACACACACAGTTAAAGACAAGAGAGAAAGTGACTTCTCAAGCTCCCTTACACAGAGCTAATGCCACTGAAGAGGCCCGATCTTGGTCTATGCAACATGCTTGCTGTCTGCTACTGATTATGCGCATATTAAATATCCAATCATTTGAAGGAAAATTGTCATCAAAGAACAGCTACTAAGAAGGGCACGGATTAAATTCACTGTGCTCAACGTTTCTACTTAATGGAAAAGATTGAACACAGACTGGGATAAGAAACGTTTGCAGACTCGCTCATGAACCCAATAAAACGTTATTAGAAATACTCTTCGAGGCAAATACGGACCAAATTTCAAGCCCACATTCGGCCCGATGGTAAAGATAAATATGAAATAGTGGGAGTGTGTCATCCATGGAGAGCACTTAGAATCATGTCGTTTTTTTCAACTTAAACTGTCGGAAAACTTAAAATAGCCTTAATCACTTCAGTGTAAACAAAACAATGTTAAAACTCTACTGCTTCTCTTATAATTATTTCCCTCACCATTACACTATGTAACAGAGTTCTAGTTTAGTTTTGTTCCCATGTACAAAGCGTGTTTTCCCAATCCCATCCATCCATCCATCCATTTTCTAAACTGCTTCTTCCGTTTCCAGATCGCGGGGAACCCGGAGCCAATCCCAGCTGACTGCGGGCCTAAGGTGTGGTTCATTTTTAATTGAAGGCAAACAAGCTTTCACCAGAAATATGATGCTTTTTGATTTGCCTGATATCTGCTGACAAATTAACACTGCTCCCAAATAGCAGAGTGTGTAGCTGCCACTAGAATGATCTGCATTTTTTTCATTTTATTGCGTTTCTAACCTGACTGAAATAAATAACTGTTGTGTTTCTTCACAACGAGGAGAGTCCGTCTAAATTCCTACATATTATTTGTGTTTATGTATCAATGTTTGTAGATTAAACAGATACAAAAAAAAATAGATATCAGCAGTGGCCCGAGATTCTTGTTGTGGTGCTAACCTAGTATTTTTCATCTTGATGTTATCAGAGCTGAAATGTCAAGGGGGACATTCGGAAGCAATTTTGTTGACAAAACACTGGGGAAATTACGATTTCTCTCATGCCACATACGGGGCTCAAACTGTTTTATTTCAGTTTAAATAAAAATAAATAAAATATAACTACACCTCAAGAATTGAAATTCAAAGAAATGATGCTAACTAGCTGGTAAGCTAGCGGAGCCCAGAGCTGTAAATAAACAGGGTGAAATGACATTTTATCACTATGCTGCCCCCTGCTGGAAGCAGCTCCCCATGAAAATCAGATCTGCTTCATTTTCCACTGCCTTTAGTTAAACAGAGGTCGTAATTTGACCTACTTTTATCGGGCACTTTTATCTGTGTCTGTATTGTCTTAATGTATTTTAAATATGCTTGTAATTTGATTTCATTCCTATTTTTATTGCTTCATTTGCTCTTTATGCTCTTTTTTATGTAAAGCACAATAAATGACCCATGTGGATGATAATGTGCTGCATAAATAAACGTGCCTTACCTCATCTTGCCAAACCACAACAGAGAAAAGACACTAACTGTAGAGTAATATTGTCATATCACCATCAGCTGCTGTGATGGAATCGCGTTTGATTACCGCAGTTGCTCTGATCAAACCCACGTCTACTTTACGCCGAGCTACGTATACAGGAGACCCACTGCCACGTCAGAGAAAAGCTGGAAAAGTATTTTCCAAGTGTGAAAAGGCACTTGGCAGTTTCACAGTCTCTGCAATATTTATCCCTATCTGAAGCCTCTTAAGCAAAGAGGGCTGTACAATAAAGTCCATTTACCAAACTGAGAGGGAGTTCCCTGTGCTCACATGAAGCTATTCTGCTCACTCTGCTCCAAGCTCTCAAACAGCGGAGTTCTGCTATTGTGGTAAGAGTGTGTCTTTTTCTGTGTACGCGTCTCTGGCCGAATGATCCGATTTCACCGCTGTGCTCTCACACTACTGGATAAACAGAGAGGGTGGTCACCGGTCAGCCAAAGTACAGCAGTAACCTAATATTCATGTGTTCATATTCAGTTACTCCTTCATATGGATGACTGGATGAATATCCCAATTATATCACAGGGTGTGTATCAGACTGGGCTCACATCATGAAGTAGTTACTCGTGTACGTATAAAGGCCAGTGTGGTTAAATGTACACATTTCACAGAAAGGATGAAAGATGAGCACATATTAAAGAGAAGATTTTCTTTAAAGGGCCCATGTCCTGCGTTTCGGCTGCACTTTTTTCTTAAGTCTGTGGTTCGCTCACGACATCTGTTATGTACATTCATTTTTATGTGACCACTTTCCAACCTCTCTTTATTCTTTAGGGTTAAACAGACGGTTTTTGTTTCTGTGCCATATGTACACGGATCAGCCATAACATTAGGACCACCCGCCTAACGTTGAGGAGGTCCCCCTCTTTCTATCAGAGTCAGCATTCACTTTTTAAACCACAGTAGCTCTTCTGTGGGATCAGACTGGACTGGCTAGCCTTCACTCCCCGTGCACAGTTTGGCCATCAGATCCGTACACTCGCCCAGTTTTCCTGTTTCCCCGCTCACTGACTTCAAGAACTGATTGTTCCCTTCCTGCTCAATATCTCCCCTTTTTAAACCACAGTAGCTCCTCTGTGGGATCAGACTAGATGTGCTAGCCTTCACTCCCAACGTGCATCTGTGAGCCTCAGGCACCCAATGACCATGTCGCAGGTTCACCAGTTGTCCTTTCTTGGGTCACTTTTGGTAGGTTCGCACTACTGCATACCTGAAACTGACTCGTTCGTCTAGCCATCACAATAAGCCCCTTGTCAAAGTGGCTCAGATCCTTAAGTTCTTCCATTTTTCCTGCTTCCAGCACATCAACTTGAGGTACTAACTGTTACATCAACAGCATTTAGCAGATGCTCTTTTCCATAGCTTTAACTGTTCTTTGTAGTCCATGTCTGTTCTGCTATCTGTAGGGCTAATCCCGTCAACAGCGGTCATTCCACTAAGATGCTACTAGCTAAGTTACACACCATGGTGGGCAGTGGTGGCCTAGTAGTTAGGACACCGCCTTTGGGACCTGAAGGTCGCAGGTTCGAGTCCTCAGCCCGGACCACTGATGTACCCTTGAGCAAGGTACCGTCCCGCTACACTGCTCCCCGGGCGCTGTTGGTAGCTGCCCGCTGCTCCACGTGTGCACGTGCGATGGGTTAAATGCAAAGGTCACATTCCGTTGTGGTGCTAGAGTGTGTTCACAATGACAAATAGTCACTTTCATGAATGTGATTCACTTCACCTGATCAAGTAAATGGCCTCCTTTTCGACTGAGGATGAGCAGGGATACGTATACTGTAATTAGGGAGTGAATGGTGTGTTTTCAAGCTTAAACATTGTTTATCTACTACACTAAACTAAATTAAAAGAGCTCTTCAAGTAATGTGTTTTGTGGAGCGCGGATCACCTTAATCAAGCGGTAGGCACTCTAAACAACTGCTGAACAAAGCTAACAGGAACACTCTGTCTAAATGACTTCATCGTTCATTAAGTGCTGAATCTTGTCAGATATTGAGTTCCATCCCTATTTATTTTGCAAACAGTGCTGCTATTCAGTAGGGGGTTGGGGAGGTCAGATGGGTCTCCAGATTGTATGCGATATTGTGCCAAGTGTAGAAACACTAGAGGGATAAATTCTACAGTAGTTACTGGCAAAGTGTTGCACTTTCAATGTCCAACAGGGTTTTCCCCTCATTTGTCCTCTTTTCCAAACTCTCAGCGTGCGTTTCTTTCACTTCACGTCCTTCATTTATCTAAAGTACATCCCCGTCTATACTATACAAGCATCCCTGTATGTACAAAAAACAAACAGTAACTACAGAAGATGAATGTGCACATAACCTTTTATGCCCCCTGAACACCCAGCCCCCCTGCATAAACACAGACCTCATGCGTCCTCGGCACAAACTCGAGCGCACGCTCCTACCACCAAACTCTGCCAACCGAGCTCCATGTGCTACGCATTTTCCCCCAATTAGGAGCAGACGCCGGCCTTCCCCGCTGCTTAAGCCCTCACAAGCAGAATCTCTCCTTCTCTGGGCCTTCAACATTCACCAGGAGGCCCTGTTAACGTGACCGCGAAATATTCACAGTTAGGAAAATAAATAAATATCAACAAGAAAAGATCAAGAGCGAAGTGCTATTATGAGCTGCTGGGCACTGGAAGAGAGAGAAGGAAGACTGCACCCAGAGCTCCAGCCCAAAACCGAACCCGCCGCCATGGCTGCGCCACACACAAAGCCACAACAACAATAACAGTGGTGTTATATATCAGCTCGCTGCTTGTTGTGACATCTGACGTTGTTGCATCACTCCATAACAAATCGTTTTCAAATCAGCTTTGGGTGACTTTCTATAAACAATTTAACAATGGGTGGAGGTGCTCGCATGAGGTCAGAGATGAAACATCAGCACTGCTATGAAAGAGGTCTTTCTCCTCTATAGCAGCGCAACAGAAAAGCTGTAGCGTCACGCTGGGCGTGTGGAGGTGAAGCCTACTGAGATGTGTGCTCAGGGTTCCTAAAGTGCTTTTAACACGCATGTATACACAGAGGCTGGGCAAGAAAACATGTCATCCCTTTAATAAACAACTGGTTTTCAGCGTGAGGAACAACAGATACAGTTGTATGCAAAAGTGTGGGCACCCCTGGTCGCATTGTGAGAACAAGCAAAATGAAGAACATCCTTAAAGCTGTCAGTAAGATTGAGAAGAGCGTGGATTTAGCTTGAAAATATAAACAAGTACAAGTTTTAGGACTCTCCCCCTCCCTCTGCTCCACCCCCACCTCCAGAGCTTCTCCCAACCTAGCGTGGTATCCAGTTTTTGGGAAACATGAGCTAAACTCTATATAGTGAGAGAACCTGCTTTATAGGGACCTTCACCTGCCTGTGTGCTCAAGCAGAAATGTGGGGAACTTAGCCTCATAAATAAGAGCATGTAGGGGGCTGCCCACAGCTTGGGCATTAGCAGCCCCTGACACAACATCAGACACTCCTCCCGGCTTTGATAGGTCATTTTGATTTGGACATGGTGGGTTCTTACAAATGGTTTAAGAAGCTCTGTGTTGAGCTTAAGGAGATTGATGTTGTACTAAGGGTCTGTATCATGTACTACTGGCAGGGCATAGTGACAGTTTACCAAAAATGTGCTTTTTTTTACCTATTACAGCTTTTATCAAGGAACACAATTCTGCATATTTTAACAATATTTTATACATATGACAAAAACATTCAAACGTGGCCTTCGCAAAAGTTAAAGCATCATTTATAAAGCATCATTATATTTTATGTATTATTTTGTATATTAAACTCAACAAATAAATTGAAACGAAAAAATGTTAAAATGTCTAGAAAAATGACACCTTTAGGTCTATTTGCCTGAGATGGTGTGTACTTACTTTCACCTTAAAAAAATCAACAGAATATGTAATTTATGTTCAAACATTTACATACAACAAGAAGCCATTCAGGATCAATTCAAGCATTTAACTGACAGCTGCCTAAGTACGGGAGACCCCCCCAATTAACAAAATGCATTTCAGTGAAAGATGTTGTCTTCACGCTCTACTGAAATGTTCCTAGTTGAAATGCCTGGCTTACTTTACTGTTATCATTTGTGGACAATGCTTTCTTTTCACACATGGGTACGCTGTGATGATTTAGCGTAATCTGCTCATTGCTTATAATGACATGTTGCTTAAACAAAGCTTGACAGCAGGGACTCACCCCATATTTCAGCAAAGACAGGGTCATTTCAAACTGCCAGTGGAAGTGAAACATTATTAAATATACTACCTCAACACAAACTGAAAATGTAAAAATGGAGTAAAAACCAACAAATGGGTGTAATTTATTCTAATCTGTGTCTACAGAGTTTGTGATGTCATGGCATCCTTTAATTGGACAAATACACAGTGACTATATAATCTGATCTTCCCTGAATCATTGCACTTCATCCCACAGCCTCATGCAAGAGATTCTTGGTTCCTCTACACACTAGTTGTTGCATGCTACTGGGGTGCTCGAACAACTTCATGGCAGCTTTGTTTTTAACCATTTGATAATTACTTAAAAAGGTAGGAAAGACATGGTCTAAAGGTCAGAGAATTAGGTTTGTGACCAAAAAATGGCCGGTCTGACTTCCTAAACCAGACCCACTGCTCCCCAGGCACTGTGACTGTGGCTGCCTACTGCTCTGGGTATGTGTGCCCACTGTTGTGGATGGGTAAACTGCAGAGAATAAAAAATTCCCATCTGGATTAATAAAGAATACTTACTAATATGTCTGGTACCCAGCTTACGGTCTTTCTCTTTTTGATTTAGACATGTTTTCCTAGCAAAATGCTCCTAAAGGATATCCATATTCTTGGATATATACAGTGTTCAAGATATAATCACAGATTTTCAATAACATTAAAGTCTGAGGATGGTGGAGGACACTTCGAAACCATAATCTCTCAGCCAATAAAGCAGCCTAGTGTAGGTTTTAATGCATTATCTGGATTGTGGTCTTGGTTTGTTGTAATATTCGACTCCAGGAAGCGGACACCGTGTTCCATATTTCATATGTTGAGGTTTGTGATGAGCTCACAGTTAGGGCTAACCTCTGATGACTCTTCCATGTAGATGACGTCTAGCAACAACACTGTACAGTGGCCAGAGCATTCCATGCCAGATGAATCCTCCAGGAAGGAATGTGGGTGTTTTGCTTTGCACCTTATCTGGTCCTGGTTTTTGTCTGGTGCCTTGACTTCAACTCTGCCTTTAACTTTAATTTTGTCATGACAATGGTTTTTTATGGGGTTTATGTCAAAAGAATTGGGACCAACCTTGATTCTGAGGTCAGTGAAATTGTGTAGATATGAGGTGTGCTTTGCACAAATGCAATAAAGACAAGAATATGTGATTTGATAACTTCGTTTGAAAATTTATTTGACAAAAATTCAAAGAAAAGATTTCTAATGTTTATACTTTATGTATTTTGTAAATATAAACCAATTCTGAATTTTGATGCCTGCAACAAACTCAAAAAAAAGTAAAGCCGGAGCAAAATAAGAGTGAAAAGTTTATAGATGATTGAAATTGCACTACTTTGAAGCATTCCACAATAACCAGGTGAGCTGGAAACAGGTAATGGGATCATTATTGGGTTTAAAAGGAGCATCCACCAAAGGCTAAGTCTCTGCAACCAAAGATAATTTGCCACTTTCTGCCAAACTTCATGAGAGAATTGCCAGTCAGTTCAGAAAGAAGATTTCTTAAAAATAGATTACAAAGAACTGAGGTCGGTCATCGTCTACAGTACATAATATTCTGAAAATATTTAGAGAATGTCGAACATCATACAATCTGACTGGTGATTTACTTCATTCAGATTATATTCGACAGATTATAGACTAGATTTTAGATTATACAACAATTATAGGGACTTGAGAAAAATATTTATTTCATTAACAGATTTTGTTTTTATTGTCAATGATTCTATTTCAAATAAAGGTTAAATTTGTCTTTACATTTTAAACGAAAGATCAAAATGCTAAGCTTGGTTTGCTCATGTTTACTCTGGAGAAAATATTTGTCAGGGGGCACTGTATGAAAAAGCATATACAGTGGGTACGGAAAGTATTCAGACCCCCTTCAGTTTTTCACTTTGTCATATTGCAGCCATTTGCTAAAATCATTTACAAAATTACATTTTTTTCTCTCATTAATGTACACACAGCACCCCATATTGTCAGACAAAAAAAAGAATTGTTGAAATTGTTGCAGATTTATTAAAAAAGAAAAACTGAAATATCACATGGTCACAAGTATTCAGACCCTTTGCTGTGACACTCATACTTAACTCAGGTGCTTCCTTTTCGTCTGATCATCCTTGAGATCACCTTCATTTGAGTCCAGCTGTGTTTGATTATACTGATTGGACTTGATTAGGAGCCAC
>JBBPDA010000001.1:32069760-32082488 GCA_037974385.1 Arnoldichthys spilopterus
GTCAATATGGGGTGCTGTGTGTACATTAATGAGGGGGGAAAATAATTTAAATGATTTTAGCAAATGGCTGCAATATGCCAAAGAGTGAAAAATTGAAGGGGGTCTGAATACTTTCCAAACCCACTGTAGCTCATGAAACATCATGGTATTGCTAATTTTGAGTTTATATATGTTTAAAATGCAAAACCTCACTATTGCAGGTCATTGTATCTGGTCAATGTTGAGATTTTAGCTATTAAACATTTAATAAACTGTATCATACTAGACAGTGAGAAGGAAAATGTGCTAAAGATTCCCGTATAATTCAAAAGCTTCAACACGAACTGTCACTTTATAAAGTACCTTTACAAGGAACTTTATAGCAGTTGTAGTACTGAAAAAAAAAAACAACCTAAGACCCACTGCTGACACTACGGCTTGGTCAGATGAAGGATGCAAAGTGTTATCCAAGCCCAGAGAGCGGAATTTGCAGTGTGTAATAAAATAGGGCTTTGGCTTGGCTAATCAGGTCTAAGCAATAACATCTCTTAATCAGCATCATACGCTCTTACAGCCTGTCGATTAATCACGAGCAGGAGTGCTGAACAGCTGCATGGGTGGCACCTCGGTCTCGCCCGCGCATCGATATATGGACCGAGAAATTCAGTAATTAATTAAGCGATGGAGACCGACCAACCCACAGACACGCGCGCGCACATAACTCCTTTAAAATACATCTGTCACACGCGCCATGGGTCCATATATATATACGCAAACCAGCAAAACACACTAATGGTCTTTTAGAGACAGCTGTGCATATGCTTTACTGTATGTAGGTGAAATGGGGTATACATTGGACGCATAAAGTCCCATACAGAAGAGAATCAGTCCAACATACACACAGACACTCATTTCTTCACACAGAGCATGAAGAAGCGGACTGTTTTTACTCCTTCCCACATCAGAGGAGGAGAGGGAGCAATAAAGCATTATGTTACAATGCCTCGTTCAGATAGGAGCTGCAATTTGGGCCAGGAAAGGGTAACCCGCTGAAAACCCTGCTTAAGCACAATAAAGAATATATTAACGGCCCTAAATTGTTGAAGGAATCATTTGCAGCGTATCAAAATTACAATGCGCATAACAGCCCCACGTGGCTTTCGTCCAATCTCGGGCGAGATGGCGCATAAAGGGGAGGGGAACAATGGAGCCTGTTCACTTGTAGGCTACTTCATGCTCTCAGCTACTGAACTTTTTCAGTGTTCTTATTTATTGCTCTCCGCATCACTGCCTACTACTGTTTTCCATTTTATTGGCGCATGCCAGGCAACACAGCCTGGGAGCATTTGCGAGGAGAAATAAGCACTTTTGACTTTCACCATATTCCTCTGTGTTGCAGAGAAAAGACAGAAAACGCCGCGCAGGGCAGAGAAGTAGACGGAGAAAGCAGAACTGCAAGACAAAGTCGCATTTTGCACCAAAAGGCTCATTTAAGGATTAGACGAATCAACATGTAGGGTTATAAATCTTTAAGTCTTAACGATAACACGTTTTTGGCCTCAGACAGAAAAGGCAAAGCAAGGTTTTGGGATTAATAATGGGGGGCTTAAGAAAGGGAAGAAATACTGAGAGTAAAAACGAAGTGCTAGAGCACAGGAGGGGAGAACTGTGGTGGGGGGGGTGGAGGAAAAGGGGGAACGGGGTAAAACAGTTGTAAAAGATGAAGTGGAAGCAAGCATAGGGTATGTATCTTACTACACTATGTAATCGTGTCTTTGAGGCATGTGGTGATCTCCTGCTTTGTCCTTTTCCCCATTTTTTTTTTGTGTACCCAAAACAGTCAAAACTGATATGTAAATGCACATATTTCAACCTTTCTGTATTCCTTAAAATGTACCTGGGTGTTTGTGTTACTGATACACACCAATCAGCCACAACATTAAACCAAGTCAACATGCTGGAAACAGGAGTGTAAGGATTTAAGCCACTTTGACTAGGTCAGAGTCAGGGCATCTCCAAAAGCAGGTGTTGTGAAGTGTTCAGGTGTGCAGTGGTTAGTACCTACCAAAACTGATCCAAGGAAGGACAACTGGTCAACTGGTTTAACATGACTAACACAAACTGGACTACTCCAATCCCTTGAGGCCCTGCTTCACAATTTATAAGACTTATTAGCTCTTTCCCTTTGGGGCAGTGCCAATGCTGGAGCTGGTGCGGAGCCAGTTCCACCTTGGTGCTTTTTGAGCATTGGGCTGCGTTTTGACGGGTATGAATACAGAACGTGGCGGAGTGGGAGTTGGGGAGAAACACTGCGTACAGGCGGCATCTGCTTTGTTTGGTTTTTATCCATTTAATTTTAAAGTCGTTATTGCTTTTGAACGTAAAAACAAAATGCAAGAGCTTTGTCAGTTCCTGCCAGTTTCTCTTGCGTTTCTGTTGAAGCCCAGAGTGGCAACAAAACCTTGTTTTTTTCCACAAACCACTGCTGGATTAACGTTTTGCTGCTCCTGCAGATTTCGCTCTTGTTTTTAACAAAATGGTCACTCATATCCTGCAGTAGCCTCTCCTATAGCCACTCACATCAGTGGGTTCAACTTTGGGAAGTTTTATGGAGCCATGCTGGTGCCAGATTTTTCAGTCTTTTTTCTGTGGAAATGAGTGGAACCTGTTCTAGGTTT
Source organism: Arnoldichthys spilopterus (assembly GCA_037974385.1). Lineage (NCBI taxonomy): Eukaryota > Metazoa > Chordata > Actinopteri > Characiformes > Lepidarchidae > Arnoldichthys > Arnoldichthys spilopterus. The sequence continues at coordinate 32,072,418 of JBBPDA010000001.1, forward strand.
GGAACCGGCACCAGTTTGGTGGAAAGGAGGTATTAAAAGGATTTGCTGCTTGGTGCCAGATACCACACTACACCTTCGGAGGCCTTGTGGAGTCCATGCCTCGAGAGGTCACGGTTGTTTTGGCGGCAAACAATATTAGCCAGGCAGTTTTAATGTTATGAAGGATCAGTGTATGTAAGGAAGCTTTGTTCTCATTGGCTGCCTTGTAATCAAGTAGTAGTTCGGGCTGAAACACTTCTTGGAACTTCAGTTTGAATGGGTGGAGCTAAACTGCTGTAAGGTGAATGAGAGTCAATACCTTCCTGACAACACGTGAACAAGCAGTGAACTAAAAATGAATGCTGGCTTCCATTTGGATTGTACTGGCTGGGCAGGGAACAGTAGCTGATTCTTTGTTTCGTTTTAAAGCAAAAGAGCATTGTAAACCAACAAAACAATATAAAACAGCGTTTACATATTGCATTAAACTCTTTTATTTAAAAACATGAGGAAAATGAGTTTGTCATGATATGGGCCCTTTGAAACAGCAAAGAATCTATAGGCACAACCCCCTCCCTGTGCTTTAAATAATCTTATATTAGACTGCCTTCATAACGACACTCCAGTATGAGCACTTTCCCATTTTTGCACTTTTTACTCTATTATAACCTCATCAGTGATATTGTACAATACTGTGCAAAAAGCTTAGTCACCTGAGAAAATGATCATTAAAAGCTGTTTATCTGGGGAGTAAGGGTTTTGTTTTTCTCAAAAAACACAAATTTTTGAATAAATACAACAGTAATGCAGTAAACAGTGATTTTATACGTCAGTGTGTTGGTTTGACCATTTCCAGAGCTCTTCTAGTGGACACCCAATATTCCCTGTAGTTTCTATCAAATTGCTGATTTGGGGTCAGTCAGTCTTTCATTAGATGAAATCAGGTGCTGATGGAGCTTCACACATCCATGCAATGACTGAAGGCATGGATGAGAAATCTGGAGCCAAACGTGTGTCTTCTGACCAGCTCACACACCATCAACTGCTTTCTACAAACAAATCTTTAGTCTTTTCACAGCTTTCCTGTTTGTTTGTATTTATTGTAAAGTTCAATTGTGTTTTGCTGTAGAAAAAAAACTGACTGCTCAGATCAATGGCTTTCACCTTTTAACAAAGGGGTCTAAGACTTTCGCACAGTACTGTGCACCTGAATTTTGAAGCAATTTATCCAGCAGTTTTTTTAACCGTTACTATGGGATTATATTTGCTTAGTTAGCACAAGTCATGCTGACCGATTTTTTAAAATTATTTTGCTATTCTAATTTTAACTGGGGCTTAACAACAATATGCATATTTCTGTTTCACTCAGCTACTGTAACTGTATCACACAATGGGTCTTGGAGTGTAAAAACAGGGAGCAATGGCTGGGAAGATGAATTGCAAGTCAAGCTCTGTAAAATGACCCCCGTCCTGTTTGACCAAAGCAGTGTGTTTTCTTTGGACCCAAGGCATAGCTCAGCATCTGCACATCTGGCCAAAGATCCTCACACCTCTGTCTTCTCTCTATTGCCTTTTCATTCTATTCCATATGAATATACTAAGGAAACTATTTACACTAATGCTATGTTGTATTATGGAACTGGATGTGAAACAGTTAACTCCCAGTTCAGAAAGAAATGTTCAATATGGTTTGCTACAGTTTTTAAAGAAGAGGTCTTCAGTCCAGCCCTCCAGGGGCCCCAGCCATTTCTGCAACGTTGGTTACAGAAACATCTGAGCCTTGTAATCAGCGTTCTACAACCCTTTATTACCTGGAACAGGTGTGTTTGGTGATGCAAAATACCTTTGGTATATTGTATGTTTAAGACAACCTAGCATCACTTGCAGGTATACAAGTTATACTGCCATAACATTAAGACCCCTTGCCTAAAATTAAGTAGGTCCCTATCATACTGCTAAAACAGCTCTGACTGTGGTGCTCATTGTGTTCTGACCCTTTTCAGTCAGAGTTCGCATTCTGTGAGGTCCGACCAAGCGGGCTAGCCTTCACTCCTCACATGTGTCAGTGAGACTTACATAGCCATGGTCCTTCCTTGGATCACGTTTGGTAGATATTAACTACTGGATACCTGGAACACTCCACGAGACTGTAACTCGAGAGTTTTCAGATGAGCCCAATCGCAGGGGAGCTAAGGAGACACCCAACCCACCCCATTTTTTTCCACTTTAAGATCTGACTGTTCACTGGCTGTCTAATATATCCCACCCTCCCCTGACAGGTGCCCTTGTAATGAAATAACTAGATAGTCAATGGTATTCACTTCAGCTGTCAGTGGTGTTAATGTTATGGCTCATATATGCTGTGTTTGAAGGACTCAAAAAAGCAAAAGAGAACAATCTGTTTCTATTACAAGTGATAACCACCATGCTGGTGTGGGAGTGAGATTTCATGTTTTTGTTGTGGGGGCAAAGAGTTTGGTGGGCGAGGCTGGCATGACATGAATGTGATTTTCACAATAAAATGGGCATACTGCTGTCTGTCTATCACATAAATCGGAAACTCACACACCTCTGCTGATGTAATCGCTCTGATTTATGGCATAAATGACAGAAAGACTTGTTGTTTTTAAATGCATATGCATGTTTACTGGCAGCTATCCATATCTAGCCATATCCATCGCATTCCACTGGCGCCTCCACCTGCATAAGCTGCTCATCTCCAGTCACGTACTGTGCGCTGGCGCGCTGGCAGCCCACTAACGCGCACAACACCTAAGCCTATGGGTCCATTGGTAGGGACAGAGAGAGAGAGAGTGAAAGAGAGGAGCAGATATCATCTTCATGCAGGTGGTTTTCAGTTAGCATAGCTCAGAGCGGGTATATAGCATTTACCGTCTAAACAACCAACACCTCAGAAGGAACTATTATGTCTAAAGACATGTTACAGTGCTAAAGGGATGACAGATAGATGGATAGTACAGGGGGAAAGAGATAAAGAAAATGGAATGGACAAAGAGAAACAGAAGGGGGCGACCCTTGGAGGCTCAGCCAGCACGCTTTCAGCCTGTTCCAGTTCCATTCCTCTCAGTTCTTAGAGGCAATGCCAGATCAAGAAGAAGAGTGAAGAGAATGCCAAAGAGGGAGGGAGAAACTGTGAGAGACCGGGAGCCAAAGAAAGAGAGAGTGAGGGAGGGAGCAATTAATGCCAACACCAACAGAGCTAATGGCTACAAACTGCAGTTCACACGAGCCTGCTGCAGCACAGGCCTCAGTATAAAAAGCACGGGAATTAGAGATGTTAACTGTTGCTCAATTAACGCTTGTAACTCTGAATGAAAACCTGCCCCAGAGATAATGAAAAAGAAATTCTTCTGGAAAACACACACATCCCTTCAAAACAGACAACATTTAAAGGTCAAATCCAATTTATACAATTTTCCACTCACCCCAGATGTGGTCGGTCAGCCAAGACTTTCAAATATTGCTTCTTATGCCTAGAACTGCATCATGCGGGCACATTTTTTATGTGTTTCCCTCTCGTAGGAGTGGTGCTTTTTAAATGAGGAGAGGCTAGGCGCATTGTTGGCATGTTGCCATTTCAAGGCAGTGGATGATGGCAAAATGAGATTGCGCTTTTAACCAACAAAACCCACATCTAAAGTCAGTGGAGTATGATTAAACCATGTCTAAGCGTCACGTTTTAGTAACATGCAGGTGATGATCGTTACAGACATAGGTACGAGCTCGAAGTGCAGTAATGACACTGGAAAGGCTTAGGTGGAACAGTGCTGCTCCCATAAATCATGTGCATTTTCACTCTGTGCATGAGCATCTGGTTAACACGTACACACGCCACTATAATAGCAATCCACCGTAGCCCATAGTATGGTGACAGGCCATTCTGTCTGGTTTTTTTACATGTTATGCCACTTTTGAATAATTAAGAGAGTTGAGCTGAAGCGAAGTCTGATTTTTCCAGCGTTAAAATAGTCAAATGGATTTGGACACACATAAATGGAAGTTCAGCCTTGTGCTTCAAGTTTTGCATTATATAAAAAAAAAAATAGAGCAATAGATGTCAATAGTCACCCAAATCCCCAAAACGTTTGTCAATCCACTCAAACCATACACAGCTCATCAGTAAACTGGCACAGACCTGTTGTGGTTTAGGACACTGAGTACTGAGAGGTATAAAAAAAATGAACAAGATTTCAATATGTAGCCAAACGCTTTTTTTTAGACAAACTGTACTGACGAAGAAACGGAAGAAGAAGAGAAACTGATTGTCAGGAGGGCGCCCTAGCCCCGCCCCCACAGCTGAGCCGAAGCTCGGGCAATTACCAAGGGTTTAAAGGGCTGTCGTGGGTGTCCCTCCTTGTCGGTCTTTGTTTGTACCTTGTGTCACTGTAGTGGTCTTATGTTTGTTTGTGTCTTTTGAGTTGAGTTTTGTCCAATCAGATCATTACAGAAAGACTGACCACACGATGGCAGCAGCGGCAGGACTTCTATGATCTGGGCATGAGTATGGTGGCCGGTTGGCTTAGCCGTGGGGGCGAGCATGCCAGAGGTCAGTGGATCTTGGGCGGGACGGGAGGCTGGGGGGGCTGATCTCAAAGGTACAAGCCCTGCTGAGTCTTGAGCATTTCATCCAGGTGGAGGAAATTCCTGGGGGGGAGAGAGGTACACCGGATCCACCAGGGAGAGCGGACTGGAGTTGGGCCTCTGCTCAGAGAGGCACTTGACGCGGGGGCTACCCCGGATGAACACAATTAGGAGGGGTAAAGGGTTAATCCTCCCTTCGAAGGCGTTGGCGGGTCCTCCGCCGGGCCCAGGCGCAGAAATCGCGAGAGGGGGCGTGGCGAGGGGACCGCCGGCGGTGACTCGTCCGGGAAAAGGCCCAAGCGGCGGGTGCCCAGCTCAGTGTACCGGCGGAATCGGCCCTACTCGCAGCCCGTTCACCCTGCCTGCTCGAGCTCGCGGTGAGTCAGTAGCCAAACCAGAAAGCGCCGTGGAGACCTCCCTGGAAACCGCGCCTTGAAGGGCACATGTGACCCAGCTGCTATCGGCATGGCACCGAGGGAGCCGCCGCGAGCCGCTGCCAGTGCGGGGCCGAGGGAGGCGCCACGCGCTGCTGTTGGCAGAGGGCTGGAGAAGCCGCCCTGGGCAGCTATCCTCATGGAGCCGCCGTGTGCTGGGAGAACCGGGTCCAGCCTGCACGCCGCTGGGAGAACCGGGTCCAGCCTGCCTGCCGCTGGCACAGCCGGGTCCAGCCTGCACATTGCGGGGGCAGCAGTGCCCAGCTTGCCAAGCCTGCACACTGCCGCTTCCGGGTCGCAAAGGACGACCCCGGAAGCCCCACTCCCCAGGACATAAGGGGTGAAGCCGGGGAGAATCGCAGGCTCGGCACAGGGAACATCGCGGAAGCAGCTCGGCTTCCGTGGGACGTTGTTTGTGCGGCCCGGGCTATGGGTTCCACAGCCCGAGCTGTCACTATTTGTGTGTACACGAACGTTATGGGCACTAATGTGGACTTTGTGTCTACCCCCAGCTCTATTTCACGGTTGGGTGGGTGTTTGTTTAGTTAAGTTCACTATCGGTGTCTGTGTAGGTCCTGTGAACACCCGTAGGTCATTACACTGATCTAGAATTCATTTTTATGGCAACAGCTTTTATAAATATGGAGGCATTTGTAAAATCGTCCACCACTGTTTAAAGTGACCAGGCTAAAAGTACACACAAAACCTAAAAGCGAGTGTGAAAAAACAGGAAGTGGTTAATCCATTGAGAGAAAGGTTTCAGGAAGTTTTGAACATCGAGGCTTTGCACTGAACCATGTTCAGCCTATGACACAGGCCCCATAACGATGATCGGTGCATCTTATTTGGAATAAACATTTGAAACAATAAATTCTAACGATGCTCCTGATTACTGAGTAATTTGCAAGCAATGTGTTACCGCTCACCTTAGTAGTTAACACCTCATAACAAGACAGAATGAAAAACACTTGGCCTGCCTGCGTGATACGTAAAGCCAAGCGATGCTGAAAGACATCGGATATGATAATGTGATGAGCAGAGGTTAAAGGTTCACATCTGTGATTGCTTCACAATAAACTATGTCCACCCTTTTCTTTAGGCTGAAACGTGGTGAGGTCATGAAACCAATGTTGCAAGACATAGTAGTTGTGGCGTATACATTCCAAAGACCTACTTGAAAAGACCACACCCAAATTCAATGTCATTTTCACATACATTTACGAACATTTGGCTATAATATTTCTATGGCCCATTGCGATGTCAGAGTAAAGCAGAAAGCTTACCAAAACAGTTGTTCCTGTGAGGGACAAACATCTTGCAGGCTGCAGCAATCTGTATCTCGGCACTCAGCACGGCTTTAATGATCAGATCCTCTATCTGACCCATCAGCACTGACAAACATCAACGAACAAAGCTATTAAATCACACTGTCAGGGTGCAACAGGTTAATCAGTCTACGCCCGGTTTCCATTGGTCTGATCGTGAAAGACATAATTACCATAATAAATTACTTTTGAATCAAATTCCAAAAAGGTTGAGTAAGTTGCACATAAAAATCTCATAACCCATATTTTATTCACAGCAGATCATAGAAAACATATCAAATGTTGAAAGTGAGACGTATTATTATTACAAGAAAAAATATCCGCTCATTTTGAATTTGATGGCAGCAACAGTCTCAGAAAAGTAGGGATGGGGCAACAGGAGGCGGGGAAAAGAAGAGTTACTAAAAAGAAACAGCTGGAGAAACATTTTGCATCTAATTAGGTTAATAGGCAACAGGTCAGTGACATGATTGGATATGAAAAGAGCATCTTAGAGCAGCACAGTCTCTCAGAAGTAAAGCTGGGCAGAGGTTCACCAGTGCAAAAAACTGTCTACAAAGTGTGGAACAAGTTCAGAATAATGTTCCTTAATCCAAAATTCTCATCATCTACAGTGCATAACATCATCAAAAGATTCTGAGAATCTGGAGATTTCCCTGTGTACATGGGACAAGGCCGAAAATCGATATTAAAGGCAGCACTGCATTAAAAACCGACAGGATTCCCTTACGGAAATCACTGCATGGGTTCAGGAACACTCTCAGAAATCACTGTCTGTGAGTACAGTTCACCATGCCGTTCTCAAACACAGCTTAAAGCTTTATAATGCAAAGAAGAAGCCATACGTGAACATGATCCAGAAATGCTGCCGTCTTCTTTGGGCCAAAGCTCATTCAAAATGGACTGAGGCAAAGTGGAAAAAACTGCTCTGTGGTTCAGACAAATCAGAATTTGAAATTCTTTTTCATGGACTAAAGAGGATAGGTCTCCATCAATACTCAGAGGTATACACAGGTTTTAGAGAAACATATGCTCCCATCCAGACGATGTCTTTCTCAGGGAAGACCTTGCATATTTCAGCAAGACTGTTCTCCTCAGTTCCCAGACATCTACAGACGAAGATGGGATGCTACAAAGTGGTAAACATGGCCCTGTCCCAACTTTTTTGAGATGTGTTGCTGCATCAAATTAAATGTTTTTCTCCTAAAATGGTACATTTACTCAGTTTAAACATTTAAATACATTTTCTTCATTCCATTGTGAATAAAATATTGGTTTAGGAGATTTGCAGATACGTTAAAAAAAGTTTAACAGCACTGTGTTTGGGTACTGCAGTCTAAAACACTTTGATCTGCATTTCCTGTATGATACTATATAAATACAGTTATTATTATTATTATTAAAGTGTTTAACATGTTTGACATATATCACACTGAGAAAAAACTGCACCTTATGCATGAACTCAACCCTGGAAAGTCAGTGCTTGTTTCTTCACATGCAAAAATATGTCATTTCCCTTACAAACATTCCATTCAGCATCAAACCAACCACGCATGAAATAAGAATATGATTCCGTACAATAGCACAGGTGAGTGCGATATAGTAATGCGAACCCTCTACTCACATGTGGTGTCGTTTCCCTCCTGCCTCAAATACCTCAGCATTGCACTCATGCTCCATTTGTTCCCATAATCCTCTACTTCAGGGTCATCGCAGCTGAAAAGGAGGAAAAAGCCCTCAGTGGATGGCTTTGCCAAAACAGCACTGAGAAATGAGCACAGTGCAACAATGTTGACATGATTAGCAAACAAGGGGATTATCTCACATCTGAGGATGCATTCCTTCTCCATTTGGGAACAGGGAACAATAGTGAGTGATGATTTAACTGTTTTTCGTGACAGCTAAAATCTTTTCCAATTAGCGTCACATTCATCTACTTCTACTACACGAAGCCCCTCGCAAAAAAGATAAGCAGACCACATACAGCAAATAAGTGATCGGTGATGGCAGTCACATTAAGTAATGTATATCTTTTACAGAGAGGCTACTTTTAAAGCTACAAACAGAAGCTATATGCACGAAACCGTAGCCATTTATATTACGCTGGATATAACTAGATGGAGAGGCTGATGCACACATGCCTCTGTTTAAACTCATGCACTGACTCATGTTATGGTTGTAACTCAGCTGCACTAAAATATGACACTGCCAATAGACAATTTCCTCAACTTTTATCACTCACTAGAACGAATGAGTGAGATTAAATCTAAAAAATATTGAAGGAATATTTCAGAAAAAAATGAAAACTGCACACTTTTCCACTTTCCCCACATGTAGAGGATCAGCTGACCGGAGGCTAATGTTGTAAAAAAAAATAACTAGAAGTGAACGGTCACCTAAATCGCTTCCAAAAAGATATGGTGTCTTATTCTCAACCTGTTCAAACTACATCCAGCTTTTTACTCAAGTGGAGTAAAAAGGACTTAGCGGACTTGCTAATGTGGTTTAAGGCTGAGTTTGACTTACTGAGAGTTCAACAAAACGTCACTGTGCAGCTTCTCTGCTGCAGAAAGAGTTTGTAGACAGAAGAGTTGTGGAGATGTGATTACAGAAACGATTTGACGGACTTCTCCAGCGTCTAAACTAAAAAACAGCAGGATTTGGTCTCCAAACACACACCAGTCACCTGTAACATTAACACCACTGATAGGTGAGGTGAATAACATTGACTGTCTGGTCGTTTCCTTACAATGACACCTGTCAGGGGGGTGGGATCCTTTAGGCAGCCAGTGAACAGTCGGTTCTTGAAGTCGATGTGCCGAAAACGGGAAAAATGGGCGAGTGTAAACATCTGAGCCGCTCTGAAAAGAGCCTTATTGTGATGGCTAGATGAGTCAGTACTGTTCCAGGTATGCATCTAGTACCCACCAAAAATGATCCAAAGAAGTCATAGGCTCACTGATGCATATGGGGAGTGAAGGCTAACCTGTCTGGTCTGATTCCACAGAAGAGCTACTGTGGTTTAAAAAGTGATGCTGACTCTGATAGAAAGGACTCAGGAAACACAGTGCACCACAGGTAGAGCTGTTTCAGCAGCATGAGGGCGACCTACTCAATATGATGTAGGTGGTCTTAATACCGTGGCTGATCTGTGTGTCCTGACTGCTCAACTATATGTAGGGTAACTGTGTAAATTAGATTTTTCACTAAACTATTATTGTAAGGTTTGGGTAAAGGCAGCCTTACCTGACATAGTCACTGCTCTTCTTGTTTACACTGTAGTTGGTGAGGTGCATGAACTGGTTCTTGATGTTCTTCATAGCATGGTCATACTTCACAGTGGCAAATCTACAGCACAGCCAACCAAACAGAGGAAGGATTTGATAAACAGGAGATGTTGTAATGTACATAAATGGTTAAATATGAAGATAAAAAGTATCCACATAGGTTTGTGCAGTAGATTCCATTACACCATCAAGCTGAACCGAACTGTCCAAACAATTAGACCATTGAACATGGTGTGTTCTAGTGTAAGAACAGGATTGACCACCTAGTGATTAACACTAGAGAAATAAGGCATAAAAAAAGCACATGTATTAGGCATATGCTATTAAAACAGGCTGTTCTTTGAGTAACTGCATAGTAAAAAATTCTGTAAGTGAAGTGAAAGTGACTATTTGTCATTGTGAACACACTCAAGCACCACAACGAAATGTGACCTCTGCATTTAA
>JBBPDA010000001.1:32082588-32100109 GCA_037974385.1 Arnoldichthys spilopterus
GTAGTGCCCAGGCCGGGACTCGAACCTGCGACCTTCAGGTCCCAAAGGCAGCGTCCTAACCACTAGGCCACCACTGCACAAAGGTTCAAAAACAAAGTCAAAAGGCCCAATAACATGGCTTAAAACTAGGGGTAAGTGATAAGACAAGACAAGATAAAATAAGATAAGGTAAGATAAGACAGATAGCTTTACTGTCACTGTATAAATACAATATAGTTTGAAGCAAACCTATAGTTTCCTTAAGACAAGATTTAATGAAATGAAATAAAACATTAAAATCTAGAATATACAGATGTACAAGAGAAAGTAGTAAACTATAAAGCACAAATGACTATATACAATATTAAATGTATATTTCTACTATATACGTTACACCCTGAATGCTAAAATGAGCACTATAGCAGGTCCTTCATACCGTCTGGCATCAGGCTGCGCAACACCTTAGTCAACAGGACACACACAAAAAAAAATCCCACGATACACACAACTGAATTTATCTTGTGCAATATATTTATCATGTCCGTAATGTAACACAATCACTGTGCAATGTGCAATAATCTTTCTTTTCTATGTTTTCCTACTTTAGTTCATCTGTTCTGTACAGGATCCTCTGTATATGTAGTTAGATTTTATTTCATATATATATATATAGTATATAGTGAGTATGTAATAATAATAATAATAATAATAATAATAATAATAATAATGTTAGATTTATATAGCTCCTTTCTCAAACCGAAGGATGCTCTACACATACACAGGGGAAAAAAAACCTTCTTCAGGAAGAGGAGGAAGGAGAAGAAGAAAAGTGGTCATGAAAGAGAAAGGTTTTTAACTCCGTTTTGAAAGTGGGAAGAGTCGCGAAGAGATTGTGTAAGAGAGTTCCAGAGTTTGGGGGCAGTAGCACTGAATGACCTGCCACCCATAGAGGTAAGGAGGGTACGGGGAGCCTTAGAGTAGATAAGTACCAGATGAGCTGAGGGAATAGGGCACAAGAAGATAACGAAGATATGGAGGAGCAAGACCGTGTAGGGCTTTAAAAGTGAGGAGCAGTATCTTAAATTTAAATGTAAATCTGTATTTAAATATGGCTGTGTATATAAATAAATAATCTTTCCATTGCTTAACAAGTAAATTTCCCCAATAGGGGATCAATAACGTTCTATTCTATTCTTCTGTTCTACAATTCCAGATATATCCAGGACAAGGTGCTGGTGCTTAGTGCAAATGGACTTAAGTAGTATATAAACAGTAAAAAACATAAACAGGGTTTTTACAGAGATAATTATGTAAACAACGATTAGTGCCAAAAAATATATAAGTGACAGTGTTGTGGATGTATTGCACATTAATAGAGGTGGAATCAATAATAACCACAGTGGTGAGGTGCACATAAACGAAAGCAGAGTAGATACTACAGTACTGCACATGTGAGATGTAGAATAAATAATACATTGTTATTTAACTACAGTTCTGTAATAAATAGGACTGTGATTGCTGTGTGTTCAATAGGTTGGTTGCTTTTGTGTAAAAGCACTGTGATAATATGCTTTAACGCTTCTTAAACATTTCTACTGAAATCTAATCACGTAGAACAGATAAAATAAGAACAAGTAGTGGCACATTTAATGCTATATCTAAATGTATGTTTACAATACGTTGTTGTTTCACACACTAAGCTGCACTAATTCTAACTATACAGGCCTAACCATGTAAACAAACAGTGGGTCATTAAACAGTTGGAATGATATTCACAATATGATTGTTGTGACATATCGTGAAATAGTGTATCACTATAAAAGCTAATATCATGATATGGCCACGCCCCTTCCCGGAACACTTGGAAAGGGTCAAAATGATTCCCTTCCACAAAGTAGGAGTCTTCCTTCTTCGTGTACAATAGTGCTGTATTTCACAGGGTGGACACCACATGTGGAATAATGAGAATTCCTTGGCACCGTGAGCACCTGAATGCCTGCAAAGCCACTGGAATGTCTAAGATAAAAGTTGGATTCGGAATTCTGCCAGGATTTATTACAGACAGTTAATAATGGTGCGGGGTGAAAATAAACTTGAGTGTCACTCTGTGAAGGCAATGCTTTTGCCAAGGCTAATAGTAACAGGCCAACCGTTTTATATTTTATCCCAGTCAATCTGACCCCTGAGTCTCTCCAAACCACACCTAGCCAATATATATCCAGTTCCCACAGTTTCAGCTCCACAGTGAGTTGGACAGATGGCGATGTGACATCTGTATTACACAATCAGCATTTCCAAAGCTTCAGATTCAGATTCTCTTATTGTATATTTAAGCGTAAACGTTCTGCAGAAATCATTGGTTTTATTAGAAAAAAACACAATAAAGGACAATTTATAAGCAGTAAATACATGTTTAAATACATATTTTTTAAATAAACTATACATAAATGTGTATGTATATATATATATATATATATATATATATATATATATATATTTTCATAAATATTTCATATTTGAACTATTAAATCACTCTAAATCAGAAAAAAACAAAGCACAAATGCTCCACCACTTTCTCCTTTACTGCTCACTGTAACCTTTATCTCTTTTAATGCTTTTCAGGAAAATCTACCCTCGTTAAACCTGATATTGCTCATCCATTAGTGAGACAATGGAAAGCTCTGTGGACTTACTCCTTTTGTCCAAACTACACAAAAACATTCCTGCTGCCATCTAGTGGTCTCTCTGCTAGTGGGCTCTACTGCTTGCACAGATGCCTAATTACACTGATACCATGTCATTTTAACAGGATACAGATGCTCACTGATCTCTCAACTCTATAAACAGAAACGTCCTACTGAAATAAAGATCAGACCTCAATAAATAACATGCGGCTCTAAGATCAGAACGAACCAGATTCATTTTTATTTGATTTTTTCTTTCATTCGGGTTTTGTGCAACTCACTCCCTGTGAACAATGAGCACTGAATGTGTCCTCTGCATTTAACCCATCCATCACACCCGGAGCAGGAGCAGTGGGCTGCACACCTATGGTGCCCAGGGGGCAGCCAGAGGGTTGGGTGCTTTGCCCAAGGGCACTTTCGTCACAAGCCCTTTTCTCCAACCATTAGGCAGAGACAGACGAATGTTTCTGCTCAGTTACGAACCAGGGACCTTTCAGATGACAAATGAGCACTACAAAAACTTACCAGTGACCAGTACCAAGGATGCCCATTAATTCACCACTACAGTCCTCTGCTCTGCCAACTGAGTTAAAGTGGACAATCCATTCATACACACTATGATACTACAGCATGAGGAACACAGCATATGGTCATTTTTTGCTAAAGGAAAGGAAAGGAAAGGAAAGGAAAGGAAAGGAAAGGAAAGGAAAGGAAAGGAAAGGAAAGGAAAGGAAAGGAAAAGAAAAAGAAAAGAAAAGAAAAGCCAAGGCTCACCTGGCCAGCCCTTCTTCATAAACATAGATGGTGACAGGGTCATAAGAGGTCACCAGCACATACAACCGCACATCAAATTTAAAATCTGCAGAAAGTATAAAAAGTATAAGAGAAAAGGTCATTAAACAATAGAAAAAATCTTTATTTATTTTCTTTACTTCACTACATACTCACCATCGATCAGTAATGGATTGTTAATGTATCGCGACACCAGTATATTCTCATCTAGTGGAATCTGACTTGGCTGGAAGAGTCAAGAAGACAAGCGATAGTTTACATTTTGAATGATCATCCCATTGACTTAGTCACTTACACTGATCAGCCATAACATTAACACCACCTCCCTAATGTTGAGTAGGTCCCTCATGCTGCTGAAACAGCTCTGACTGTGGTGCATTGTGTGTTCTGACCGCTTTCTGTCAGAGTCAGCATTCACTTAAATCACAGCTTCCCTCCCCATGCACGGTCATACACTCAGTCTTACACTCGCCCATTATTCCTGCTTCCAGTACGTCGACTTCCACCCCTTGACAGGAGCCACTGTACACTGTACACTGACAGTGGTTTTAATGTTGTGGCTGATCGTTGTAACGTGCAATGTAAAGACTGAAATCTCTTACATCAAACCCCTAATTCTCACATTTTAGATCAAGTCAAGTCAGCTTTTATTGTCATTTCAACCATATACAACTAGCACAGGTTAAAGTGAAAAGAAACGACGACGCTACAGAAAAACACAGGACCTCAAAAAACTTTGAGTCAAATTCAGCAGTGTATGATGTCCTTGCGTCAAGTGTTCCTGAATGGCTAGTGTGTGTGTTCCTTACTCCAAAACCAATAACCTCAAAAACGTCTCATTTCACAGACCAAAGTTATAGAATGACGTACTGCGTTTCATAATTTCACAACCGATCGTGATTTAAGTGGCATTTTTATATGACTTTCCTTATAAAAATGTCTTATAGCGTGTGGTCAGGTTCGCATTACATTGTACATCTAAACCAACACCAATGTAGAACATGAAGCTCAGGAGCTCTTGCTACCAGCTTCAGATCTGGCACCAGTTCACAGAAACAGGAACCATTCCTAGTTCCAAATATCACTAACATTCTTTCCACCTTTTTCATGTGGAAGGTGGGTGCTACATACTATGGCCAACAAGGAAAAAAAATGAGAAACTCAGCCAAGGCAGAATTCCTTGATGTGCGATTTAGTAGGAGGTGCATTAATGTCTAGGAAACACGTTTCCCAACACAGTGAGATCAACCCCACTTCATTACACAATCAACCGGGTCTGATAATCAATTTTATGATTTGTTTTATGTCATATTTTAAGCCTACTTTATTTTCTTACTCGTTTAAACGTATAATCTATTCACAGTTAAGCACGTTAAGCTGCATTTCATGTTTGAGAGGTGCCCCTCAAATAAAGTGAATTATTATTAATAATAACACTGTGTAACAGAGTTCCATTTTAACTGTGAACTATGAGAATTGTCCGGAAGTTTTTTAGAATTGTCCAGAACTTTCTGGAATCTTTTAGCACTTTCAAGAACTTTCCGGGACTGTCAAGAAAGGATAAAAATTCCTGTTTTGCCACTATGAATACAAACCTTTTGAGGGCTGTGTTCATAAAAGCAAAGGTTAAGTGAAAGCGACTATTTGTCATTGTGAACACACTCAAGCACCACAACGAAATGTGATCTCTGCATTTAACCCATCACACCTGCACACGTGGAGCAGCGGGCAGCTATCAACAGCATCCAGGGAACAGTATAGCGGGACAGTACCTTGCTCAAGGGTACCTCAGTGGTGCCCGGGCCGGGACTTGAACCTGCGACCTTTAGGTCCCAAAGGCAGGTTATTTTTAGGCAGATATATTTATAGAGCATCATGCTCAGAAGTGTTCCCCTACTTCTCAAAAGCTGAAGACAACAAGACTAGTTTCAGTTTTGGCAGCTCAGTGGTGGAAAGAACTTCCCGTAACCATTAGAACTGTGGAATCCTTTACTGAGTGCAAACGACAACCGAAGACCCACCTCTTCAAACAGCCCTTAGAACAAGAACTCTATATCTTAAACTAACTAACAAACATTTTTAAAAACTGTAGTTGGGATATTTTTCAAAATGCAATAAAAACAAAAATCGTTCAAATGACAAAAAGTACAAAAAAAAGATTTTCAATAGTTTACTGACCAACTTTATTGTATTTTGTACATATAAACATATTTAGAATTTGATGCTGCAGCACACTCAACAAAAGTTGGAACAGAGTTAAAATCAGATTAAAAAGTGCACAGAATATTCAGAAACACCGGTTTGGAAGACATTTAGCGGCTAATTGGTAGCAGGTGAGGGATCTTGGTCGGTATAAAAGTAGCATCCATCAAAGGTGGACAAGCTCCACAAGCAAGGATAGGTCATGGCTCACCCCTTTGTGCCATTCATGAGATAAGAGAATTGCTAATCAGTTCAAAAGAAACATTTCTAAACACAAGATTACAGGGAATTTAAGTCTTTTAACATCTGCAGTACATAATATTGTGCGTAAAAGGCAAGGTTGGAAACCACTGCTGAATGTGTGATCTTCAAGTCCTCAGGCTGCACTGCCTAAAATCATCATGCTACTGTGATATCGCCTCATGGGCTGGGGACGGCTTCAGAAAACCCCTGTTGTCAGTTAACAGAGTGGGTCACTGCATCAAGAAATGCAACTTGAAACACAAGGAGGAAGCCATACATCAATTCTATGCAGAAACGCTGGCTAATTCTCTGGGCCTGAGCTCATATCAGATGGGCCAAAAAACTGTGGTACCATGTGCTGTGGTCAGATGAGTCCAAATTTGGAAAAAAAAAAAAAAAAAGAGTCTTTGAATTCGGTTAGTGAAAGTTGCAAAAGTGACAGTAGGGAGGGGGGGCATCAGTGACCACAGCACAGGTGAGTTGCATGTCTGTAAAGGTCCCATTAACTCAGAGGTGTATGTTGGGATTTTATAGACATAAGATACAATCAAGGTGAAATTGTTTCTTGGGAAGTCCACGGCTACTTCAGCAGGACAATGCCAGACCACATTCTGCATGGGCTACAACAGCACGGCTTCATAAACAGAGTGTGTGTGCTTGACTGGCAGCAGAGCAGATCTGTCTCCTTTTGAAAATGTATGTAGCTTCATGAAGAGGAGAATCAACCAACAGTGACCACAGACTGTTGAGCAGCTGAAGTCTTATATAAAGCAACGATTAACGAACGTCCAGTTGCAAAACTACTACAGTTAGTTTTCTCAGTTCCAAAACAATTGAAATGAAAAAAGGTGATGGTGAACATGCCCTGTGTCAACTTTTGTTGAGTGTGTTGCAGCATATTCTACATCAAGACTCTTTTCAGTCCTGGCTCCCCAGTGGTGGAATGAACTTCTTCTTGTCATCAGAACTGCTAAGTCCTTCACTGTCTTCAAGCGACGACTCAAAACGCACCTCTTCAAGGAGGATCTTGGAAACTAACCAGCCTCATATTTACGGCACATTTGTTGTTACTGTCTATTGTTTACCGTGTACTCTTATATACTTTTTCTATTGGGTTTACAAGTTTAGCAAGGTTTGTTATGGTGCATAACTTAGCTAGTAGTATCTTAGTAGAATGACAGTTGTTTATGGGTTTAGCCCTACAGGCAGAAGAACAGACATGGACTACAAAGCACTGTTGTTTGTCGCTCTGGATAAGAACATCTGCTAAATGCTGTAAATGTAAATATTCTAAATTTGTGCATATTTACAAAATACAATGAAGTGGGTCAGTAAAACTACTGAAAATCTTTTCTTTGTACTTTTGTCAGTTAAAAAAAAGGATTACATTAATTATTATATCACAGATTTGGTTTTTATCGCATTTTGGAAAAAACGTTGATGGAAATGAGGTTTGTACTATTTGAGCATTAATGTAGCAACACAACTCAATGCTTCCTTTGTATCACATGCAGAAGGTTTTCACTTACGCTGCTGACCAGGTAGATGCCCCTGCCTCTGGAGGATGCCACAGGTTTGATGATCCATGGGCCCTTATCCTTGCAGAAGGAGTCTACAGTTCAAATGAGGAGAGGGGGGGAAGACGTTAAAGTACAGCGGAAGAGCAAATGAGTGCAGAGCTTTCATACTTTATGATGTTTACTTTCAGCATGAGCAAAAAGCTAAACACAGATCTCAGCAAAGCTTATGGGGAGGGCACTCACTGCAGAATTCCTGGTATTCCGCAGGAAGCACGAAGGTCTGGGGCACAATGTGAAAGTTTTGAAAGCCGTGCGTCTGCTGCATCCTCTGAATGTTTTTGTACAGCCGATCTTTCCGCGTCAGCTCATATGACCTGGAAACAAACAAGAACATTAACCACAAGGGTGAAAAGAGTGAAAGAATGAGGTGAACATCCAGAATGGCTGGAGAATATAAACCCTAGTAATAACACTATGGCAGCTACACTATGGGTATAGCAGCTTTGCTGTACTGCACCCTTCTATGATGAGAGTCTTCCAAACGAAAACATCCGAAAATGCAAAGAAGACAAATCGAGGCATATAGCCAGGTGTAGCAAACACAACACATATTATATGCGGCTACAAGCTGTAGTAACTCACACATATTTATCAACATCAGAATGGGACTTGGTCTTTAATCAGATATGCCTGTAAACATGTTAAACTGCCATTTACAAAACTACATATACACACACAGGCCGACATACCTGGGAAAGTGGTTAACCTTTTGGAAATCCTGAAGAGTGCGGAGCAGGTAAGTCTTAAGGTGGGAACCTGTCCACATCAAGTTGAAGTCATTGCTATTTGGATGTACCTAAACACAAGCAAACACATGATGGGTACTGATTAGCCATAACATTAACACCACTGACAGGTGAAGTGAATACCATTGACCAACTAGTTCTTTCATTACAAAGGCACCTGTAAGGGAGAAGGAATATATTAGACAAACAGTCAGTTCCTGAAGTTGATGTGCTGCAAGCAGAAGCATAAGGGTCTGAGCCACTCTGACAAGAGGCTTATCATGATGGCTAGACTACACAGTCAGAGCATCTCCAAAACAGCAGGCTTTGTGACGTGTTACAGGTGTGCAGTTGTTAGTACCTACCAAAAGTGAAGGACAACTGGTAAATCAGTGACAGAGTCATGGGCACCCAAGGCTCACTAATGCATGTGGGGAGTGAAGGCTAGCCCATCTGGTCTGATCCCACAGAAGAGCTACTGTGGCATAAAAATTAAATGCTGATATGTAGTTATTGTATTGTAAGAACTTGGCATAAGTATGCATCGAAGTTCCTCTTGGTGGTAGTTTAAGATCTTGGCATGTTTATGTATTGCAGTAGTTGCCCTCGGTAGTTGTATAAGCACTTGGTGTATGTATGTACTACAGGAAGTACGTCTGTTATTTATTTTATAACTACGAGCAATGCGTTGGTCTTCCGTGTAGCACCACTTAGTATTACTCTATGCAATGCAAAGGCTTCATTGTTTCCTCTGTCCTGGAAGTCGCTTTGGATAAACGCGTCAGCCAAATGAATAAATGTAAATGTAAATGATAGAAAAGGATCATACACAGTGCGTCACAGTCAGAGCTGTTTCAGCAGCATAAGGGGGACCTACTCAATATTAGGCAGGTGGTCTTAATGTTATGGCTGATGGATGTAAATATATATAATATTGAAATCAAACTAAACACACTAAAATAACTTATCTTATTATATACAGTGCTTTCATTTTCCCAACTGAAACACTGACCTTTCTATAACACAGTCAAACTACTCCAATCTGCTGGCCCTCCCCTCACCCTGCCTCGCTCTCCTGCTTTCTTTGTGGAGGCAGATTTGGCACAGCCTCTTGTACCGGCTACAAGAAACCCAGATGTTAGCAATAGAAGTTTATTAAACCTTGGCTGAAGTGCTGCTGTGGCAGATACTAGCCCTGCCTTTGATGATGATTTTAGGGGAAGTCCAGCAGTACTGAAGAGAAATAAAACGGGCATTAATAGTAAGTACTCCAATGACTTGGTAATAGCGCAAGCACTCCCTCGTGAATCAGGATTAGCAATTTCGGAGGCCAGTCACTTTGCATTCCTGAGCTTTCACATCGCCAGTGTCAGTTTGGGGAAAACAAAGGATCTATTACATCATTCTGTTTCACGGATGTGAGGTGTTGGTGTTGTGTTGTGTTGGTTGGTCTCCTTCACACTATGCACAGAGATAAGTAAGATTTTAGTTGCAAAGATTTTTCTGATGTTTTTAAGCCGTGTTCACCCACATCTTAGAGGAAATGAAGTACATAGTGAAATTCTATTAGGACATTACCTCAACTAACTCAACAAAAACCGTTTTGTACAGGGGTAAAATCTAAAGGAAAGGATTCCTTTACTGCGCATTTGTTGTTACTGTCTATTGTTTACCGTGTACTCTTATACACTTTCTCTATTGGGTTTACAAGTTTGGCAAGGTTTGTTATGGTGCGTAACTTAGCCAGTAGGATCTTAGTAGAATGACAGCTGTTTATGGGTTTAGCCCTACAGACAGAAGAACAGACATGGACTACAAAGCACTGTTGTTTGTCGCTCTGGATAAGAGCACCTGCTAAATGCTGTAAATGTAAATGTAAATATTCTTAATTTCTCTAAAGGATCACTGGAACTTAAGGTAATAAAAATAAATTACATAAAATAGAATTTATCATATATATATATATACTCTTTAGTGCTTGAAAGTTTGTGAACCCTGTAAAATTTTCTACACTTTTATATGAATGTGATATAAAGCATCATTTGAGTAGATGAAGGCACCAGACTTAAACAAATGACAAAAATTATTATATCTGGTCATATTTATTGAAAATAAAGATCCAATAACATATTTGTGTGGCAAAAATATGTGAAGGCCTAATCACACATTTGTGTTTCTTCTGGTAAGATGGCAGCGCACCAGCAGCCCACGGCGGCCTCTCAGGATCAAAATTGTGCTAATTTTGTACAATGTACAATGTAGTCTACCATTGCCAGACACCTTTGTTGTACAGAGATCATCCAAAATTCAGCCTTGAAGATGATCTGCTGCAGTCGCTAAGCTACTTCGGTCTACTGCGACCAAGTCTCAAAAACAGTGTGGTGTTTGCTTTTACAGTACTGCACAAAAGTCTTAAGCTCTTGAGAAAATGATCATTAAAAGCTGTCAATTTGAGCTGTGAGTAGTTTTGTTTTCTCAAAAATCACTAATAGTAGAATATATACAAATAAGAGGAATACAGTAATCAGTGAATTTGTTGGCTTGACCATGCCAAGTGCTCTCCTAGTGGACTCCAAGTATTACTAGTATTAAGCATCCATTAAATCACTGGTTTGGGCTCAATCAGTCCATCATTTGATGAACTCCGTTCTGATGGAGCTTCACACACATCCATTCAATGACTAGACTGAGAAATCTCTACTCCATGATAGAAGATAGAAGAACAGACATGGGCTACAAAGCACTGTTGCATGTCGCTCTATATAAGAGCGTCTGCTGAATGCTGTAAATGCAAATGTAAATGTAAATCTGAAGCCAAACACATGTTCTTCTAACCAACTTCCACAACATCAACTACTTTTTTACAAACAAATCTTCATTCTTTTCACTGCTTTCTTGTATGTTTGCATTTATTCTAATGTTCAATTGTGTTTTTGCTGCAGAAAGAAACTCACTGCTTAGACAAAGGGCTTTAAACTATTAAAATAGATGCCTAAGACACAATTGTACATTTCTCTTGTGCATTGCCTTGAAAACCAGGTGCACACGGTCACTGTAGACCACTTAAACATCCCTGGCTCAGCTGTTAAACTATGTTTTAATATTAAAATGTGTTTTACACTGTTTGTATGTTGCTGTAACCCACATCTTATTTCTGCAACCTTACGAAGAATTTCACATGCTACAATAACACTGTCCACTGTTATATCTAATGGAATCTTAGTATCGTGACTTCAAAATCCAAAATTGCACGGAACTTTGAAAACTGTGAAAAAAATCATTGCACCCCTACTATGGGTATGATAGAAACATGAACATATTAACATTTACATTTATTAATTTGGCTGACGCTTCTATACAAAGTGACGTCCAAGTTGTGGAGCAGTGTAGTGTAGTGGCTCAACGGTACCTCAGTATTGGCTGGATCGGGACTTGAACCTGCGACCTTCAGGTCCCAAGGGCAGTGTCTTAACCATAGACCAACCTTTTAGAAGCTGAGAGTTCTAGGTGTAGTTCGCTAGCTGTTACGCCACAATCGAGAACAATATCGATATTTAACATATAAAAACAAGGCATCTATTCAGCCAATAATTTTTAGGTTTTTTGTGAGCAGTGTGTTGTCAGTGCATTATGTTGAGCACATTTACCTCCTGGAATCCATGGTTCACAAGTATGCCACGTACAAGTCGGCTCTCTGTGCGCACGATCTTGAAAGCTAAATGATATTTTTCTGCAAAGAGAAAAGACATTAGTTACAGCTTAAGTGATTTAAACTTAACAGCAGGCAGTGACAGTCAGTGGGCACCAAAAGTTGGCAACACTGCAAAAAATATCCACTGAGAGGTAATACGTGTTTGACAGGCCATGTAAAGCAACGTGCAACCTAACTACGTGTTAATTTCCCTGCTGGAAGTTACATTCATGACTTTAAAATAGACGGAAACTGTTGTTTCTTAATTGACTTACCTCCAACGGAGCAGATATTTCTATCTTTCAGCACAATGGCTTCAGCATGGAAGAGCAAAACTGGGATCTTCCTGCTGATGCCACTCCAGGCAATGCAGGGATGGCTTCTAAAGATAAAGGACACAAAAGAAAAGAAAAGATGTAATGTCTGTTATACATGGAGACTTCAATAGATTTGTCTTCACGCATCAAATGCACATACAGCCTACTTAACAGCTACTAACACAAAACATTGCACAAAATCACAGCATGCCTCTGTGGAGCTCCAGGACAAGAAACACTGCAGTTTGTTAATGGAATCCAGAATTTATAAGGTCATTCACCCAGTGGTATTGATAAGACGGCATGCTGATGGTGTGCTTTATTGGAAATGACGGTAGCGAGAAACAGATCACATAACAGAAAGTCATATAAACAGTGGCTGCACTGTCTGTTTATGCTTATCTTTCCAGGCCTGTCAGACAAAAACATACACCATCCTATCAAGAATGATTACATGCAAGATAAGACAAGCCCAACAAATATAAAGGAAGCAGTATAATGAGCTGTCAAAATCAAGGTTAGCCTAGAAAAAACTTGGCCAAGGACAGTATTTTCCTTGTAAATTATTAAAACAAAAATGGTTATAATTAGGACTGGATGATATAGCAGTTATTACTATTATTGGATCAATTATGTCACAACATATTTTCCTAGGCAAATCTCTGATATTGTCAGTATTCCTAGATCACTAACCAACTGCATGTTTGGTTACAAATAGAGCATTTTTAGCCCTGGTAAACTGGATTTAAGCACCCTTTGCCATATGCTAAATAACCTGTCCTGGTAAAACGCAGTTAACGCAACACACCATGTGATATGCTGACTAATGTAATTTGTAAAAAAAAATAAAAAAATAAACATCACATATTGCACATCCTTTTAAAGTTGAGAACACTGACATAGTAAAATAAAATGTTTTTTTTTTTGACTTCATCCACTCTTAACATTTGACTTGCCAAACTTTGCCAAAGCATGATTAAGAATACAACCCGAAGCTCTAAAGTAGGAGTAAATGTTTCATTTAACAGAGATTAACGAGTTGGACAATTTTCAAACTCTTCTGGCTCAGAGGTAATTCAGGACATTCATTTTTACTTTTGTGATATACTGGAGTTTCTCAGTATCAATCACATTTTTGAGACATGCATCTAACACACTTGGTATTCAAAGCATTCAAAATAAAGGGCATGAATAATTTTCCATGGTCTCTGAGCAGGGCAAACGGCATCTTTAACCATTGACTGAGACTAAAAAGAAGTGTAAACAATACCAGGTTATTTTAGGAGTGACTACAAGAGACAGCCCCGTTTTAAGTCAGGCCAAGTTTAGCTCCAAGATTATCTCTATAAATATCGAAGCAGCACTTGTTAATGCTTAAGCATGTCACATTAATAAAATATGAGGAAACCTAAACGTTACACTCTTGCTGCTCCGTTCTGTGTGCGCACATATAAAGTTAAAGTGATCAATTTGAAGCCAAGATGAGCTGCACAGCCACTTACTCAAGCTCATCTTCTGACGGAGACTCAGAATCCTCTTTATCCCGGGTCACAGCTGGCATTTCCACCACAGAGATGGAGACGTTCTGCTCTGTGTCAGCTAAATGAGGTTATGACAGGACACATCTCCAACCTGCAGGCACCATTCAAAAACAAAGTGATCTTTAATAAACAATTATACATCCTCTTGTAATCGTGGAGAAACTTTCTTTTAAAATCTACGACAACCACTGTGCAAACTGATTCATTTATGTCTCTTTATGTAAATGTGTCAAAAGGTATAAACATGTTGACTTCTTTCAGCTGGTCGGCAGCATTTAATCATCATGCAGCTTCCTGTGGAGATGAGATCTGGCCCAACTGTTAATGGTTCATTTTTCACCTCTTACAAATAATCAGTTGGCTCTGTTTTTATCTTTGCAATACTGAATAAAAACGGACTTCTGTTTACTATTTTATATTGCTTTCTTATTTATTTAAAATGCTACCTTCATCCTTCTATAGTGACTTGATTGCTTTAAAATGCAAACTGAAAACATCTCTTGCTTACAATCTTTCTCAATCTTGAAGTCAACCTCAGTTATATAGGTGTCCCTTGGTGTATGGCCAATTTGTTTTCTGTTTGACTGCATGATGACACTCTCTGTTGTAAGTGTCTATGGGTTTTTGAAAAAAAAAACTGCCACCTGCAGCCTTCAACAACATTCAGAGCATCACTACACATGGATAATGCTCACAATAGTCTATATCTAGCAAGTTAAGCTTAGTTGTCAGCTGAGATAGTAAATTACAGTGGTTCCAGTCACTACAGACTGCCAAATCTGCTGAATGACAGCTGAACTACTCCAGAAAGAATGGACTAAATTAACTCCTGCTGCCTGTCAGACACTAATGCACTAACCAATCAGTATTAGCAAGTGTTCGGTTATCTGTCTCTGCTAATATTACCTGATTAAAGTTAACTTCAATACGTGAAACAGTACTAAATAGCCATTTATCTTTAATAGTCCAGATTAAAGCGAAATCCAGGCACTGAACAGTAGTGTTAGCTAAATCCAGACTGAGTTAACGTAGCTTAGCTTAGCTTAGCCTTTCTAGCTAACTCTAAGATTACAGCTTCCAATTTAGGTCAAAAAGGACATACTGATGATTATTTTTAATACTTGGTATTACTCTGACTACACCTACCTTATTCGTGTGTTTCGCAGGACAGCAGGCGTCTAAGTGATGAAGTTTGCCTGATCAGTTAGCTCCCCTTCTCCCACCGCTGTAACCATAACAACCAACCGGCAAGCGCCCAACTGCGCATGCGCAATATGTCGTCGGAGCTGTTGAGGTCATGTGACTCTGTGCTGTGACGCGTTTATCAGAGCCAGATTAAAATTAAAGCCTAAAACCCGGACTAGGAAAGGATTTTCAGTGGTGACTCAGCACTGCAATTGCAGTTTAGCCAAAGACCAGGCTTAATCCACGTCTGAGAAATAAACCGGTGCTTATAAAAAATACTACTACCTTCACTACTATTCTTGGTATTAAAATAGTCACTTTCACATTACTACTAGTACTACTAATAATAATAATTATCATAACAATAATAATAACATTGGGGGATTTTGGTGTCAAAACATTATATACCCAGGATATTTTATGACAGCACAGTCAAACCAGATTTAATAGTAAAATAATTGAATATATTTATTATAATTGCATAAACTTTATAAAATATATCCATCCATACATTAATTTATTATTACTCTCTATTACTACAACTGAGCTTTTATTTATGAATTCTAATTTAACTCACCTATATTAATTTTTCCATTTATTTTGATAATAGATTTTTTATTATTATTATTACTGTTTGTTTTTATTTGACCTTACTATTTAATCCAAAGTCTATAATGTATTAATGGTTTTATTATTATTTTTTTACAGTAATAAGTGTCTATTTTTAATTTAGGTCTCGTTGGTGTAGATTTAAATCCAGTTAAGTGCGAAGTCCTGCTTTGTATGGAGCGTCCCACTGCTTGAACTCGTGTGTTCGTCGTCAGATGCTCGTAGCTTTGCAGTGATTGGTGAAATTTACCACGTGTGTGTGCATGGTGCGCTAATAAGGCGGTCCGGCGGTGTGTGATTTGTCCAGGGCTGTGGTGATTTTTAGTGAAGGGGGAAGTGTCCAAAAACCATGTTTTGTAGCAAAGAGCGTTCAATACAGTGGAGTAGGAGATCTGAGCGTTCAGCTTTGATTAACTGGTGATGTAAAGGTAGTTGGAATATTTTAATATTTTCACGCATGTGAGGCGTTATTGGCGTAAAACAACCTATCTATCTCTAAGTGGGAAATAGCAGACTGCAGCTAATGCTAGCTGCGTTTTCTACATTTATTTTACTAACGATGTTTAACCTGGGGTTCTGTAGAATACATTCTATACATGATGACCAGATAATCACCTAATTAATAAGATCTATAATTCTATAGGCAATCATTATTTTAGCAGCGCTATGTTTTATTCTAGAGGCATTCTTTCTTTTTATTCTAGAGGCACTCTTTTTATCCTAGGAGTGCTCTTTTTATTATAGGAGTGCTTTTGACCAGATAATCACCAGATTAATAAGATCTAATATCTATATATTTTTTAATTCTATAGGCTTTTAGTTCCATATATATCTTTATTTTAGCACTCTTTTTATTCTAGGAGTGTTCTTTTTATTATAGGAGTGCTTTATTTATTCTAGAGTTTTTTTTTTTATTCTAGGAGTGTGTTGTCCATCAGAAAAGCACGTGTGCACTGTCTTGTATGAGCCCCTGTTGGTGGTCCCTGAAACCATGAGTCGTTTTCTGAATGTACTTCGGAGCTGGCTGGTCATGGTGTCTGTCATCGCTGTAGGAAACACCGTCCAAAGCTTCCGGGACCACAGCTTTCTCTCTGAAAAACTTTACACGGGAACACCAGATTTTGGTGAGTGCATTACAAAGTGTTGCAGGTTTACATTCATTTACAATACAACATAACAAATACATCATGATCCGAATGCATTCTGCAGCAAAACTGTGGCACATGCCACTGTCAGGTCAAGTCAGTAACACTGATTATCTTGTTACAGTGGCTCCTGTCAGAGGGGTGGGAAATATTAGGTAGTAAGTGAACATTAAGTTCTTGAAGTTGGTGAGTGGGACCTACTCAATATTAGGCAGGTGGTCTTAATGTTATGGCTGATTAGTGTAGATAGGCGCAGATTTGGTTTTGATGGACTGTGTAAGAGGTGAGTCAGGGAATCAGTGGGCAGTCTTATAGTTACAGTAACTGTAGAATGCAGGCCAGTCAGCTTGTTTGGGCTCCCTGGGAGTCTTAATGCAAGTGCACTGGTTGCATAGTGGGAGTGAATAAACATCACCTGTAGTTGCGCACAGTGAAATACTGGCATCTGAACTGACCTTCACAGCAGTTAATGTTGTAATTCCGATTATGGGCCAGTTTCCCAGGCAGGGATTAATCCTATTCCTGAATTGCGTTTCCTTTCAGTGGAGAATCTATGTGTAGCCCAGCACTAGATCAAATCCCTTAGCCAACGCTGTATCAGAGATTTACATTTTGTGTTCTCTTTAGATATAAAGTGGACAGTTACTTTGATTTTTAACAATGAGGTACAAAATTATGAAATATGACAATATTCAATAAGCCACAAGTATCTCACTGCGCATGACATTTTTTTTTACAGTGTAGCATGTCTCATGAAGTGAAAGTGACTCTTTGTCATTGTGAACACACTCAAGCACCACAACGAAATGTGACCTCTGCATTTAACCC
>JBBPDA010000001.1:32115915-32154640 GCA_037974385.1 Arnoldichthys spilopterus
ATTGGTCTTTCACGTGAAATTCCAATAAAATTGATTCATGTTTGTGGCTGTAATGTGACAAAATGTGGGAAAGTTCAAGGGAGCCGAATACTTTTGCAAGCCACTGTATTAGACAGCAAGTGAACATTCAGTTCTTGAAGTTGATGTGCTGTAAGCAGGAGCGTAAGGATCTGAGTCACTTTGACAAGAACTTCATTATGAGTCAGAGCATCTCCAAAACAGCAGGTCTTGTGGAGTGTTCCAGGTATGGAGTAGTTAGTACCTACCAAAAGTGATCCAAGGAAGGACAAGCGGGTCATTGGCACCTGTCTGGTCTGAAAAGTGAATGCTGACTGATTGACAGGTGTCAGAACACACAGTACACCACAGTCAGGGCTGTTTCAGCAGCATGAGAGACCTACTCATTATTAGGCAGGTGGTGTTAATGTTATGGCTGATTATATACTATGAGGACTTTCGTGGCAGTGTTATCAGTCAGAAAACGTTTAGCGATGAGGCAGCCTTATTGCGATTACTCCTGATGATTCCAGTCAGGTCAGGTTGTCAGTGCAGTGCCTTTGGTACTGTTGGTAGTAAACACAGGTGTGTGAGAAGGTGATACTGCACTGAATAGACATTAGTGGTACAGGAGACCTGATGAAAAGTGAAAGATCAAAACATGTCAGTGCAGAGAAAAGGTGGAAAAGTAGGAGAATATTGTTGTTGAAGGGCCTTTGCTTGCTTTGCTACCAAAAACTGACCTAGATGTTGCAGTATTTCCAACCAGACAAATAAGATTCAAAAGTATAGAAGATGCATATGTCAAAACTGGTCCAGCCCATTCTTACCGGTCAGCAATGATCAAATCCTGGGTAACAGCTCACCCTCTTAGAGCATCATACTCAGGCCAACTAGACCCCCCCCTCTCAAAAATCTTTTGGCACTGCAGAGAACCTCAGTGTCTACAAACAACAACCACTTAAAATGAAAGTTACTATTTGAAGTGAAAGTGAAGTAAAAGTGACTATTTGTCTTTATGAACACACTCAAGCACCACAACGAAATGTGACCTCTGTATTAATGTATAACACATGGAGCAGTGGGCAGCTTTCAACAGCGTCAAAGGAGCAGTGTAGCAGGACAGTACCTTGCTCAAGGGTAAATCAGTGGTGCACGGGCCAGGACTTGAACCTGCCAGCTTCAGTTCACAAAGGCAAGTCCCTAACCACTAGGCCATCACTGCCTACAACGAAATGTGACCTCTGCATTTAACCCATTCATACCTGTAGCACCAGGTAGATATTAACAGCACCCGGGAGCAGTGTAGTGGTGGGCTGGGACTTGAACCTGCAACCCTCCAGTCACATGGGCAAGTTCTAGGCCACCACTGCCCATAGCACTTCAATTCCATCATATCCCTTGGCTATCAGACAGCCATCCACAGGGGTCGGGGTGGTGGTTCTGAGGCGTTTTCCATTAAGGCAAACAGAACAAGAAGTGCAGATGAAGGTAGCTTCTTACTCTAGCTTCTTTTTCAAATGTTTTGTTCTATCTTAAATGCTAAAGGCCAACCGGACAAAAAAAGTTGGCAAAAGTGGCATGAGAAAAAAAACAAACAAAACATGTGAATATAATAAAAAGGCTTAAAATGGTTAAATATGTAAGAAATATAGGAAAACAGGAGGACAGTGTGGGAAAGAAGGTTACAAAACAGAAACAACCAGAGAGAAACATCAGAACTGACAGTTATGACCTAGACAACACAAAGAAAAATCCTGTTTCCAAATAAAATTAATAATAAGGCTATTATAAGGCTGTTATTGCACTGTTGCATATGAAGTGAAAGTCACAATTTGTCATTGTGAACACACTGAAGCACCACAATGAAATGTGACCTCTGCATTTAACCCATCACATGTGCACATGTGGAGCAGCGGGCAGCTATCAACAGCGCCCAGGGAGCAGTGTAGTGGGATGGTACCTTGCTCAAGGCTACCTCAGTAGTGCCCGGGCCGGGATTTGAACCTGCGACCTTCAGGTCGCAAAGGCAGCGTCCTAACCACTAGGCCACCACTGCCCACAAATATGTCTTTTTAAATATTATTTTAGTTTTGGCTATTAAAATAGTTTTAATATTATTCCCTGTGTATGTGTCTTCTTGTATCTGGTGTATGTTGTCCCTCCTGTCTCTCTGTAGTCTAGGTCCTACCTCTGGTGTCATGCAATGTCCTTATTGCTGTCTGATTGGACACCTCATCACTTGCTCCACTCCAGCTTTCCCATTGGTTGGATTCTGCCTTAGATCTTGGATTTAAACCCCAGCAATTAGCTCGCCCTGGCAGGTTAATGCCATTTTGTCTCCTTGTGTTTGTATCTCGCTTTGTTCTTGTTCTGTTACTGACCTTGTGCTTGTGTTTGACTCTAATTGTGGATTGCCCCTTTGACTTGGTTGCTGTAATGTATTTTTCTGTAAATAATCACTACACTTTGTATTTAGCACTTTAGAGACTGTGGGTAGTAGGAAGTCAGTGCCACTTTAGTTGCTTTACCCTTATTCCTGGTTTTGGCTAGTTAGGGAGTTAGGTAAGCAAATGTATTTTTGTTTCTTTATTTTGTTAGTTTAGGTAGGCTCATCTGGTGTCTAGCAAAAGGGGGTTTTGGTTTGTTATTTTGGCCTGGTCAGCTTCGGAAGTCCGAACCACTAAATAAAAAGGAAGCATGGAAGAACAAAGTTTTGTCATATGCTCCTTTATCTGTTTTCCTCTTTTGGTTAAGCTCTGACCCTAGACCAGCCTGTAACATGCACTAATTATTGCACTAATCTTTGTTTACCTTATTTTCTCTGTAAATCTGTTGTTTATATTTTTACTGTTTATATACCCCCTGAAATTCATCTGCACTAAGCACCGGCACCTTACCCCCCATATCCTGTGTATATATGGAATTGTGTATATCAATTCGTGCTTTATAGTTATATCTCATAACTGTATTCATACAGTGAAAATAAAGCTGTCCTATCGTATCTTATCTATCTCATCTTTTCGTATTAATAACATTGTTGCCGAATTTAAATACAAAAACTTTTTTGTGCTAATTTTTTTGCAAGTGACTATCTTCCGAATTTAAAAGGCTAATATTTGTGTGCAGACAAACAATGTTTTGTTTTTTCTCAAAAAAAGACACATTTGACCAATCAGGGCACAGGTTGTGACGACATCACACTACCAGCTGTCTCACTCCAGTGTTTTAGTCTGAGCAGTAACTCAATTGTATCAAGTATATAAATTTCTCTCTGTTTATGAGTTTCTTACCTCAAACACACAGCAAGTTGCTGGTCCTCCTCCATCGGTTCCCTGAAATCACTCCTCTGCCTCTTCAAGTGTGGTGGTACTGTCTCCAACAGCTCCTCAGACTGTGTCCCAGACTGGACATCCTAAAGTAGGTGTGGAAGCATTTGGGATAGAGTTTCAGCCTCTGAGCCAAGCAGTGGGACTCCCTGTGCTCTCATCTGCTTCTCAGGACAGATTTTTCTCTTTTATTGTGGGCAGTGGTGGCCTATGGTCTAATAGACTTGCCCATGTTATCATAGAGTTGCAGGTTCAAGTCCCAGCCCAGGTACCACTGAGGTACTCGTGAGCAAGGTATACAGTCCTGCTACTCTGCTCCCTGGGTGCTGTTGATAGCTGCGTGCTGCACCACATGTGGATGGGTTAAATGCAGAGGTCATATTTTATTGTGGTGCAGTTTGTGCAATAGAGTATGTTCACAATGACTAATAGTCACTTTCACTTTAAAAGAAAAAGCAGCAGCTCCTTGTCCTCCTTTTTTGTGTGGAATGTTCACAAATCTGCGTCACATTTCATGCGAATATTAATGTTGCATTGCAGCGATTTTTTGCAAGTGACTGTGTGTGTTTGTCATTGTAAACACACCCCATCACACAAAGTGCACCGGCCAGGTCTTGAACCTGCAATCACATGGGCAAATCCCTAACCACTAGTCCACCACTGCCCATATTTTTACACTGTTGCATTGTTCATTTTTATCACTAGGCCTTCTCTGAAGGCCTACATGGTTCTGAAGGGTTTCCCTCTGCCATTATGGAGAGAAGCTTGTAATGTTTTTGTGTTAATCATAAGATTGTCTATTGTTTGTGCATTTTTCATCAGCTAAAAGTATATTCTTCAGATCTGCCTCCACCCCAGAGGACTGTGACATGTTTGAGGTTTTGCCTTGAGAGTAAATCCTCCATGCGTAAGTGTTTTTCCTTCCACACGAGCCCCAGCAGCAGCAGCAGCAGCAGCAGCTACGATACATCAGAGGAGCCAAGCAGCACAAGTGCTCTTCGAAATGGACATGGTATGAGGCATGGTGCAAAATTCCATATGGGTGGCTGGAATTGTTGAGCCTTTAAAAAAATGATAGTGTACAAAACGTGCAGCCAGGTTTGGATTTGGAAGCAGAGAGGTGGTGGTGGGGGTGAGGTGGTTGGGGGGAACAGTCATTTCCTGGAATGTTTGGCTCTCTCACAATAAGTCTTTTCATTCTGGGGTCTAGGTACTGGGAGGGTCCCAGACCAGCTGGTCAATTTAGACATGAAACATGGCGAGGAAGCAAAGGAGAGGTAAGTATCTGCAGCCAGCACGTGCCAATATTACCGTGTGTTGAAATCAACTAAATATCTTCCTGCAAGGAAATGGAGCCATTGAGGTGGAGTAAGTAAACTGTTTTTTTGTGCTGAGAATTGGGTGTTTAATAAACAGTGCTCTGTTAATTAGAAGTTCAGTCGCACCCAGAATGTGACTTTTGGGTTGCACTTGCACTTCTTCAGTGCTTTAGTGCATGTATGCTGTTACAGTACTTACTGCTCTACTGTGATTACTGGACTCTCTGCTGCCAATTTTTCCAAAAATATTTGGTCACACCAGTGCAAAAAACATTCCTGTGCACTTTGGTATCAGTTCCAATGTTAAATCATGACTATTAGAGCAGTTTGGAATAAAAAAATCTCAAAACATACAAGAAAAAAATGATGACAATGCTACCTCCTGCTAGCATCCTAATGGGATCCCTGTTATATATTAGCATTAGGCTAATAGCTTTAATGAACTTTTTTGGTTGTTTTAGACCAAATACAGACATCTGGAGCTTGTAACTAACATATGAACATATATACAGATCAACCATAACATTAGGACTGCCTGCCTAATATTGAGTAGGTCCCCCTCATGCTACTGAAACAGCTCTGATTGTGGTGTTCTGACCCTTTTCTATTAGAATCAGGATTCACTTTTTAAAGACAGTAGGTCTTTTGTGGGACCTGAGCAGACAGGCTAGCCTTGGATTATTGCTGATTTGGCAGATGTCCTTCTTTTGGTATATACTAACTACTGCATACCTGGAACAGTACAGAAGACCTGCCGTTTTGGAGGTATTCTGACTCAGCTGTCTAGCCATCACAATAAGGCTCTTGTTAAAGTGGCTCAGGTCTTTACACTCTTGCTTCAAGGACATCAAGTTCAAGAACTGACTGTGCATTTTTGGCCAACATATATTCCATCCCTCTAACAGGAGCCACTGTAATCAGATAATCAGTGTTAGTCACTTGACCTCACAGTGGTTTTAATGTTGTGGCTGATTGGTCTATCTGCAAGCGTGTTGCGTACTGAATTTTTACAGTGACTCCTTCAGTAGTCATAGAGCTGTTGCTGTTCACCATCTGACACATATCCACTGGTTAGGCTGCAGCTTGGGTTCATAGTCAGCAATGTATCTAGAACCTCCATAAGGCTTACAGTGACATTCTCCCTTATGTTAATCTGGCACACAGGGACATCAGTCCAGCTCCTGAAAGCCTGGAAGAGCTCACTAGAAACCACAAAAAAGAAAAATCAGATAGGTTAATTTTTCATTTGCCATTTTAAAGAATGTTTGCCTATTGTTTCTAAACAAAAACACATTCTTCGGTTCCCAGAAATCATTAGGCTTCCTCTGAAGGTCTGGAGGTCCCTGAGGATTCATCTCTGCTGAGATCTATGAACATGAAGAGCAGCTTTGTTATTTTGTGGAATCGTTTAAGGGCTTACGGCCTGATTTTACAGCAGGTAATGTGCTTACTCAGACATTTCTCTTCACCCAGGATTGCCAAACTAAAACCTCTGGATATGAGGCTAATAAGGCTGGAGAACCTTAATCTATTGCTAATGACTTTGTCTACATAAAAAAAGAGATTTATAAAGTTTTATAGGGCTTTGAGAGTACAGCGTGTTGATTTATCAGAACTTTTTCCCCCTAATTTATGACTGTGGAAGTGCACCTTGCATGGTGGTCCAGACCAAATGCCCTTCACAGTACTGGAAGCAAATGGAAGTTAAAATAACTGATTTGTTGCTTATTTACTGCCAGAATATGATTTAAGAGAGATACCCTCTTAATGATCACTATTCCCAATGCACTGACTGTGCATGTAACAGCTTTAACATCTGGTGCCAAGACTGAGGTCTTCTCCCTTGTCTACGAAGAAAAAGTAAGTAGAAAGGTTGTCTGAAAGGCCTCTGAAGGTGTGCTGTGGTATCTAGCAGCAAATTCTTCAAGTCCTGCAAGTTGCCTCTATTGATCAGACTAATTCAGCATATCCCACAGATGCTGAAGTGGATTGAGATCTAAAGAATTGTGAGGCAGTGTCAGCATGCTGAACTTTTCATCATATTCCTCAAATGGTTCCTGAACAAAGTCTGCAGTGAGGCTACAGCTTAAACCTGTACACTGAAAAGCAATAAACCAAACACAAAAATCTACAGTGGTTAGTGAAGTTATGAAAATATTTCTGTATAAATATGAACAAAACATCACCAGATTTTCACACAAGTGCAAAAAGGCAAAAAATACCTTTAGACATTTAATTATTGTTGAAAATGATTCAGTATTACAGATCTGAGAGTGGCAAAGTAGGTGCGTCTCTAGGATTAGCAGCTAATCTGAAGGTGTAATTAAGAGTCAGGAGTTTTCAATCAATGGGCTGATAGTCAAGCATTAGTGGCACCCTGTTTAATTTAAAGAACAGGGATCTGTCTGATCTTAACCACAGACGTTTGTGGAAGTTTGTGAGAGGATATTTTATTTGAAATTATTTTTTTTACTGGAACATTAGGGAGCTATTAAATGATAATATATTGTATCGAATTATGCTAGATCTCCTAATAAGATGATATTAAGGAAACTAACTAGTCTCATATTTATTGCTCATTTATTGCTACTGTCTACTATTTATTGTTTAATCTCATATACTTTATTGTCTTTTGGGTTTACAGGTTTGGCAAGGTTTGTTATGGTGTGTAACTTAGCTAGTAGTATCTTAGTAGAATAACAGCTGTTGATGGGTTTTTAGCCTTACAGATAGCTTGGATAAGAGCATCCGCTAAATATGTGTACAACTTGATCACA
Source organism: Arnoldichthys spilopterus (assembly GCA_037974385.1). Taxonomy (NCBI): domain Eukaryota; kingdom Metazoa; phylum Chordata; class Actinopteri; order Characiformes; family Lepidarchidae; genus Arnoldichthys; species Arnoldichthys spilopterus. The sequence goes on from JBBPDA010000001.1 coordinate 32,123,338, forward strand.
CATTTTGATTAAATTGAGACGTTCTGGATGTTCATTTCATTTTCAGAGTTCTACAAAATAACCATCTGCTCATCATTCTGAGTACCTACAGTACCTACTGTTAGAAATCGCAGGGAAATTCCAAAATTAGGAGCCCATAATTTTAGTTCATGTAAAGATGATAAAAGCAACATTCATTCTATAATCCTTTTTATTTTAAAGATCTGTCAAAATCATATTCGAGAAATCTTAAATCCTTAAATTCAGATGAACAGATTTTAGACTTTTCAAGACTTTCAAAGTCAATTTCATTTCTAAAGCGCTTTTTACAGCTGATGTTGTCACAAAGCAACTTTACAGAATCCAGGTCCAAGCCCCTAATGAGTGAGCCAATGTTGACAGAGGAGAGGAAAAACTCCCTTAACTGGAGGAAAAAACCTCGGGAGGAATCAAGACTCAGAAGGAAAATTTGTTCTCCTCTGGTCAACACTAGATAGCAATAGTAAACCATAGTGTCGGTTTTTAAAGGTGGCATCAGCTACAGCTTGTACCTTGGAGCAACAGCCTCTGTTTTGGCTGAAGGTGGGGAGGGGTAGCATATGGATATGGTCCGGTCTGGGATAGAACTAGTCTGGGACAGGTAAGCAGGAGACCACAATTGTGGATCTGGCTGAAGGTACAAATAGGGCAGCAGTCCCTAGTGTACAGGTAAGTGTCAATCAAGTGAGGAAATCTTAGGGCTGTCCATATGGGTCTCCCCTCAGCAGGAGTGAGTGAGTTCTAGTGGAAAGAACTCCAGTCAGAAGTAAGGCATCAAAACTAGAAGTACGGGATCTAAAGGACCTGCAAAAACCCTGAAACTACATAAAAGAATTTGGAAATTTTAAAGACAGATTGACCACCAAACTAGAAATGTCCCTGGTTTTCCCTGCAACCATGCTGGGCTGATAAATAATGCAGAAAAAGATGAGCTGCTCTCTGTAAATGAAGCGAAACGCATTGCTGCTGTCCAGACAAAACCCAGCATTTCCAATTTTTCTGTCATTTGAACACATTAGTATCTCTTAACATTGTGTGAAACTTTCATGATAAATGAACCAATCAAAACACTTGAAAATAATCCAGAAAGAAAATGCTTCCATTAACTCAACAGAATGTTTTTGCTTTCTCCTATTAAGCTGCCACTTCAGAAAGATTTGGTTTTTTTGGACAGTGACAAGAAATCCCATAGAAACACAAAGCCATTTACTGTCAGCTGTATTTATTAGTATATTTAATGGATATGACCCTTCATTTGGGTGAATTTTGAAAGTAACAGACAAATAAGTTATCTTGAAAGTCAAAAAAAAAATATATAACTTAGAAGCAGTCAGAGCAGTTTCATTCCTTCATAGTATTCATCAGTGGGTGACTTTGAAGTCCTTGAAATCCATGTTTTCAATGGTCTTCTCGTTACTGAACTCAGCTTTTATTATTCGTGACTGGGGACTCCCTGTGGTTCGGAGCCACTCCTGCATCTTTCTCACTTTCGAGGCTGGTCCTTGGAGCTGCCCTTGCACAGTTCCAGCCTGGGTATTCTGCACCCATCCAACCAGACCAAGCTTCTTCCCTTCCGACTGAAAGCAGACAGACAAACATTAGCCTGTATGCATATACATATAGATACATACATAAATACATTAACACCACTGACAGGTAACGTGAATAACATTGACAATTCTTTTTTCACTACAATGACACCTGTCAGGGGAGTGAGAAATATTAGGCAGCAAGTGAACAGTCAGTTCTTAAAGCTGATGTGCTGTATACAGAAAAATAGGTGAGCGTAGGGATCTGAGCCACTTCGACAACAGTCGTTTTGTGATGGCTTGACGACAGAGCATCTCAGTCAGAGCATCTCCAAAACTGCAGTTCTTGTGAAGTGTTCCAGGTAAGCAGAAGTTAGTTCCTACCAAAAGTAATCCAAGGGAAGAGAACTGGTGAATTGGCAACAGGGTCATGAGCACCCAAGGCTCAATGATGCTAGCATGTCTTGTCGGCTCCCACAGAAGAGCTACTGTGGCTTAAAAAGTAACTCTGGTAGAAAGTGGCCAGTGCACCACAGTCAAAACTGTTTCAGCAGCATGAGGAAGACCTTCTCAATATTATGCAGATTGTCTTAATGCTATTGCTGATTGATGTATGAATACACACAGATCAGCCATAACAATAAAACCTCCCTAATATTGCATCGGAGCCCTTCATGCTGCTAGAACAGCTCTGTGGGATCGGACCAGGCAGACTAGCCTTCAATTACCACATAAATATGTAAGCTTTGGGTGACCCTTTTGTCAGTTCAGCGGATCTTCCTTAAACCAGTAGTTTTAATGTTATGGCTGTATGAATGTTTATAAAGAGAACAGACCCTAGAAAACCACAGTAAACTTACCTGAGTATATTTTCGAAAGAACACTCCCTGGACTCTCCCGTAGACTTCATAGTCCACTGAAAGAAGCTCCTCTGTGGACATTGTTACAGTCTGGATGGAGCAGATAGTATAGATTTTGGTGTTATTGGTATTTCAGCAGTATTAATTGACAGGACACGTGTTACTGAACTGAACTTATATACGATTATTATTCTCATTATAAATGTGGTACAGCGTTGGAAATGAAAATGACGGTTTTCTTTTTAATGTGGATAAAAGCAGAACTCACAGCTTTTCCACACTGAACCGTAACTACAGCTGCCTTCCAGACAACGGGGAAGTCAGGATTTTCCTTCCTAATTGTAAACTATGGAGGCTATGGAAGCCTGTTTCCACCATTAGTAAGCAAAGTCGTCTAAGTTTAATTAAGTCATAATTCCCATGATCATGGCTTACTTTCTCATAATTCTGATTTAATATCTAATAATTATGATTAGTGATGGCAAACATGAAACATTGTGGAACATTATGAAACCCCAGTAACACTTTTAATACTGTTTTGAGACCCAGATCTAAAAAGAAGTCATGTGATTGTTCCCAGAGTTTCATTACATCACCTGTTCATCAACATTGCAGCTGTTCATTCTTTATTACAAATATAGAATAGGCATTGGTGGCCTAGTGGGCCAGTTGTGGCCTAGTGGTTAGGATGCTGCCTTTGGGACCCGAAGGTCGCAGGTTCGAGTCCCGGCCCGGGCGCTACTGAGGTACCCTTGAGCAAGGTCCATACGTCCCACTACACTGCTCCTCGGGCGCTGTTGATAGCTGCCCCCTGTTCCACATGTGCACATGTGATGGGTTAAATGCAGAGGTCACATTTCGTTGTGGTGCTTGAGTGTGTTCACAATGACAAACAGTCACTTTCACTTAATAAATTAAGTAGCGTGTGATGAATTATGATCATACACTTTCCACCACATCAATATTTAATAAGCTAAATGAACAATATTTAAGCAAATGTTAGAAGAATCACAGCTCCACAACTGCCAAGAGGAGATGATCCCCATGATTATTAGACCAAACACTAAATATTTCCTCATCTATCCCATTTAACAAAAACATCTCTCAATTTCTCCAAACTTTGTCACATCTCAAACAAGTGAAAAGATTAGTCTTTTTAATACAAATCCTTGACATGAATGATTACCCACTCTGTACAGAACCACTCCCTACAAATGACTCATGAAGTATAAAAAGTGAGCAAGATGCAGATGTTGAACAAGTGTTTTTCATTAAACACAGCCAGATGTTCTACTATAGGTAGAACTCACATAACCTTATCAGTAACAGTATCCAGAGACAGGCACTGTAGGGGAATTCTGAAGCTCATCATTACAGAACAGTTTTCTGATGAACATTTATTGAACATTTGGAACTGCATGGACATTCCTCCACTAGATGTCACTGTGAAGTTCTACATGTTCGAGAAGATCAAATCTTTTTCGCAATTAGGTTGATTAAAACGCTCAAACGTTCCATTAGCCCTCACTTAGTGTTTTATCTCAGTTCTCACTCACTATATCATAACAATGAGTAAGTGTCTTGTAATTATGAGTCATAATTATGGACATAAATTTCATACAGGTTACATCCATCTACGCGCAGCTGTGTGACGTCACACAACTATGGCGGCGCCCATATAGGCGTTTACGGTGTAAACAACAAACCATCAGCTAGAAGACAGCGTAGATATCATTTAATTAAAGTAATACACTGTCATATAATAAAGACAATACAGTCCTCGAACTCACAAAAGCGCGCACATTTATCTGCACGCCGGGTTAAATCTGGCTGTACAGTGAACATGTAGTGGTGAAACAGAGACAGTAGGAGCCCTGCTGAACACCTGCACAGCCATGCAGCTCACTACGCCTGCTGGAAGACACGCTTAAACAGGAACAGCTCTGGAGCAGGGGAAGCTAAAACTGACCGCGCGGCATGAAAAACAGATACATCCAGCGAATGCCCCCGCGCATGCGTACTCACACGGAGCCCCAGCGCGTCTGTTCTGGAATATAAAGGTGATCTAGCGCATTCGGCACGAAACTAGCCAGTGCGAGGCGACCAAGTCACAAAAGAAAACAATACTGGAAAATGATAGGCACCTTCAGGAGTAATAAAAACACGTATAATGCCCGAAACAGGACTGTTTTGTTCATGCGGCTCCGGTTTGTTGCCAAACTTGAGTAGCAACGAGGCGCTACGACATCCGGGTCAGTCCCCCCGATTCTCACGAACCAATCGAGAAGGGTCGCAGACTACACGACACACCCACTTTAGAACAGGGCCCGGTTCTTATATATACATATATATTAAAATAAAAAAATATGTGAGGCTTAGGTGTTAAGATGATCAACATATGACATTTTAATATATACATTTTTGCCTTTCTATTTAGCGTATGTACTTAAGAGAATGTATATTTTCACCCAAAAATGAGCAAATTAACCGTGAAATGTCAGTCATTCTGAGAGAAAAAATGTTTTTTTATGTAAATATCAGAACAAAACACTTCGCTATAAGAACATTAATAACTATCTCTGCAGAGCAAATGCTCCAAATGCCCATGTGTAAACAGTAAACTGTCATGTTGCAGGCGTATCGAGTAGTTCTGTGCGTCCGCGAAAGGAACGTCACGTGTGTTTTCCCATATCCAGGCAACGCGCGTCAACAAAGCGAGACGACGAGTGTGGAGCAGACGTGATCCGAGCCCAGCGTTACAGCGGAGCAGAGATCTGAATCGCCACAACAGTTATGGTAAGTAAAAGTTGTAGTGCAGCAGTGAACAATAAACATAGAAATGCATTTTACTGCAGTATCAGTGTGCTTCATTTCATACCTGCACTTATTTTTGTGTAAGGGAATCTAGAAAAGTGAGTAAGATGTAGTTTGTTGGGGCTGCTAGACATTTGGGACCCTATTATAAAATATTTACCTTTACAGTAATTATATTTTATCCAGAGTGACAAACAACAGTGCTTAGTAGTCCAAGTCTGGTTTTCTATCTAGCTAAACCCATCAACAGCTGTCATTCTACTAAGATACTACTGGCTAAGTTACACACCATAACAAACCCTGTCAAACCTGTAAACCCAAAAGATAGAGTAAACAAAACAATAAATAGTAAATAAACAAAAAAAGTTCTTTGAGTCATTGTTATTGGGCCCCCAGTGTTATATAATTATTTTCTGTTATATATTTTTTCCTTAGACAGTGTTCTCTGAAGGCCCCCTTGTCAGTGCTGGGCCCTTGGTCCTAACAAGGAGTGGGCAATAAGGCCTAGTAAGGTTATAGTGATATTTTTAGGCTACATTAAGATGCACAGTACACATCATGATATTTTGAATGTCCTTCTTCATAAATACTGGATTTTGAAGCAGACAATTCCACCAGCGTGATGACTCTCGTCCCTGAAGGCTAGCATGTCTGGTCCAATTTCACAGAAGAGCTACTGTGGTTTAAATGAATGCTGACTCTGATAGAAAGGGGTCAGAACACACAGTGCACCAAAGTCAGAGCTATTTCAGCAGCACGAGGGACCTACTCAGTATTAGGCAGGTAGTATGTTCTATGTATAACCTGTATAGCTGTGTTTGCTCTAGAGAAAGACTTTTCTTGTTATAATACAGTGAAATAAAGTCAGTACCTCATGTTTGTAAATGCCACAACCTCACCCTGCACATTTGCTTTTGGAGAAAGGGGTGATACTGGAAACACTGCCACCAGTGCGGAGAGGGAGCACACTCGCACCCTCGACTTTCAAGTCAGAACCTCGTCAGAGCTCGCCAAGAGACCACGAAAGGATGTTTTCTCAAGACTGGGAGTATTCCCTGGAGAAAAACTGGCACAATCTAGACTCTGTCCACAGGAGGCACAGATCCGCAACAGCCAAGCACAAAACTGACCCGGAGGACAAAAATAAAAACGTTTTCATGGAGAACATGGACATTTTCCCCATGAAGCCTGTGTGCCACAAGAGGGCATTTAACTTGAACAACTGTCAAGCAAGCAATGACCATTTTACACGAAAAGACCCAGAGAGACTTGATTGTTCACTTCAGCGTAAACCGACCTATAACAGGCCACCAGAAAGGTATCAGAGTAGGTCGGAGCATTCTGAGCCATCACGGAAAGGAGATGCAACCAAGGGCTCCCAGACAAAATATGAGGACCTGTACAGACTTCCCAAAAATGAGATACGGATGATGAAGGAGATACGGATGAAGGAGATTATTTTACAGGAAAAGCTGTTGAGGGCTGAAGAAGGACTGAGGAAGGTCCAGCTCAGGGCTGAATCTGGGCACAAGGGCAGAAGAGACGAGAGGAATAGGGTCATGGAGAAAGCAGAGAACAGGTTATACTACACTGAAAAAGGAAACTGGGATTGGGAGAGCATCAGAGGAGAGCATACCAAAGAAGGTAGAAGAAATGAGGGCCGGAGAGAAAGGCTTGGAGACTGGGAGAGGGGCAACAGAACCTATACAGATAGGTGGGAGATGGAGATGGACAAGGGCTACAGGGAGAGGAGGAAAGAGGGAACAGATTGGGAGAACATGAGAAGAAACACAGTCTGCATTGGGAAAAAAGAGTGGGATCTTAAGGAAGACATGATGAAACCCAAAAGGGAGAGAGACAGGACAAACCGAGACAGAGCAATAGAATGGGACTGGAGAGACTGGCAAGAGAAAGAGAGTGTGAATGACGACAAAAGGAGGGGAGAAGGAGCAATACCTAAGAAAGATATGGGACATCAGGAGGAGCAATGGAACATAATGGGCACATTCAAGGCAAATTCACATGTAAAACTAAAAGCAAACCCCAAGCATAACTGGCGACTCACCCAGGAAAGACTGCAGCAGCAGAGTCGGAGGACTGCAGAGCAAAACACAGGCGGCATCCGAAAGGTCCTGTCCAATGAAACGGCTCCTCAGTCTCCTCCCCTTAATCAGAGGAGTTCACAGCCCCAGCAAGTTGAACCCATCCCAGAAAAGGGCCCTGATGCTGGTGTCCAGCTTGTACCTTGTAGAGTTTGCAACAGATGCTTTGCCCGAGACCGCCTTGAGAGGCATAGCAGGGTTTGTGAGAAACAGCTGCAGTTCAAGCGTAAAGCCTTTGACTCAGCACAGTACAGGGCCAAGGGCACCGACCTGGAGGTGTTCATGAGGACCAATATCCAGCGTAAGACACCAGAGGTAAGGTTATGTTTGATAAAAACAATTTCACATTAATTCCAGGTTTAATTTGGGGTATTTTATTGATAAAAAAAATGTTTTTTTCTACCCAAAATATGTTTATCATTAACATTTATTATATAATAATTATTATTTTTATGATATTATCTATTATTATAAAGGTTTATTATTATTTTTTAAGGCCCACATTGTGCATCACTGGTACAGATTTATAGAGAAATTGATTAATTTGTCATAAGACTGCGATGCAAAAGCACAAAATCTGTCAACCAATCATTAAGCAAAAAGGGAAAAAAACATACATAGCGGACTTGCAGTGGTTTAGGTTTGTAATTAACAAATGCACAAATATTTAGAGCTTATATTGTGCATAAATACAGGTGATGTCCAAACTCACCATCAGCAAAGATGTCTTTGAAAAAGCGCCCCCTAATGGCACAACGTTGCCCCAAAGCAACAAAAGCACAATTACTAAACATGCAAACTAAAAACTTCACAAACCCTGACAAACAGCTTTTACACACACACACACACACACACACACACACACACACACACACACACAGAGTAATTTACAATTATTTAAATAAGATTACTAATGCAAATGATCTTACCATGTGATCCTGTGACCATGTGCCATAAAAGGACATCTCACCTTCCAAGTGATGCTTGATCACGACCTCCACACCTTATTGGACTGTTGATACTATCATCATGCCGACAAGCTGCAATCATTTAAACACACATGTACTGGACATGGGGCCTAAGAAAACTGTCTGATGCCTGAAAGCAACACTGTACAGTGTACTGAGTACAGTCCTGATGTTTCCCCTCCACTAATGTAACTAATCAGTTCCTTACCCAGCTGTTCTGGAGCTATAGTGGGAGTGTAAACACAAAAATGTTTAAGAGCGTTAAAATTATTTAACCTCAGATCAACCTAAAGCGTCTCACTGGATTAAAGACCTTTTCCTTAAACCTGAGAAAAATCAAATACTCTAAAAGGGTCAATCCGAACCTTTTTTTGAAGTGTTTTTTTTTATTGTACAGAAGAAGTATCCGCCCTTCTCCAGTACTAAACCATGTGTACTGTATAAACTTTAACAGGCATTAACACCAACTTCTGTTTATAAAATGTGACTAAATATTTCATATTTTCAATTATTTATTGATTGATTTTTGTTGTCATTTATCTTTATATTACAGTAGCTCTTCTGTGGGATCAGACATATATATATATATATATATATATACACACACATACACACACACAGTAAAGGGCAGTTATATAGTTAAGATGTTCGTGTAGTTCATTCCAAGGCCTTGCAGACCACACAGTACGAAGGGTTGTCTTTCATTTTCGTTGGCCCGTGTAATACAACAATTCAGACTGTTTACACAAATTACGGTTAATTGCTTACATCAGCCTGAAGCATTTTTCTGTTTATGTCCCTAGCTCAAGAAGAACAACTGGCGTCAGAAACACGAGGCCTTAATCCATAACCTGCGCCAAGCCCGTGCTCCTGCATCAGGAGGCTCTCAGCCCTGGAGCAGTGCAGATGTGAATCCGGATTATGTAAGCTGTCCCCACTGCGGCAGGCGCTTCGCTCCTGGTCCAGCAGAGAGACACATTCCCAAATGTCAGAACATCAAGAGTAAACCACCGCCGCCTCCTAGGCATCGCCATTAAACGGCAGGACTGTTTCACAACGGTCAAAAGAAATCACTGCCTGTAAAGTGGATTTAACTGTAAAACACAGACCAATGAAGGGAAGCGCAAAGTAACCTGCATTACGCTGTATTAGCTGCTTGAATGTTGTATAGACTAAAGAAACAAGTATGAAATGTATTTTGACTTGGAAAAAAATAAACGACTAATCTAATTTACTGATGCTCATGTCAATGACATCTCCACCTTACTCTGATCAGCCATAACATTAAAACCACTGCCAGGTGAAGTGCTTAACAATGATGATCTAGTTCCAGTGGCTCCCCTCATGGTGGGATATATTAAGCAGCAAGTGAACAGTCAGTTCTTGAAGCTGATGTGCTTGGAAAAAGGAAAAACGGGCAAGCGTAAGGATCTGAGCCACTATGACAAGGGCCTTTTTGTGATGGCCAGACGAGCCAGAGCATCTCCAAAACACCAGGTCTTGTGAAGTGTTCCAAGTGTGCAGTAGTTAGTACCTACCAAAAGTGATCCAACTGGTGAATCGGCCACAGGGTCATTTGCTCCCAAGGCTCACTGATGCATGTGGGGAGTGAAGGCTATCCCGACTGGTTGGATCAGAAGAGCTACTGTGGTTCGACTCTGATAGAAAGTGGTGTGCGTATATATTGTTAAACTGTTAACATCATAAAAAAGGTTTTCTGAATCTGCATGTGTGAAGCATGATGGAATTCATTACACTCGTACTTCTTACAGATGTGCTTTATTTATACAATGCATGCAAGGCAATGACTGTTCTCCTGTGAGCAGGTACAGTCGGAATACAGACACCCAGTACACACACCTCTGTGGGCCTTAAATCCACTGCTGCACACACACTCAATGTAGAAAATAACTTAGACTGGAAACAATCGTGTAAGCAGCTTTCTGCATAGCTTAATTTGAATTAACAAGGCACTTAGTTTATGGCATTAAGATTTATAGAGGGTATGCACTGACTTTGGCTTTCCTCACATTTATATGGAGCTGATTGTGATGCCGGGGGCAAAGCATAGCCTGAAGGCTCACAGACAGTAAATGCAAGGAGCCAATTCCTGACCACGTCAGTTTTCATGACCCACTGGTTCTTTGGTAAGTTGTAGGGTTCACAGTCGAGCCCAACTGCCTTTAATTTAAGTAGATTATCGTTTGTTTTACTCCCAGTTTCTCAGCCCCCACCCTGCCTACTAAAGGCAGGTGTGTGTGAATTGCAGTGATTCCTTACCCTCTCTTTTTTTAACGTTGGGCGGTCTGTAAAAAGATCCCTCCAGTACAGTTTCAGTACAGTTCATCACACAGCGGCTCTTCATACTTTAGATGTTTTTCTGTGTCCCTCTATACATAACCATTTTTGTAATGAAGAGGTGTGGCCCTTGCTGCCCAGAATTATGGCCATGCATTCATTACAAAACAGGACAAACAATACAAAATAACAAAATATGACAATCAGGTAAACAAAGTACACGCAAACACAATAAAAGTCTTGTTTCACACACTATACTTTCATGGCTGTGAGGATGTGTTTACATAAAAAAAAAAAAAAACTCATGGAGGGCCTCTGGCTGTTGAAAAATTCAAAGGCTGCGCTAAATAAATGCATGACATTGTGCTTTTAGAGCATTCAGTGCACCCGGCAGTGGGTTTAGGACCATTGGGATCAAAACATTTTTGTTTCTTTGATAATATTTTCGTAAATGTTGTAATACTGGGAATACAATCCCCAGAAAATCAGCAGTTTGAGCATGTTTATCACAGATGACGTGAAACCAGACTGCATACATTTGCAGATAATCATGCAAACGTTTACAGTCAGTGCGCTATTAGTTTCAGGTCTCAATAGCTCTTCAAAAGCATGCTACCAGTCAAAGGTTTGAGAACACCCAGTGTTTTTATTTGTAGTTTAAGCAGTTCGGTTACAGTGAATAACCTTAAATGGTAAACTGTCCATTTTATAGGACTAAAGGACCTGAAGAAGAGGAAATAAATTAAGCCCTAAAAAAATTTCTAGAATTGGCCCAACTTTTACTGCTTTTCTTTCTCCCCCTTCTGTACAGTTCATTCCAAACCAGCTGGATGGATCTGAAGACTGGAGACATTTCCTCCCCATTGTGATAGTGATACACAGTACTACTTCCTGCACTACAGTATTGTGCTAATGATGCATCAGAAGCTGTAGGAACAACGTTTTCCAGCTCTGCCTTTGTTCACAGAAGGATTGCAAGTCATCAGCAGAAGTTGGGGCTCCTGTGGGAATTATCTGGATTAACCTTCAAGGCCTAATTTACTTCCATTGCTGCAGGAAAGCTGTGGTTTAACCAGTTTCTTAATGCTTGGGAAAAACCTGTAGTCTATGAAATCTACATAATATTTCAGTTTTGAACTAAACTTTTCACTTACTTTTTTTACTTAAAACTTATTGTAAACACTCACCTTTGTACCATTTAAGGTTATTAGCTGTAATCAAACTGCTTAAATTACCAGTAAATAATGTAAACCCCTGGGTTCTAAAACGTTTAAGCAGAAGTGTAAATTCAAAAGTTGTTAAAATATGTATGGCAATATATGTTAAGGCACAATTCCAGATTACACATTCATGGAGTCCACAATTGAATGATATGACAATCAAAGTTTTTTTTTCTCCAAGTTGTAAGCAAAGGCATTTTTGGTGTATAAACCAGCACTGAAGAACATTGGCAGGGCTTTTACACCTAAAACAAACTGCAGTTTGTTCAGCAGCAGTTTATGCTGAATTCATCAACACCTTAACACAGATTAACCTGCTATAGTAAGTCCAGATTGCTGTGCTGAGTAGTCCATGAATCAGCAACATGAATTTCCAATGTGAACTAATGTGCAATGAGTTATAATAGCAATATGATTGGATGGCACACATACAAGAACAAATGATGCAGCACTAACAATAGGAGGAATGTCATGGCTTTGCCATCTAATCTGACCTGATGTTGCCAATATCAAACGGAGTGATCTTTGGCTGTTAGCTACAGGCAGCAAAAAATATTGTGTGATTTATAAGACACACACTCCTCCCCCTTAGCCAGTCTTGGACTAATGTTTCAGCAACATACTCACCAATCAGCTCAGTCACTGAGGCTTCAGGTTGTGTCTTGACCAGCGCTGGGTAATTCTGGGTAATAACCGCATTAGTACAATTTGACAATCTTGCTCACTCTTATTCATCTGATAGACTTCTTTCCTGGTGTTGATGGTTATTGTTGTTTTCACAATGATCAGCTTCTAACCGGAGGTCACGAATAGCTTTCCACAACCTCTCGTTCTCTTCAAGTTGATCTTTGTACTGAAAAAGAAGCCAAACATTTCTTATCAACCCAAAACAGCTAGCAACCAAGGTTAATGAACACAGCCCATCACACAAAGTGCCCCACAATAAAAATGTGACCTCTGTCTCTAACCCATGCACATGTGGAGGAGTGGGCAGCTATTAATAGCACTTGGGGAGCAGTGTAGCAGGACGGTACCTTGCTCAAGGGTACTTCAGTGGTACCTTGGTCGGGACATTGTTCCTGCGACCCTCTGAACACAAGGGCAAGCCCCTAACCCCTACGCTACCAGTGATCTTGGGTATGCCACACTGTGTGTGCACAAACTTTACTTAATGCTGTATTTATCGCTGTCAACAGAAACAACATTAGGATGTAGAACACAGTTCTACACTTTGATACATTACAAACTCCATAAGATGGAGTAAGAAACTTTGGAGGGAAACCAAGACTCAGAAGGAGAACCCAGGATAATCATCACCACCAACAGAAACATATTATAACTCACTTGTTTCTGTAACAGCTGGATAGTGGTATCTTGCCTTTTCAGCATTTCCCGAAGCTAGGGCAGAAAGAATATGCCTAATTTTTATAATGAACAAAACATGTAAAATCAAAATGATGCATATATTGATCTTATACAAATTTCACACATGACAAAGTGGTGCATCTCTGTATTTACTTCTCTTCATGGAACTTTTACCTGGGCAAGCTCATTACTTGCTTGGCAGCAGGTCTGCTGAGTGTCTTCCTGTGAGATGCTGTTTTCCTTCCAGACTCCAGATTCTAATCCATTGACCCTTTTGTAGTCTACACATGCAGTTTGCTTGCAAGAAATACAGCACGAATCACGACAAGGCATTCCCAACTAAGTAATGATGAAATCAAGTCCTGCATTTTTCTAAAGCCCTTACCATGAGACCATTCCCACTGGTGGCAGCTGCAGCAGCTGCTTTTAGCTCTTGTAGCTCTTCGTACGGGAGTGTGGCACTTTCTGAAAAAGGTGAAGCCAGAGGGCCAGACATGGAGTCTCTGGAGCCCTGAGGCATAGGAATGAACTCTGCATCCAGCAGCTCCTGAGGAGGGAAGATTGGAGGTGAGTCACAGTTAGCTTATAGAGATTCTGCCTCACGATAGAGAGAGAGAGAGAGAGAGAGAGAGAGAGAAATGTGTAGAGTGCTTACCTTGCGAAGCCAAGATGGACAAGAACTCTCACTGGTCTTGCTCTCCATTGAGAAAATAGGAGTCTCCAGACCTCTGTCCCCCATGTCAGCCTCCACAGTGCCCCCCAAAATACCGTCTCGCAGCTCAAAGTCAGAGCCAGGTTCAATACCCAGGTCCAAAGAAGAGCTGGATCCCTGTCCTATGCCTTATAAGCAATGTATGGCAAAATTTCAGATTAGGGCTGAAAGACGTTCTTACATCAAAAACACAATTTAAGAGTGCAATGATCAATTATTGATTACTGCAACCTGCAATTATTGCACAAATTGATTATAAGGAAAAAATAATTACAGCCTACAGTACTGTGCAAAAGGCCTAGACCCCTATGTTAGAGGTTTAAAGTCATTTAAACCATCTTTCTGCAGCAAAAACACAAGTGAACTTTAGAATAAATGCAAACAAACAGGAAAGCAGGGTTTGTAAAAAAGTAGCTGATGGGTTGACTGATTGACACTAAACAAGCGATTTGATACTAAAACTGAAACTACAGGTAACATTGAGCATCCACTAGGAGAGCTCTGGGAACGGTCAAGCCAACATACTGACACAAAATCACTGTTTACTGTATTACTTTTGTTTGTATTTATTCTAATATCTGTGAAACAAAACCACTTACTGCCCAAATAAACAGCTTTAACGATCATTTTCTCAGGTGACAAAGACTTTTGCACAGTGCTGTATGTTGCAAACAATGCTGTCTGGGAGCGGGAAATAGCTAAATATAACACTGAACTCATGAGCTGCCTAAAGTTAGCCAAGTCAAAAATAACCCAAACCATCTAACTAGCAGTCTGACACATCACTTTAAGCGTTCACGGCAAAAATTCTGCCACAATTGCACTCCCAAATAATGATCAGAAAAATTATATTTTCCCCAAATCCTTCAGCTGTAATTCAGACAGTTTAAACACATGAAAGCCATGAAAGTCTAACTATATAATAATAATAACAATAATAATATTAATAATATTAATAATGACGACATTTACTCACCACTCCCAATGGATAGTCCACTGCTGTTTGAACGGATAGTTTTGGAGTTAAGGACCTTTTCTGTAAAAAGCCCAAAAGCCAACAGAGGCAAACGGTCAACTGTACTTGCAACCACTCTAAACGAATAATCTACGAACAGCTGCAAACACATTTAACTAGCGAACAGCTTCGATTACCCATAATGAGGATCGTGTGCCAGCCCCGACAAGACAGGTCAGGCACATGGTGTAGGGAACCGAAAATGGGGCGAGGAAGAGCTGGGCAAACCTCGGAGCCAAACCCCCGATCCGGAGGCATACCTAAACGCCCATTTCCTGCATTGCCCCAGGCGAAGATCTGATTATCTGAGGGGAACAAGATAAATCTCATTAGAAGTTATTTTATGCAGTGCCACCAGATTTTAGCACCACAAAATATTTTTCCATCCAATCAGTTTGGCTCACCCTCTGTGGCAGCAATTGTGAAGCCATCTCCACAAGACACTTTGGACACTACTTTCCCCCCAAAGGGTCCCAAAAGCAGCTGAACCCCTTGGTGTTTTTTAAAGTCTTTCACGCCCAGCTGGCCAAATTTATTACAGCCGAAAGTCATCAGACGTCCTCGTTCTGCAGGTAAACAAGTGTAAATGGAAAAGATTGAGGTTTATAAATCATACATTTCTAGATCAATCATTAATGCACTGCTGTAATACGAAAACTATTAAATGTTAAAAGAGCAAAGATATAAAATGCTGTACCATCGATGGCTGCAGTGTGTGTCTTCCCAGGAGCAATGACTTGAATCTTAAAGCGGGCGAGCAGCTTTACTAAAGTCAGAGCTGTGGTGTATGGGATCTCCGGATAACCCTAACATACAAACATCCTTTTGTACACAAACATTCTGCGTTATGTCATTTTTAATATCACAAAAATGCTTAACCCTTCATCGGGGGAGTGTTCTTAACAGTTAAAACCGTTTCTGGACTTTTAGCCCAATGAGAATGTAGACGTTGAGCGTAGAACCTTAACTGTAAAATATGTTTATGAAGTGAAAGTGACTATTTGTCATTGTGAACACACTAAAGCACCACAACAAAGTCCTCTGCATTTAACCCATCACACTTGCACACATGGAGCAGCAGTGTAGTAGGACGGTACCTTGCTCAAGGATACCTCAGTAGTGCCCAGACCGGGACTCGAACCTGCGACCTTCAGATCCCAAAGGCAGTGTCCTAACCACTAGGCCACCACTGTCTCACAGTCGAGATTCCCACATTTGGGGAATTTGCAAGGGTCAGCACAACTGAAGTGTAATGGCTGAGCCTCACCTTGGGCGAACCACCTTCTTGATCATGGTATCACCCCTGCCAGGTAAATAATGACACTAGTGCTGTTTTATTTCAGTTTTAGATCAGAAATGTATCAGAAATCCTCCTAAAATCACTGAAGAAACCAACAACGTGTTGGCGCCTTGCTGAACGCCTGGGGCTGCTATTGTTGTGTTTTGTTGCTGTGTTTTTTTTGTTCATTTTACTTTTGCTGGTTTTGCTTTGACGCACGTCGTGTGCAAGGTAGTTGCACAAAATGACAGATTTGTTGTACAGCGCTGCGCAACAAACAGCAAGTGTGTGTTTCTCAGTTGCATGTGTTCTGCTCTGGAGTAAACTGCGCTGTGTTGGTTGTGTCATGTGTTCTGTGTGATTTATTCATTGATCCACTTTCAAACAGAAAAAAGTGGATCAGTGAAAATATAAAAGGTCTGAGTGTAAAGACGACAGTGTATCGACTGTAAAACTGAACTCATGTTAACTTCTGCTGTTGTGTGGGGACTTAGAACCCATTAAAAAGTTTTAAAACTGTTTAATGTTGCAGATCACATCGGTGTGACCGTACGGTTCAGAGGAATGAGGCCAGCTGCACAGCCATGCAACTCTACCCGCTGAAGGGGTAACAGTAACCAAAAGTTCATGCCAAGTGGTCCATACCTCCCCAGAGTGGTTCTTGATACCAGTGATGCCTTGATTGAGACCTAACTTGTTAAGCTCATTGTTTCCACAAGCCAAGACTTTTCCAGACTCTGTAAGGAAAAACGTTCCATCGCTGCCACAATACACAGAGTCAATACTGGCACCTTTTGGCACTTCCACCTGTAGAGCACAGATATGGAGGGAAACCAAAATGTCAGATCACGCATCAGCTTCTACTTCGATACCTCTACAGTAACTTAGGGAGGTCATGTTGGAATCAGTGCTGTCAATAATAACAATATATCATGTTAAAATCAAAGTATCAATACTAAACAGAAAGGTGCAACACTTCCCCACAGTAAACATACTACACATATCAAACTCGTTCTCCTGCTTAGGCTCTCTTCTGATGCAAGAAGCTTCCGCACCGCTTGTGTGAAACCTCCTCAGTCAGGTACAGACACGCTCATGTTCACCTGTTAAACCTGGGCTCCCATTACCATGATACTACTCAATAGAAGGCAGGTGGTCTTAATGTTATGGCTGATTGCAGTTCAGCAGCAGTGTCAGAAGTTGCAGTTAACATGCAAATGGTCACTGACTTTAAGGCCAAAAGTTAAGTCTATACTCACTTGCATAGGGGAGGAAAAGTCATCCTCACAGTCCAGGCCAAGTCTACCTGCATAAAGAAGGCATTACTCATGGTCATTAAAACTCCTGACCCCTGGAAACCACTTCTGAACATCACTGCCATTTCCATGCTGAGGACGGTGCTCACCATGCTCTCCACATCCCCAAGAATAGATGACTCCACTGTGAGTCAGCACTACAACATGGTTGTCACCGCAGGAAACTTGTCGCACCGGACGCTCCTGGAAAAACTCCAGCAGAACCGGCTCTAGAACCTCCATCCCCATCTCGTTCTCCACTCCAATACAGCCGTAGTAGTCCGAGCCGAACATGTACATCTGGTCCTCATCTGGCAAGAAAACACAACATTCAGCATTACTAAGGACCTGTTCACACCTGACATGAACGTGCGTCCTGGGTGGTCTGATCACAAGCGAACAACTCTAAGTGCAGGTGAGGAAAGGCACCCGAGACACAGGGACGCACAGTTTATCTATGAAGCACATTTTTAAAAAACAGACAAGTGTTGCTGTACAAAAGCAACACACACAAAGTAAAAACAAGTGAAGTAAAACAGAATAAAATATAGTAATAAACAAAATTATGATAATAAAAATAAATAAATAAAATAAGGCAAAATTAAATTGATAAAAAATCAAAAAGAAACAGGAACATTACACATCAAAATGTCTCAAAAGCCCTGGAAAATTTTTTTTTTTACGTCTTGATTCAAAAGAAGAAATGTTAGGAGAAGCCATAACATCAGGAGGTGAACTATTCCATAATCGGGGGATGAGGAAGAATGGTTATTTGATGACCTCAGTGATCTAGGGGCATGTGGCCACATTGTTTTAGCAGTGTGGACGCAAACGTATCCTGAGCCACGTTGAAGGACTGCCTACTTTCCTGGCTTCCTCTGCATAAGCAGAAGAACTCATTTGTGCAACAGCATCGTATTACTTGTTCCAAGTTCTTCTTCATCTTCTTTAATGTCTGGCAGACTCAGCACAGTGCATTGCTGCCTCCTACCAGGTCAAAACAACTGTGCAACAGTGCAGATGGAAATGATGTCTGTGTTTATGTGAGACTCTCGAGCAAGGAAGTGAGGTCTGATCACAAGTGGCCTTGAGACGCATTCTAGCACCAGGTGTGAACAGATGTATTTAGAGCTGCCCACTTATCCAAGACACACACTGATGTGATAATACCCAACAGCAGTCTATTCTAAGGTTATTATAATATTTACATATACACTCAGCCATAACATTAACACCACCTGTTGAGTAGGTTCCTCATGCTGCTGAAACAGCTGTGACTGTGGTCGGCATTCACTTTTTAACCTACAGTAGCTCTTCTGTGAGATCCGACCAGATGGGCTAGCCTTCACTCCCCACATGCATCAGTGAGCCTTGGGTGCTCAGAACCCTGCCAGCGATTCACCAGGTTTTATTCCTTGGATCACTTTAGGTAGATACTACTGCATACCTAGAAAACTCCACAAGACCTGCACTTTTGGAGAGGCTCTGACTCAGTCGTCTAGCCACCACAATCAGACCCTTGGGAAAGTGGCTCAGATTGTAATGTTCAATAATGTTTTCTGCTTTCGGTACAACTGACTGTTCATTTGCTCCCTAATATATCCCTCCCGCCTGACAGGTGACATTGTAATGAATTAACTACCTGTCAGTGGTGTTAATGTTATGGCTGTAATTCTACATACAATAATTATACATATAAATGTAAAATAATTATACCACCTAGAGCAGGGGGCGGGGCAAGGCAAGGCAAGTTTATTAACATAGCACATTGTCATACACAGTGGTCATTCAATGTGCTTTACAGAGACGGGAATTAAAACAAAAGGCAAAAAAAACATGAAAAGTACAAGATGAAAGCAAAAATTGGGGGGGTTGCAAACTCCAGTCCTAGAAGGCTGGTGTTCAGTACAGTTTGGCAGTTCTCCTCCTCAAAATTCATCGCTAAGCCTGGCAATGAACAGTTTAGTTGAACCAGGTGTGTTTGAGCTGGGAAATCAGCAAATGGTGTTCGACACTGACCTTCTAAGAAAGTAGTTGTCCACCCCTTACCTACAGTCAAGAAGTCAGTATTCAGTTCAGTTTTAATTCTATGCTTCTTGCAGTTGACCTTGTCACAAAGTTGTGTCACATAATCTAGGTTTGAGCCCCTAGTGAACGAGCCAGTGATGACAGAAGCCAGGACAACAAACACTCACAAACACACTCCTAGTTACCAATATCTGACCTAAACTTACCAGTTACACAGGCTGTAAAGTCCGCCCCACAAGCCACCTGCCTGATGGCCTTCCCCTGCAGACGCTCCACTTTGCGAGGTTGTCGGTATGAGGCCTGATCCCCATGACCAAGCTGGCCCACCATCTTAGCACCCCCTTGTACACTCTACAGAGGAAACAAACAGCACAACAACGTCAATTTTCGTTTACTACCAGTATTTCACATTCAATCCAGCTCGGCCCCATAAAAACATCCCGGTCTGAGATGATGGTATCAAATGTCACAAATACATGACGGACGTCTTAGTATAAAAACCAAAAATAGCCAGCCAGCCAACTGCTACAGTCTCCCAGTAAACATGTTTACATAGTTATGATATGCACCAATCAGCCATAACATTAACACCACTGACAGGTACAGTGAACAGCACTGACTATGTATTTATTTTATAACAGTGGCACCTGTCAGGGGGGTGGCACAGTCAGAGCTGTTTCAGCAGCATGCGGGGGACCTACTCAATATTAGGCAGGTGGTCTTAATGTTATGGTTGACTGGTAAACACATTTATTTAAACTGTAGTTTACTTTTTGGTGTTATAAAGAAAAAGAATGGGACCGAAGGTTCAGTAAAAGCCTATGAGAACAATAACCAAAGTTTGACCTTGTGGTGAAACGCTGAATAATAGGTTTGCTTACTGATTAGATAATGGAGGATCAGTTATGGGTGAACAATTTTGAATCGCGGTCAATTCCGAAGACCTCCATGATCTATTTTCCAAGCGATTCATGGAGATTGAGAGCTTTTATCTCCTTCTACGATTTGCAATCTTCTCATAAAACTGGCCTGGTTATTAATCTACGCTACATTCACAAACCAACAGAATGACCGTCTACTAGATACCTGAGCTGACTGGCCAAATTATATCACCCATCTATATAACAGAGTGTCTTTCAAGCAAGACATATCTGAAGAGCAATGGACATGGAACAGCTATGTTGTAAATCTTGACTTCTTATGCTGGCACAGTTCAGGAACGATCAGATCACCAGAATTCTTGGAAAAGATTGTTTTATCCAAGAGCTTCAGTTACACGAATGTGGGCATAAATGACAAAATAAAGATGGGTGAGTGCTTAGTCAAAATGGAAGAGAGGTTTCCTCCAAGAAGGGGAGGCCTCGCAGGAGATAAGTGAGCACAGAGAACAACCACAAGTGCCTGCAATGCTCTGTACTGCCTTTGGAAGCAAACGGAGGACCTTAAGTACGCTTGTCTAGGGCAGAACCAGTTAAGACCAGTATATCATGCCATTTGGTATACTTCATGCTTCAGGAAGCTTCTTGGTGCCACTACATCTGATGCCATGAACTGCGTAATTTATCTGAAAGATAGATCATAACCTTGCGATAATCAGGTTTTATGGCATTGTAAGAATGCTACTAGGCCTTGGTTCCCAGATAATATGAGGTCTAAAAGTAAAGCAGCTGTACTAGAGAGAAGTTGTAGGGTCTGGGGCAGCTGGGGTCACAGATCTTGAGAATATGGGTTACCAGGTGGCAACACCAAACAAGGGGAACCTTTTCTGAATAGTCATAAGGGGATGCCAGGCCCTGTCTCTCAAATCATCTTTTTATTGTATTTTTAACAAAAATGAAAACAAAATGGAGCAATTACCTGTATGACAGTTTGTTTCATTAATTCTTAAAATTTGTTTAATAAACCTAAAAAAAATAAAATATAAAAAAAAAAGACACATTACAAATTCAGATAGTGGATAGTGACTGTGCGTTAAAAAGATTGTAATATGATTTTTTTTGGGAAGATCACCCTCCTCTAGGATCATTTATAAGAAGCTATCAAGTTTACATCCAAGTTTAGACCACAGAGCGATATTCTGTTACTGCAAATAAGTAGTTAATTTTGCATTTTGTGTGAAAGGAAGCAAACAAACATAAATATGTTTTATTCAGTGAGTTTTTTGGTATGCTATAGACGTCAGTGCAGCAAATAGAGATGATTGCTTTGATTTAGAGACTAATTCAGAACAAAAAAAAGAAAGAAACAGTCTTACAGCCCAGGTGTAAAGCTCTTTCTCCACTGTAACCACAGCAAAATGTGTTTCCCCTGCACACACTTGCTGAGCGCTGCTGCCCCCTTTAAACATGTCCAACTTCTGAGGAGTGAACTTCCCTCCTCCCCAAAAATACACCTCCCTCGAGCGAGTGGTCACTATAGCAACAGGGGCATCTGATACTGTACTCAACCTAAAAAGGAATGACAGACAGACAGATTCACAGACATGAAAAAGAAGTGTAAAGCAACTGTTCATAGAAAATGAATACAGTTTTACCCTTTAATGAAAATGTAGCTAAGCAGCCAAGGCGGTTTCAGGGTCAGATTGGCACCGAAGCTGTGTTGCAAATGTAGCTACAAAGTCAACAGAGGTCAACACAGCCTTCCATTGTATCTGCCTAGTACCTCCATGAGCTCCATGAGTAAATAGTTTCCCCCTTCTACATCCACAACTGAAGTGGCCTTGGGCAAGACACCTAACCTCCTAGCTTCTCCCTAGGCTCAGGTGTGCAGCCTTCTGCTCCTGCTCCTGCTCCTGGTGTGTGTGTTTACAGGTGTTATGAATGGGTTAAATGCAGAGGACAAGTTCACTGACCACTGTTCCCAGAGGGTTAGTGACACATAATCTGACTTCTACTTCACTTAATTATCCAAACATGTCCTGGCCAGCTGACTATGTTTGAGTTGGTAACGGTTCCATTATCACTGTTGGTTAATACAAACCGCATTTCTCAAAATGTTGGGATATGCAATTAAAAAACTGCAGATTAATAATTCTCTGACGAAAGCACAAAGGAAAGTAATTTAAACATATTTAGAATTTGACACCTGCAAAATAAGTTGGGATGGAGCAAAACAAGAGTGAAATGTTATTAGAAGATTCAGGTTATGCTATTAATTTCACAATATTCAGGTGAGCTGGAAACAGGGGAGGGGATCATGACTGGGTATAAAAGGATCATCCACCAAAGGCAAGCAAAAATAAGTTGTGACTTGAAAACTTTGTGTCAAATTTCATGAGAGAATTGTCAGTCAGTTCTAAAAGAACATTTGTCAACACAAGATTACAAAGAAATAAGCTTCTTCATCATCTACAGAACATAATATTGTGAAAAGATTCAGGGAATCCCAAGGAAGCTCATTCTCTGTAGGACAAGGTTGGAAACCTTCGAGCCCTCAGAAGCCATCATGCTACTGTGACAAATATCACCACATGGGCTCAGAAGGACTTCAGAAAACCACTGTCACTGAACAAAGTCCACCACTGCAGCAAAAAAGCAGCCTGAAAGGCTATTACACAGAGACAAACTATAGTTCTGTACAGAAATGGTACAGCAGTTGGTCTCAGTTCCCAAAAAGATCAAAGAGTATAATTAAAAGAAAAGGTTATATAACACAGTAGTAAAAAAACATTTAACCCTTTCAGTGAAAACATTGGAAACATGTCTTTGTGCTTTAATCAGTTAAATAATAACTGAATAAATAAATTACATTAATGTCCCAGCTTTTCCGGAAATGAGGTTTGTACATTGAACCCACAATTTACAAATGCAACAACAGTTGCCAAGGTGAGGGGGGAAAAAAAACAGGAAAATCTTTTAAACTTACTTGGGTCTTCTGATGGCTGAATTGAGTACAGCCACACGCTCCTCCAACTCCCTGCAAGCAAAGATAATTGTATGCTTTATTCAGTGGACAAACTGAATTTATGTTGGTTTATGTATGGCCTTCTAGAAAACACGGGAAAAGATGCAACCAAATAATCCCTGCACAAAGTAAAGTATTTCTTCTCTTCAGTGCTGTAACACTGTTTAATCCACTTAACTGGACACATTCTTTAAGCACTTAGTGAACACACCACCAGACTTTGCCCATCAGTACTCACTGTCTAACACAAGAGATGATGGGCTGGTCAAGAATTTGGTCAGCAGTAGGTCTCTTCTCTGGATCCTGTAACAAAACATTTTACAAGTTTTAAGTTATGAAAAACCTGACCATACACCGATCAGCCACAACATTTGACAGGTGACCATCTATTTATTTCATTACAATGGCACCTGTCAGGGAGGTGGGATATATTACGCAGCAAGGGTGTGTAAAGGTCTGAGCCACTTTGACAAGGGCCTTACTGTGATGGCTAGACAACCATGTCAGAGCATCTCCAAAACTGCAGGTCCTGTGGAGTGTTCCAGATATGTTAGGTAGTACCAAAAGTAATCCAAGAAAAGAATGTGGTGACAGGGTCATGGGCACCCAATGCTCACTGATTCATGTGAGAAGTAAAGGCTATCCCATCTGGTCGGATCCCACAGATGAGCTACTGTGGTTTAAAAAGTGATGCTGACTCTGATAGAAAGGGGTCAGATCACACAGTGCACCACAGTCAGAGCTGTTTCAGCAACATGAGGGCAACCTACGCAATATTAGGCAGGTGGTTTTAATGTTGTGGCTGATCAGTGCATATCAGAAACCCCATATAAAACCTCAAACATTATTTGGAGCTCCAAGTGCTCACCTGATCTAAGCAGGCATAGACAATCTTGATGAGTTCAGATGAATAAACATCAGAGTTCATCTCCATAGTCCAGTTGCCCTGCACAATCTTCACGCACAGGTTCAGGGGATTCTGAGGAGTTCAAAATGTACAGTAAGCAGTGCTTCATCCTTGACTACAGACTCTTTGGTAGGGGTGGGCAACGATGGTCCTGGAGGGTGAGTGTCAGCACAGTTTGGCGATCTCCTTGCCACTGAGTGTATTTGAGGAGGAGAACGTCCAAGCTGTGCTGGACACTGAGCCTCCTGAACTGGAACTGCTCACGCCTGCTCTATGGAAAGTTAGATTGGAGGGGTCGGGGAAAGGCTGAGATAAATACCGTTGCATCAAAGGTCCTGGTGAGTGTCAGAAGTTCAAATAGGACACAGCCCATGGCCCAGATGTCTGATTTAAAGTTGTACTTTACCCCTTGACAGAGTTCAGGCGACATGTAGTATGGTGTACCTACACACTGGAAGGACAAAAAGAGGTATGAGGTATAGATCAACACCTAAACCAACAAAACTGTACACAGGGCTCACATTCAGCAATGATGCTATACAAGCATAATGTTGCTGTCCAGAGAAAACCACTAAACTCCATTTTTTTTTTCGATTTTTATTTTCTGCATCAACACAACTGGTCTTTACATTGTGTGAAACTCCCACGATGAACAGACCAACAGAAATGCTCCAAAATCAAATGTGTTTAAATCATTTTCCATTTATTTACATTAGAGGTAATGAAGTTTATGCCTTCTCCCTTAAAAGATACATGCTTTTATTCTTGGACAGTGACGATACTGTTATAAGGGGTGGGCCAGGATTTTCTAATAGTTATTATAAGAAAGTGAATGGTTTATTTCACTAACCCCATGTCAAAATGTACTTCCATTGTATTTACCAGCACCTGGAAAGAAAAGGGTTAGTGCTGCCATGATGCCGTACTGATGCAGTGCCAAATTTAGAGTTCTTACAGTTCTGTTATCCAATAGGTGGCGCTACTCCTCAAATAAGTCGTAATGAGACAGTCATGCGCCTCTTAGAGACCAACTCACAATACAGATTAGGCCATTTTTGGTAAAAGGGTCACAATCTATTGCCCAAACAGGGCTGTGTGCCTCCGCCCCCACAGGGGTTGATAGGAGGAAGGGACACGCCCACCTAGAGACACAAAACTCTTATTTTGTATCAGCCATGTGGAGCTACAGCCACATCAAATTTACTGTGAACTTACGGAGTGTCAGTGTAGGAGACTGTCCAGCAAACATCAGTGAGGGAAAAAGAAACTTTGAAAAACACTATGCATCTGCAACAGCTCCCACTGACTATCAAAGAGTATTTCTGCTCTAATTTGTATCCTTGACAGTGTGAAACATCTGCGCTGCATTTTAACCAGAGATTCTTAGCCGAAGAAGAGCAGCTGTGGTTTCACACCAGCCATCACTGTGATCCCAAACTCCTCCTGTTAATGGTCTGAGACCCTCACAATAACGTGCACAGTAACAGTCAGGCCCTTCACAATAATTATGTTATCCATTTATTGCAGAATGTATGTACATGACCTCAATTATTCTTTAAAAATTAAAAATTCAAGTGATTGTGTCATTGTGAACGCACGCCATCACACAAGCCCACCACAATGAAATGTGACCTCTGCATTTAACCCATCCACATGTAGAGCAGCAGGCAGCTATCAACCGCACTGAGGAGCAGTGTAGCAGGATGGTACCTTGCTCAAGGTTACCTCAGTGGTACCTGGGCTGGGACTTAAACCCTTTGATCACATAGTTCCTGACCACTAGGCCACCACTGCCCCAAAAGGTTTTTCTATTTCAAGTTAAATTTAATGAATCTATGAACCTCTACATTGGCAAACTGTGTTTACACAGAAGTTTGTTTACATAATTTTGAGTGCACCTGAGCGTGGGCCTGGCACCATAGGTAGACAGAGGGATAGTGGCAAAGTTGTGACTGGAGAGGCGCTGGAACCTTACAGGCGCCAGCTACTTCTGGGTCTGTGTATTTTTTGGTATTTTAATTTATTTACTTATTCCCTCTTCTCTTTAGTCTGGAGGATGCAGCGGATATGTTTTCCAAAAAGAATATCAAATTCCTAATCGTCTGAACCACTAAGTTTTCCACTTTGCCTCAGTCCATTTTAAATGAGCTTTGGCCCAGAGAAGACGGCAGCATTTCTGGATCATGTTCACATATGGCTTCTTCTTTGTATGAAAGAGCTTTAACCTGCTTTTTTTGTTCACAGACGATGAATTCTGGAAGTGTTCCTGAGCCCATGCAGTGATTTCCATGACAGAATCATGTCGGTTTTTAACGTAGTGCTGCTTGAGGGCCCAAGACAACATTGGGTATCCAATATTGATTTTTGGCTTTCTCCAGATTCTCAGAATCTTTTAATGATATTATGTACTGTAAATGATGAAACATTGACAGGAACGTCATTGTGAAATTGTTTCACAATTTGTAGACACAGTTTTTTTGCAGACTGGTGAACCTCTGGCCAGCTTTACGTCTGAGAGACTATACTGCCATAAGCTTCTCCTTTTATACTCATTCAATGTTACTGACCTGTTACCAGTTAACCAAATTAAATGGAAAAATTTCCTCCAGCTGTTTCCTTTTACTATCACTTATCTTTCCAGCCTTTTGATGCTCTGTTCCAACTTGTTTGTGTTGCTGCCATCAAATTAAAATTGAGCAAATTTTTTTTCATGTAATTATAATGTCTTACTTTCAATATAGATGCATCTTCTATGTTTCATTGTAAATAAATGATTGGTTATGAGATTTGCAAATCAGTGCATTCTGTTTTGGGGGGTGTCTTTTACACAGTGCATCAACGTTTTGCGAATTGGGGTTGTATATATACGTGGACATTAAAGACATAATGCTCATTAAGACTGTCCCCCAAATCAGACATCCCCCATATAACCACTAACACATGACTGAAGCAGCACCCAGTCTTATCTACTTAAGGTCAGTACGACTGCTTGTCTTCATTCCAAAAAGCAGGAGCTCACTGAATCAACTGCCTGAAGGATGAAATCAGCAAATTTAACAAGAAATCAGATGAGCTACAACTAGCTTAAAATAAAAACCAGCCTTCTGCGGATAACAGACACTCAGGCAGCACTGTTTTTAAAATACATTTACACTGAACAGCCATAACATTAACACCACTGACAGGGACAGTGAATAACATGTACTACCAAATTATTTCATTGCAATGGCACCTGTCATGGGGGTGGGATATATTAGGCAATAAGTGAACGGTCAGTTCTTGAAGTCAATGTGCTGGAAGCAGGAGCATAATGGGTGTGTTTAAGGATCTGAGCCACTTTGACAAAGGGCCATGTTGTGATGGCTAGATTTCCAAAACGGCAGGTCTTGTTGTATGCAGTAGTTAGTGCCTACCAAAAGTGAACCTACCAAGGAAGAACAACTGCTGAATCAGCAAGGCTCACTGATACATGTGGGAAGTGAAGGCTAGACCGTCTGTTTGGATCTCCCACAGATAAGCTATTGTGTTTTAAAAAGTGAATCCTGACTCTGATACTCAGTAGGCGTCAGTGTCAGCAGCATGAGGGGGACCTACTCGATATTAGGCAGGTGGTCTTAATGTTATGGCTGACTGGTGTATTTGCATTGCTCTTTTTTCAGAAAAGCTTTGCACTCATCACAATATTATATTTCTACATGAGAAGCTGCCCAGTGCAGATTAACAGTGAGCCAGTGCAAATCTATAAATAAGACCCAAAAGGGAAAGAGGAAGGAAGAAAGCTGTTTCACTATAAATTGCAAAGCAGCTGAATTCACCTACCGTCTCAGCCATCGAATACTCAGAGTCCAACTTCTTGGCCAAACCATAATCTCCAAGCTTGATCAAGTTTGTCTTAGTGAGGAAGATATTTAAGGTTTTGATATCCCTTTAAAAAGGAAAATCAAATGCATGTTACTTAACACGGCACTTACCAACCCTTAACATTAGACACAGGTGAGCTGCCTTTTACCTGTGCAGGACACCGGCTTTATGAATGTGAGCCACAGCCGAGGCAATTTGGTACAAATACCATATGACAACCTGGATAAAAAAAAAGAAAGCATCAAACATTAGCCATGTATAACACTGTAAAATAAATAAAAAAACAACCTGGATATCTGACATATATAGAATATACAGCCATAACATTAACACTGCCTACCTAATACCTAAAATAACCCATAGCCAACAGCCAAGTATCAGATCGGTACTCAGTATCAGCCCACAACCCAAAGCCCAGGTATCAGATCTGTACTCAGTATCAGCCCACACCCAAAGCCCAGGTATCAGATCTGTACTCAGTATCAGCCCATAACCAAAGCCCAGGTATCAGATCTGTACTCAGTATCAGCCCACACCCAAAGCCCAGGTATCAGATCTGTACTCAGTATCAGCCCACACCCAAAGCCCAGGTATCGGATCGGTACTCAGTATCGGCCTATAACCAAAAGCCCAGGTATCAGATCTGTACTCAGTATCAGCCCACACCCAAAGCCCAGGTATCAGATCGGTACTCAGTATCAGCCCACACCCAAAGCCCAGGTATCAGATCGGTACTCAGTTTCGACCCATAACCAAAGCCCAGGTATCGGTACCAGTATTGGGAAAAAGTCTAATCGGTGCATCCCTAGTACTAACTACTGCATACCTGGAACACTCCACAAGACCTGGTATTTGGAGATGCTCAGACTCAGGAGTCTGGCCCTCATAATTAGCCCCTTGTCAAAGTGGCTCACATCCTTATGCTTGGCCATTTTTCCTGCTTCCATTACATCAACTTCAAGAACTGACTGTTCACACACTGCCTAATATATCCCACCCCCTGACAGGTACCATTGTAATGAAACAGCTACATGGTCAATGTTATTCACTTCACCTGTGAGTATTGTTAATGTTATGGCTGATCAGTGTTTTCTGGCTCTACTTAGACCAAGAAAGGATGGCGGAGTGAGAGCGAGTGCTTGAGGGAGTTTTAACCTTCTTTTTCATCATGATATCCCACCAGGCTTATGAACACAGAGTAACACTGACACAGTGCTGTGCTATGCCTACAGTTTGGGATGCACTGTGTTGGGGAGTGGAGTTTACAGAGCCATAGGGCTGGTGGAGGGAAGAGATGCAAAATATGTACATGTGGATGTGACACATAATTGATCATAAAATAGACATTTTAAAAAGGACACTGGAGTTTAAATGGTACCTCCTCTGTGAACAGTTTCCCCTTCTGCTGGTTAATTTTGTCATAAAGATTTCCACCTGGACAAACAAAAAACAAAAATTCATAGTAAACAAATCTGAACCCTTTACATTTAATATTTAATTTATATTGAACTTTATTTCTATTAAATATTACATTATTTAACATCAATATTTCATATTTTGCACATTTCTTAAGTCAGCACCAAGCTGTGTGTCAATGTAAATGTTTTTCTGACCATTGCAGTACTCCAGCTCAATCAGCAGGGTGTTCTTGTCCATGAAGTGGTTAAAGTACGCTATGATGTTGTTATGCTGGAGAATAGACAGGATGCTGATCTCGTTCATGACATCTCTGCGCTTTTTATCGGACAGATTATTCAGATCGATCTCTTTCCAGACCACCAACGAATTATCCTGAAGGAAAGAGAATGACTTGTTAGATCCCGGACACCCTCGGTAAAACTGCAAACTGATTAAAACACAAAATAAAAGCGATGATCTAACCCGAGAAGCAACTCCCACACAAGTCTTCATCACAAAGAACAAAATTAAACCCCTGTTCTTTTACTTACAACACACACTTCTGGGTTAAGCATTTGTTCAAGTGTAGAGAATAATGGCACCTCTACATATCAGTCTCTTTTTAATCTAACTGCCCTTCATCAACCAAAATTTTACCAGCCCTAAAGCCAAACCATTTAAAGGGCAAATTCCGTTTTTTATACAGGGCTGCACCTGTATATGGGCCTAACCAATTACAGAATTCCTGAGAACGTCCGTGTAAAGGGGCTGTTTTGTGACCTCACAAAAACTATGGTATGAAAACATGCTGTTTTTAAAGCTTAGTTTGAATATATGGACTGTATGGATGGGGGAGTGAACGTACATTTTGAAGATTTAACATTATTTACACACTTTTTTAATAAGCGTGTGATACAGACCTTTTAATATAATGTAAATGTGAGAAGACAATTCCTGACCACAAAGTAATTTCCATATTCCATATGGTTGACATACAACATCTTTAATTTAAAAAAAAAAAAAAAAAAAAAAAAAAAAAGGAAAAAATGCTGATTTTCTGTTATATGCAGCCTCTTCCTCTGGGGCACCAGACAGGACTGAGAGTCAGAGAGATCAATGATCCTACTCCCAAATTGAACTCTCGACTGAGAATGGGGTCAGAATAAGTTCAGACAAGACAAAGCGTGAATAAAAGCTTCTTCTACTTTTTCAGTCGTGTATCATAACAGATGAAACCAGTGAGGAAAAGCACATTTGCAGCTATAACACGAGGATTAGTGATGGTGCCCACCTCGGTACGTCTGTATAAGGTGGCCTCCCCAAAAGCTCCTTTCCCCAACACTCGAATAGGAATGTAGTGCAATTTCTCCTCTTCGCTACTGAACGGGCCAGATGCTTGTGGGCCACTGACAGATTCACACCCAGAGTCAGACAGTGACGCGTAGTGCCTCTCGTAGTCTTCCAGCGACATCTTCCTAACCGTCGTCTAGTCAGTAAGGCTGTTAAAGTTAACAATGAGACAGTATTAGAAAATCAGCACAATGTTTAATTACTAATTAATAATGTAATTCAGCATCACTGAGAAGACTAGAAAACTGTTAAAAGAAACTTGTATGTCTGTGTGTCTGTTTATACACACACATATATATATATACACTGGTCAACAATAACATTAACGCAACCTTCAAGAACAAACTGTTTACTTGCTGTGTAATATATCCTGCATTACAT
>JBBPDA010000001.1:32158096-32187029 GCA_037974385.1 Arnoldichthys spilopterus
GCCCATACCCAAAGCCCAGGTATCAGATCGGTACTCAGTATCAGCCCATACCCAAAGCCCAGGTACTGGCCCATACCCAAAGCCCAGGTATTGAATCGGTACTCAGTATCTGCCCACACCCAAAGCCCAAGTATCGAATCGGTACTCAGTATCTGCCCTTACCCAAAGCCCAGGTATCGAATCAGTACTCAGTATCTGCCCACACCCAAAGCCCAGGTATCGAATCGGTACTCCGTATCTGCCCACACCCAAAGCCCAAGTATCGAATCGGTACTCAGTATCTGCCCTTACCCAAAGCCCAGGTATCGAATCAGTACTCAGTATCTGCCTTTACCCAAAGCCCAGGTATCGAATCAGTACTCAGTATCTGCCTTTACCCAAAGCCCAGGTATCGAATCGGTACTCAGTATCTGCCCACACCCAAAGCCCAGGTATCGAATCGGTACTCAGTATCTGCCCACACCCAAAGCCCAGATATCAAATCTGGTACTCAGTATCTGCCCACACCCAAAGCCCAGGTATCGAATCGGTACTCAGTATTTGTCCACACCCAAAGCCCAGGTATCGAATCAGTACTCAGTATCTGCCCTTACCAAAGCCCAGGTACCGAATCAGTACACAGTATCTGCCCACACCCAAAGCCTAGGTATCAAATCAATACTCCGTATCACCCCATACCCAAAGCCCAGGTATCAGATCACTACTGGAACTGAAGGGTCATACATAACATCAGACTCATATCGGTATCGGCAGATATTTGCACAAAAAACTGACATCAGTATGGGACAGATGTTTAGCTGTCAGTAATATTTCATGACAATATGTGATGATGCATCTATGTCACTCTGTAAGAGCAGAAAATTTAAGTGACTCTCGGTTACTTTCATTATTCTTATTTTACCTCATTTTCAAGCTTATAGATATTTGATCTACAGATATTACCATTTTTCACAGGGTTTATTTACACTGGCATCAAAAGATATGCACATGAAAATTTTGGCATCAGCCTACACAACAGTGCATCCATAAACTTTAGGAATCTGTCAAATTGTAGACTGATGCAGATATCTGTTATCTTTGGTGACATTTTTAAAATGTAGAAATTTGAATTTACTTAAATATGCATTACAGAGAAATATGCAATTCTGTAAAACTAAGTAAAATAAACAGAGAAAGCACAGCAGCTTAAACCATTGGATAAATCTGAACCTCAAGCTCATGATAATGTTTTTTTAAACAGTTATTTGCCAATTTTGCACTTCCCTTAGTAAAACATCTCATTTAAAGCTACTTGCAGAGAACAGGTATTATAGCCATGATAAAAGAATAATAGCAACCAAATCATTTTGATTTAGTCTGGGGAATTTCTCACATGGTTTATAGGACATGACGTGGGTGCATCAGATACAAAAGAACAGCCCAAAACGCACAAAATGTCCAAATGTTTCCTTTGTGTCTGTTTGACTGGATGAGGCTGAATGTGTTGTCATTTTAAGAAAAGAAAACAGAACAGTTCAAATAAAACAAGCTATGTGATGTCTGAAAAGAGCAACACTCTGGACATATTACAGCATTTGGAAACTACTGTGATACTGAATTTTTACCGACACCACCTATAATAATAATAATAATAAATGGACAATTAAGAGTGTTTCATCATTCTGGCTGCATGCGGAAATAAGGAAGCCTATGTCTGGAGCAGCTGGGAGTCTATACAAAAATGCTGCGTTTTCTTCAACACACTATAAACAGTGAGACTTTTAATCTGCTGTAAAACCCTCTATTCAGATTAAGACGGAACAATTGAGAAAATATCTAATTGTGTTTTTTAAACCACTATTTTAATTTAAATGCAAATATTTTCCACACATGATTTTTTCCACCAAAAAAATATTTTTTTCACACTTGATTACTAAAGATCATGTGCCAGCCTGACAATTTACAAATTCAGCATTATGAGAAATAAATTATTAAATTGTTAAATAATGTCTGATAATTTAGGATATCATTAAAATGATAGCTATTATGATTTAAAAACAGAGCTCTTTCAAATGACAATGTCCATATATAAACATTCATTGTTCAACCAACCTCCAGAGTGCCTTTACAAAAATAAACATTAGAATTCATCATCCAAAGGCCTGATTTTTGTTTTGAACATGCAAAAGTATGCACATTTAAGTAGATATTTCATTTATATATTTTTCATGAAATTTCCATTAAAAAAATATTAAGGATGTCCATGACCAAAAGTTGATGATTTGTTATGACCGGTTTCCCTGTAGTGCCTTGTCTTTCTAACTCTTGAGCTTTTGAGGCAAAAGACTGTAGGTGAACAAGGTAGAAAGGTTTAAACTGACGCCTATCATCACGAAATTCTTCAGCTGTTTATGTACATTAAGACAATTACATTTTGTATTGCAAGCTTTCTGAATTTGTTTACCTATGCAAATAAGGCACTGGCTAATGCACACATTTTCAGAACAGAAATATGAATATTAGATAACTTTTTGCTTAAATTTATTGACATTTTAGAGTCAAAGCTTTTCACAAAGAGGGATTATTACTATATAAAATCAGAAAACAGCCATGACAATAATACAGTTTTTATCATGTTTTCAGGAACAAAATGTTACATAAATAAGGCTACGAATGATACATGAATAAACCCCTCTGTAAAACACTTCAGAATATAGACAACAGTGGAAGATTTAGTGCTTAGGTCCAGCTGAGATGAAGATTTCTGACTGATAATGAGAAAAAAAGGTCTTTAAATACACACCAACCAGCCATAATATTAACACCACTGACAACTGAAGTAAATAACATTGTCTAATTATTGCATTACAATGGCACTGATCATGGGTGGGATATATTAGGCAGAAAGTGAACAGCAGGTCTTGTGCAGTATTTCAGGTGTGCAGTAGATAGCATATAACAAAAGTGATCAAAGAAAGAACAACTGGGAAATTGGTGACAGGGTCATGGGCACCCAAGGCTCACTGATGCATGTGGGGAGTGAAGGCTGTGGTCAGATCCTATATAAAAGCTACTGTGGTTTAAAAAGTGAATGCTGACTCTAATAGAAAGGAGTCAGAACACAGAGTGCACCAGTCAGAGCTGTTGCAGCAGCATGAGGGATCTACTTAATATTAGGCAGGTGGTGTTAATGTTATGGTTGGCCAATTTATGGTAGTCTTACTGAAATCTACAGACTCAGACAGCCAAAGTGTAGCAAAACAAAAACCTACATGTTTGTTTATGGTGGTTTACTTATCTATTCTGAACAAATGTGTGTTATGGAAGCAAAACAGCCTAAAAGCTCAGAACTGACCCGTGCATGAAGAACAGTGTTGGTTCCGTAAAGCAGCGCTGCTCTGCTGCACTGTAGCGTTAGCTAAACACTTAGCCAGCTAGCTAAGATAACCAAACAGCTCACCACTAGGCTAATATGCACGCGATCGAGAAACACAACGGACAGTAATAATATAAAGCACCACGCTGAACAAGATATAGCTAGATAAAACATCCAAATGCCGGCTTAAAACCCAGTCAGCTCCTCACACGGTTTTACACAGTCACAACTGGAATAGCCTTCGAACTACCGAGGAAAAATGAGAATAAAACCTACTAAAACCAGAACAAAAAAAGTCACAGAGCTGACATATTTACATTTCGTGATGTCTTTACGTAAACGGCGGTACCTGCTCGTGTTCATGTCTATAAAATCCTCAAAACATTACCTTAATCCGCGATCCAGTTCTTCAGCACTGCTTTTCTTTTCTTTCGCCGTTTTCAAAAATTTCCGCCAACACGCCCTGTCAACGGACGACGCTGTGACGTCACGGGCGTTACGAACAAAGCCTAAATGATTATTTATTTTTTCATCTATTTTTAGATACAACAATATTTGTACACGTTTATGTACAAATACAGTAATAAAAATAATAATTAAAATTAAACGTAGCACCGGGACCGTGTTCGCCGAACGCGGGGCGTTTACGTTCCTCGGAATGGGCGGAGCTACATAGCTCATATCCTGCCTGCGTCCCAAACTCGCTGAAATAATACTAAACAAAAAGAAACTTAAAGGATCGGAGCTTTCGTTGTGTATCGTATTTCTATATGTACGAAACAGTTTAATTGCATTTTTAGTTTGTGTGAGTTTACGGGTTTTTATGTGAGAAAGAATCTCGTTATGAAACGCTTCCACTTTGGTTTGTGTAAAATTCCCTTAAATAAGAATAAGGGTCATACATAACATCAGACTCATATCAGCATCGGCAGACATTTGCACAAAAAACTGACATCAGTGTGGGACAGATGTTTAGCTGTCAGTGATATTTCAGGAGAATATGTGATGATGCATCTGTGTCAAATATTTAGGTGACTCTCTATTACTTTTATTATTCTTATTTTACCCAATTTTTAAGCTTATATCCAGATTAAGACTGAACAATTTGGAGAAAATATCAAACTGTTTTTAACCAGTATTTTAATTTAAATGCAAATATTTTCCACAAATAATTTTTCACAAATTTTCACCCACGCCTTTTTTCCACCAAAAAATTTTTTTTTCAGACTTGAGTACTAAAGATCATGTGCCAGCCTGACAATTTACAAACTCAGCATAATGAGAAATCAAGTAATATTAAACTAAATTATCAAATAATGTCATTCAGATTCAGATATAATAATGATAACATTTGGACCACCTGCCTAATATTGAGTCCCCTCTTTCTGCTGAAACAGCTCTGACTGGTGCACTGCGTGTTCTGACTCCTTTCTATCAGAGTCAGCATTCACTTTTTAAACCACAGTAGCTCTTCTGTGGGATCCAACCACACAGGCTAGCCTTCACTCCCCACATGCGTCAGTGACTCTTAAGTGCCCATGACCCTGTTGCCAGTCCAGCAGTTCTCCTTTCTTGGATCATCCATACCTGGAACACTTCACAAGACCTGCTGTTTTGGAGACCACTTAGCTGTCTTGGCAGCACAATAAGGCCCTTGTCAACGTGGCTCAGATGTTCACTTGCTGCACAATATATCCCACCTCCCTGACAGGTGACATTGTAATGAAAAACCTAGATAGTCAATGTTATTCACTGTCCCTGTCAGTGCTGTTAATGTTATGGCTGAACAGTGTATAGCAGTGTTTTCTTTATAATATTATTGGCATTAAATCATTTGGCTTGTTGTCTTATTAATCCCACACTGACCCCTCCTGTAACACACATAAGTCCACCCACCAGCAACTGCCAGTAAGGACAATGACCCTGTTTGCACAAACAGAAGATAGTTCTGCATGTGCTGTGAAGACAGAGCATGGACATATAAGTCACAGGTTCTAGAATTATTAAGGAAATGAATACTTCAGAGACCCAAAAAGACATGACTAGAGGACGATGCAATGAATTAGATATCCATGATGATTTCACTGCGGACGAGCATCCTCTGTATTCAAATGGTAAGTCAGTGTTTGTCCTTTTAATACTTAAAACCGTTCAGTCAGTTTGTTATTATTCACTCTGGGTAATGAAAAGGTTTGAGTAGGTTTAAGTTTTTATAAGATTGATTGTGATTGTATTTATGTGAAACACTAACATTCATCTTTATTTGATCATTTCTGACAAAGGTTTGAATTGTTTATTATTACAGACACTTTTACACTGGGCCTGGTGTTGTAACACATTTTGGACTTTTCCCCTCCAGACTGGAATCCTCTTGTTTAAGAAACTGCTTGAATTAAATGTTGTACATTCCTAATTTAAACACTGACTGCAAGCTGCCCAGTCATTGAAGCAGCAAAGCAACCCCAAACCATAACATTTCCACTAGCATGGTTTACAGTTGGTGTGGGGCTCTACTCCTAAAAACCTGTCTACACAACATGTGTACCATTACTGTAGCGAAACCACTCTTTCTTTCTACACTCTTTCTTCCAGGCCTGGTCTTTGCCTAGATATAAGGTTTAAATAAGATCCAATTAAGGTTCTAAACAATGGCACCTAATCCAGAACACCAGATTCTAATTTTATGGACTTGAAGGTGTGATAATTGTAAGGGTGTACTTTCTTTATGCATGTGAGTGATTTTTTTGTTTATTATACATATTAAATGATACAAAATGTCAGTTTTGCATGTCATTAGTTTGAGAATAATTATCTTCATCTGCAGGCATTGTATCAAATAGGGGAAGTGTTTGCTTGTAGTGTGTATGTAGTGTATGTTTAAAAAAATGTTTACACATAACTATATAATATTGTTGGGCCAATATATTCTTTCATAGGGCCCAAAATGTGGCTATAACTATACTTATGACAGTTGTATCGACTTACGACTTATTCAAATGATGATTCATTTGACAGAATGTGCTGACTGATGATATTTCCTGTTTATTCTCTTGCAGCATCTAGATTCAAGGTCAGAGATGGACCCAGGACAAGACCTTACCGACTGGCAACTATAAGCGTGGGCCTTCTGTGTGCTGTATTCCTCATCATTATAATCGGACTGAGTGTTCACAGTCAGTATTCACTGAAATTAAGGGTGTCACAATATACCTGTACTGATGGTAACAGTGATATTTAAAAACTCCAACAGTAGGTGGTGGTATTGCTCCTTAATGCTGGTGGAGCCACTGCTTTAGAGCAGCATGTTTACAAACAACAGTTTCAGTCGAGCGTTGATACTGACTCTGACCATAAATGATTCCAGTGTTTATGACAGTGGTGTTATTTTATTACAGTTTCATACATTTATATTTATTCATTTGGCTGACGCTTTTATCCATAGCGACTTTCAAGACATGGAGCATTTTAGTGGGAAGGTACCTTGCTCAAGGGTACCTCCGTAGTGTCCGTACTGGGACCTTCAGGTCCCAAGGCCAGTGTCCTAACCACTAGGCCACCACTGGCCCCTACAGTTTTATATCACACATATATTACTTTCCTGAAATAGTTGAAATGTTCAGTTCAAGATGTTGTCAGTGGCACACAGATACATATATATCACCATGATATTGTTATCATCATTTTATTTGGCTACAATAATTGTGTAGAGAGAATCTGATATCTAGGCAGCTCTAACTAAAATGTTGAATAGTTTTCACCCATCACACTAAAAACCATTAGTGAGTTAGTGACCACTTAAACAACACTGAGCATTGATCCTGCCACTTCTTCAGTTAACAGGGTGACCAACAACCATGACAGCCTGTCTCTCAACTCAACAAGGTTCATTTCTCAGTTCGCACAGCTCAGATCAGACCACAAAAGCCTGCTCGAGTCCAAAGATGCACTTCAGAACAAGCACAATGAAGACACACAATTGATCAGATCTCTCCAGGTAAACCTGGACACGGAAAAAAAACAGAAGAATGAACTGCAGTCCCGGAATCGCGACTTACAGGAGGATAAGAAAAAACTCAATGCTCAGCTCAAAAGTCTTGGTGAGTTTTGGTCATGATGCATCTAGAATCATAAAAAAACATCAGTACTGTTTATGACATATTGCAGAATTACACATTAAATTTTAAATTAAATTATAAACTATTTGTCATTGTGAACACACACCATCACACAAAGTGCACCACAGCAAAATGTGACCTCTGCATTTAACCCACCTGGGGCAGTGGGCAGCTATCAAGAGCACCCAGGGAGCAGTGTAGCATAACAGTGCCTTGCTCAAGGGAACTTCAGTGGTACACGCGCAGGAACATGCGACCCTCCAATCACATGGGTCAGAAGGTCCAAGCAGGCTGTGTTAAGTAGCCAGAGGTTAAATGTTTTGACCTCTTTAGCATGTGTGCTTTTCATTATTTTAATTGCCCGTTGTCAGCTGTTTTGTTGAGCAAACCTAATGAAACTTTAGAAGATGTGAGTGAATGTAGCCAAGTATAAACTTTTAAATTTTAAAAAATTAGCTTGAGATATTTTATTTCTTGAGATATTAAGATGTGACCGTTGCAGTGTCCCTATTGATTACATTTTATGAAATTTGACATGCTTCCAAAGAATGTTGCATCAATGCAGTGTCTAATTTTGTGACGTTTTGCATCACAAGATATTAATGTAAAGCGTTTTGGAATGATGTTATTTACTCAGTGGCAGAATTGAATTGCAATGAGGTAAAGTCATGTGCCTCCTAGAGGCCAACTTGCCATATACATTTTGCAAAATGAGCAAAAATTCAGGGGGTGGTAACAGAAAGGGACATGTTTATTGTGGACTGCAGCAATCAAATCAAAAAGAACAACTGACTTAGAAGCAGACTGGATCTTACAGAAAGACTGTAACTTCACAGTGGCTCCTAGTGGAGCCGATGCAGCTCAAGGGGTTCAACCAATTTTAATCAGAACCCAGTGCTGTTCTCTTATGATGAGCATCAGAATTCACTGTCACTGTCTGTTTCTGGCTACTAATAAAAGCATGCGGGTTCTACATATAGTAGAACATCTGGCTGTGTTTAAGGACGTTCAGGATCTTTACATATATTTTACATATCATCGCAACTAGTATCTCCAAAATTGTAACTTTACAAGAACGCAAAACCGTTTATGTATAAGTTAATGGAAGAACATTTTAAAACTAGTGATTTTGGAGCATTTCTATTGAACTGTTCATCGTGAAAGTGTAACACAATGTAAAGGCCAGCTATGGCATTAATGAGGTGGTCAGCGATAACATATAGGGTACATATATTTTTTTTATTCAGATCTCTATTTCCTTAAATGTTGTTTGTTTGGTTAAGTCTGTTGAATTATGTTGTGATGGAAAGAATACAATCGTAAGTCATCAGGTGCAGCTTTATTTATTTTCAATATGAAATGAACAGCTGGAACATTTCGGAACAGCTGATGATGTAACACCTGGGGGAACAGTCATGTGATTTTTCCCTTTTGATACCGAACCTTGAAACAATGCTTTAGAACAGAAGTGTTACTAGGTTTTTGGAGTGTTTCCAAATGTTCCTAGTTCCCAAATCAGTTTTTTTTTTCGGTCATTTTGTTTTCATGTTTCTTAGTTGTGTGTTCTTTTTTCATTTATTCTCCTATCTCATTAAAACAGAAGAGAACTGTGGCCAGTGCCCAACAAACTGGCTGCTGATGAACAGCACCTGCTATTTCTTTGCTGTGTCTGACACTCTCCCAAGGAAAGGCTGGGCCGGAGGCAGACAGGAGTGCACCAAAAAAGGAGCCGATTTACTCGTCATAGACTCGAAAGAGGAACAGGTGATTTTTCTTGATGACATTTTTCTTCCCATGCTGAAAGATTCAAGCACCCATTTCATGAAAAAGAACTTAAAATAATACAAAAGTACATACAAAATACACTTCCAAAGGATCCTGTTTACGCTTCACTCCAAACATGGAAACTAAGCTAATTCCCCTAATTTCCCTCAAAGGACAAATCAGTTATTATCTTAAGCTGGAACTTCCTGTTTTACCGGTTCAGCCTTCAGCAGTTTGTATTATATACTTTATTAATCCTCAAAGGTAGCTTTGAATCTGCACTTTACCCATCCAAAGCAATGAGCAAACACACCCAGAACAGTGGACAGCCACACAGCCACATGCTCGGGGAGCAGCTATGGGTTATGGGCCTTGTTCTGGGGCTTATTTTTCTGTGTATGTAAAGAAGGAGGTGCTGTTTATTTACTGTCTCCTCCCACATTTTCTTGCTGGGTCAGGGAATTAAACCAGTGACCCTTTTGTCACAAACCCACTTCTATAACTTTAGCTTATGGCTGCTCCAAGGACAGAGGTCATTAACATACTTCTTAAAGACACAGTAACAAAAACAGCCCGATCACATCTAAGCAGAGAGGTTGCAAGTCATGTAAAAATTAATAATATTGCATAAAAATATGAAAAATGTAGTATATGAGCCCTTAAGACTCTCCCCCATTGATCAACACATCACTAAAATAGAAAATTATTCCTCAAACGTTGACAAAAACATCAATCAAAATAAACTTAATTCACAGCTGAACTTCTGCTCTAGACATTGTGGTAGTTTCATATTCTTTCCCAATTCAGGATAATAGATTGCATGCCAGTGAACATCCAACATGAACGTTCATCCAGTTACCACCAATTGATTGTTGCTGTCGAAGAAACTGGGCAGCCAGAGTTGCTCTCAAAGTGTGTTGATAATAAAAAAACTTTATTTCCAATCTCTCCATTTAACTAATGAACTTATTAACAGTCCCTCACCGAGCTGAACTGCGTGTGATGAAACAGGGAAATCACTAAAATGTGCAGAGCAGTGGGACCCCAGAAGCAAGATTTGGGAAACACAGCTCCTTAATATTATATTTAATACATAAATCTGTAATATCACAATAATCCATACTTAATAACCAGAAAATGTTTGTTGTCACCCATAGGAGTTCATTTCTGACACCTTAAGGGCGCTCAGATACAATTTACAGTTCAGTTATCGAAATGGATTCTGGATGGGACTGAAGGACGACCATACAGAGGGGGTCTGGAAGTGGCTGAATGGGACTGCAGTGACTGAAGGGTAATTATTTTAACTGTATGTATTGTGCAGGTTTTTGAGTATAAAGCATAATTTTTGCTCCCTTTATATACAAAAATAAATGCATTCATTTCAAATAGTGTAACCCACATACTTTCAATGTGTAGGCTATGTTGGTGCTAAGCTAGGGGGCAGAGTCAAACATTTCTGACAACAACAAAATGGCGACAAAGGAAGATGTGGTATTAATGTCAAAAGAGGTCAAAGTGGAGGCTCTGGGTGATTGAACATCATATAGATGTTTAAAATTTAAAAAAACACACCCTCTCCCCAAAATGTTTTACCATTTTAAAACGGTATTTGTCATGTTTCGCTTGAGCTATTGGCTAAACGACTTCCGGTGGTACTGTTCTGTTTTTTTACGTAACCCTAAACTTGATGAAATGAACACAGAGAAAAGGAAAGAAGCTCTGTCCGTATCTGTATACGCACTTAATGTTTAACAGAAAGGAGACTGAATGTCCCCGTCGCAGATATTATGTGCCCCTGTGCCTCCGTCCAACACTCACATTTTGTTTATTGTATTACACATAACTCATTAAGTGGGTGCGGTAATTGCAATTTGTTCACGCAAATTGAAATTTGAATAATGTTTACTATGTACAATTTTAAAACAACACCACTACGGCAGATTAAACAATGTAACACAATTAAAAATGACTTTTTACCTCCAGAGAACCACTGCTCGAGACT
This sequence comes from Arnoldichthys spilopterus, assembly GCA_037974385.1. NCBI lineage: Eukaryota > Metazoa > Chordata > Actinopteri > Characiformes > Lepidarchidae > Arnoldichthys > Arnoldichthys spilopterus. The sequence continues at coordinate 32,169,336 of JBBPDA010000001.1, forward strand.
ACATACAGAACTAGATGTACCACACAATACGACCACCACAAACTTTTAGTGGTTTTGGAGATTGAATTGTGTCAGTTGCAACATTCCTCATAGATGGGATTAAACTAAATTTTGGTGTCTTATTTGTTGAGTAATAGATATGAGCAAATGCTGCCAAGTGTAAGCACACTCAATTAAAAATGTTTTTAAATGTAATTTAAATGTTTTTTTTTTCATTTTGGCATGTTAAAATGTGTCGACTGAAATGCCCCCATTGTTGAAATAATAAAAAACAATTGCCATGCTGTGCACAGCCTGTTAAATAAGGAGGCTGAACCTTTATATTATGAGATATTAGAATGAAACTTGAGACTAGATTTTAGCACTGACATTATTCACTAGGTGGCGCTACAAATAAGTCATCATTAGCAATGAGGGTCATCATGCACCTTCTAGTGACCAACTAGCCACACAAAATTTGTAATTATTGGCCAAAGGGTTTTTGAGAAATTGCTGTGTGCCTCCTGCACTGCACAAAGCTCTTATTGTGTATCATCCATGTGGAGTCACACCAAGCTTACTGTGGAGTAGAGGAGTCTCAGTGTAGGAGATACTCCACCAAACATCAGTGCTCATAATTATGTATAAGAATCAAATCTGATTTATGCTAAAAGCTTACATTTTCTTTACATCCTTTATGAATTACAGGCTATTTTATATTTTAATATATTAAGATAAAAAGGTTTAAGTTGCCTTTTTCTTTATGTATAGATACTGGATGGATGGAGAGCCAAATGATGACCTGGGCATTGAGGATTGTGCAGCTGTCTATCCTACCACAAATCCAGTGAAATCCTGGAATGATGTTCCCTGTTCACACCCGTTAAAATGGATTTGTGAGAAGGAAGTAATTAAACCATCATAGAATCCACAATAATCCTCTAATACTCTACAGAGAAGACACTTCACTGTATTGTATTGTTTATTTGCTGAATTTAACATATTGGTAAAAAAAATAAATCCTAAAATGTGATTTTTGCAAAAGTTATGGCATGTTTTCTATATATATTTCTCCACTATTAATAATATTGTGCAATAAAAGTGAAAGAAAAATGTAATACACCCCCAGGGGGTGTAAGTTGGGACACTGTGAAAAATGTAAACAACAGAGTGCAATGATTTGTAAATCTTATAAACCTATTTTATATATATAAGAAAACAACAAATCAAATGTTTAAACTGAGTAAATGTAGAAAAAATGTTATTTTGAATTTAATGCAGCAACACATCTCAAAAAAGTTGGGCCATGCTTACTGTGTAGCTTCCCCCCTTCTTCTAACAACAGTCTGTAAATGTCTGGGAACTGAAGAGGCCAGTTGCTAGACTTTTGGGAAGGGACGATTGACCCATTCTTTTCTAAAATAGGATGCTAGCTGCTCAATGTCCTTGGTCTTTGTCGTATTTTTCACTTCATGATGCTCCATATGTTTCCAGTTGGTGGAAAGTCAGCACCCAGACTTCTACTACAAAGCCCTGCTGTTGTAATAGATGTAGTATGTAGTTTAGCATTGTCTTGCTGAAGACCCGCCCCATATCATCAGAGATAGGCTTTTGAACCGATCACTGATAACAAGTCAGATGATTTTCTCAAAAGAAAACAGTTCCACCAGTTTTCTACTTTGCCTCAGTCCATTTTAAATGAGCTTTGGCCCTAAGAAGTATTTCTGGATCATTTTCATATATGGCTTCTTCTTTGCATGATAGAGCTTTAACCTGCATTTGTGAATGGCATGGCGAACTGTGTTCACAGACATTGATTTTTGGAAGTGTTTCTGAGCCCATGCAGTGATTTCAATGACAGAAACATGTCTGCTTTCAATGCAATGTCATCTGAGGGCCCAAAGATCACAAGCATTCAATATTGCTTTTCTCTTTGAAGTGCTCCTTTTATACCCAATCCACTGTTTTCACTTACTTTTCCTACCTTTTATTGCAACATTCCAACTTGTCTTTGTGTTGCCATTAAATTCAAAATCAGCTCATATTTTTTATGTAATATGTTTCACTTTCAACATTTTATGTTTTATATGCTCTGTTGTGAATGAAATATGGGTTTATAAGATTACATGAAAACCATACATGAAAAACTAAAGCAAAAATAATTTGCTTGTTTACTCACCATCTCAAAGTTATGTAGGAGAAAAAGAGTCTATTTTATAATACACTTTTTATACATTTAAAATAATAATATAGAAAATAAATGTTGATAGTGCTTCTATAACAAACAATCTAACTTCTTTGAATGTATCTTGTCAGGGCAAGTTATAAATCAAAAACAAGACAAGTAAATTAGCTTTAAAATGACATGAAATATGAAAACACATCCAGTGTGGAAAGCAAAAAAGAATGCTGAATTAATGTAATATCTGCACAAATCAGGCGGTTTTATTATGATCACATTAATGATCATTTTCAGTGAAAACATTTTGAATACTAGTAAACTTTCTGCTCAGCTTCCAAATATAGCAAGATTTCCTCTAAGAGAGTTAGTCATTAAGTAACCTTATTAATTAGGAAAATGACTAATCTGAATGATCATGAAAGACATCTTTCTGTAGAAAAAGATTTTTCTAGAGGCTTAAACATGTATTACTGTTTAACAGCACCAGGTGAAATTAGTAATAAACCTATGTAATCAGTGTGACATGCCTTGCATAGACTCTACACACCCCGCCTTGACTCTAGTTATAAAAAGAACAAATTTGCATCTTTTTTCCCTGGGAGAGAGAATGCAGAGAACAATAAAAACCTACTTAAGGTACAAAATCAGACCTTAACACCATGGTTGTACCCTGGAGGGTACATTTACATTACTTTTTGAATGAACTGTTTGAATAACATTCAATTACTAGAAGAACCATCATCACTCCTCACAAATAATTAAATAAACATGATTTTACTTGTTTACACATTAAAGTCTTTATACACTTTTTTTTTTTTTTTTTTTTACAATTTTACATTTGACATTATACTTAATGGATATGCACTACCCTCCCTTTATTAAGTCTTTCGATTTGTCTGCTTGCAGACACACAGTGATCCAAAACAGAAACCCTAAAATCTTCCTGATAATAAGTCTTTGGTCTGTCTTTAAGAAAACAGTTTGGCTCAAATCTACAATCACTTCTACACATGATCTGGACCTGCTCTGTACTGTCAGTTCATGTGACTGATATGGACAGCTTAGGCTGGCCAACTTATAGCACAGCAAAGTGGTGCCTTAAATTCTTTAGGATCTGCTGAGTGTCCACATGCTCAGGGAAGGCATCCTCAGACTTCTGGGCAGCCATGTAGCTACTCTGAAGATCACCCACCTGCCACACACAAACACACACACACACACACACACACACAAACAGAAGCATACATAATAAATGTATTAATTAAACATTTATATCATAAAAACACTTTTAGTTTAGAAAGAATAATGATAAAAGCAGGGACACCAGTTACCGGGTATTAAAACATCTAGATCAGAGTTTCCCAAACTATTGTTTTGGGAACACACGTTCTTAAAATGACAAACCAACGCCACCCAAAATCACAATAGGCAAATTTGTACATAATTGTATGTTCCTGAACATTTTTTTTTTTGCCATTTCAAAATCACCACTATTATCTTTAACCAGCTATTTGACAATTGTTACTATAAACTCTTTCTCCTCTCACCAGTGAAACAAACAGAATGCATGCAGGGTTTTCATACTAAAATCAAGGTTATTAGTACAATTATCAGAGCAACACACTCAGTTCAGTAGCTGTAGCAAGGTCTTTAGCTGGCTCTTTCTTTTTTACTAGACACGCATCCATTTAACATTTAAGATTATTTATTCATCGCATAAATAGTTACACATAGTACAACATGCAGTGAAATGTACCTGATCTTTGCTAAGACTGCACATTTAAACAGAAGTTGGGAAATTAAAGTTAAATGTAAAGTAATACAAATATTTTGGATAGATTCCTGAAAAATAGACATTAAGATGTAAACAATAACTGTACATTGTACAGAATCTGGGGGAACTATGGCAGAAACCGTGAGTATGGCAGAAAACCAATGGCACTTGTGTGGTTAAAAGTTGTACTGCAGATAGAGATCTTATATAAAAGACAATATTCTGCACATTTATTTGGCGACACAAATAAATTCTCCTGTGATCCACCTGTAGGTCACGACCCAGTTTTTGGGAAACACTGAACTAGAGAGTTCCAAAATTGCACTTGCTTTTGCTGAGAACAGTAATTAACATCAAGAACAAAGTAAGTAACATCAAGAACAATACATTTCAGTATTCCTTACCTTATCTGACAGTATAGCAAAGTTAAAATGTGGTTCATACATGTGAGGAGCCAGAGATGATGCTGTCTGTAGAAAAGCTTTGGCCTGTAAAAAAAAACAAGAAGAGTATTTTGTAATTTAAACTTGTTTAAAATGGCCAATGTAAAACCTCTGCACTGCTTTGTCATTATTACATAAGGAAGCAGCATTTTTAAATAATAATTTAGCCTGTATTAAAGAAATAGTTCAGACTTTAAACACATAACAGAGTGACACATAACACATCGCTTGGTTTGATCCAACAAAGTGCAAAACCTATCATGGATTACAGAACATGCATTCCATTGCTGCACATAAACTGATACATAAAACATAACCACTGTAATAGTGCAACTGTGTAATGTGTAAGTGCTTAAAGAATTTATCAAAAAAAATGCTTTGGTTGAAAAAAAATCTTGACATGGTCATAGTGCACAGTTCAGAATATACAAATAGTGAGCTCCACATTATTGAGTCTCAAACATTCAAATCTACACTATGGTCTTTATTATTTTCTGCACTGTGATGAAAAACAGTCCTAGTCATTTGCACAAACTGTGATTCCCCACCTGCTCAATGCGGCCTTTCCGCAGCTCCAGTACTGCTAAGTTGTTGTAAGCCTCAGCATGATCGTTATTGAAAGCCAAAGCTAGTTTAAAGCATTGATAAGCCAGAGGCAAGTCACCTATACCCTGTGTGGGAAATATAACAAGATAAAAAGGTGATTAGAGCATTTATTGGTTCATTTATGATTACTGTTAACTTCAAGTGACGAAACTGTTCACATTATTATTACTCTTTTTCTGAAAGTATTGGTGTTGAGGCTGGATCAATAAAGCTGACGCACCACTGCAACATGGCCAAGATTATACCAGACGTCTGCTTGTTCCTCATCACTCGAAGCCAGGGCTAATGCTCTTTCAAAGGAGGACAGAGTCATATCATACTGCTGAGCGTAGAAGCAGCATAGGCCCAGGTTGTTGTACAGCTGGCAGTTATACACACCCATCTGCAGCAACCGTCTGAAAAAGAGAAAGGCAGAAGAGGGAGAAGAAGAGAGAGAGCGTGAACCAGGTGCAGTAATTATAGTGCCATATAACCTCTCATCTTCAATAATCTCATTCCTTCCATTAAAACAAACAAACAAAAAAATAAAACCTGTAGAAGCGCAGAGCAATCTCTGGCTGGTCTGTGTAAAAGTGGTTGCTTCCGATGCAGGCAATGGCCTCCACATGTGTATTGTCCTGCTTTAAGACATCTTTGTAGTACTCTGTGGCTGACGTGATGTTATTCATTTCCTGTAAGAGATCACAGTTCTGTTACCATGTTTGGAAAATGGATATGATACTTTGCTGTTTTAGTATGTCATGTATTGTAACTAGATTACTTTCCATATACATTTGGGCTATTTCTATTATGATATATTTGTTAACATTTCCACACAAATGATATGCAAATGATTTCAAATGATGCCAAAAACGTAAAAACCGACAAAATGGACCACGCAAACGCTGGTTCAGCAACACTGTTTATGGAACAGGTGGAAGACAAGTCCATTGAGGGAGAACCAAAGACGTTGTCAAACAGTCCAAGGTCGACAGGAGATAACAGGCTAATGCAGAGGGTTAGGCAAAGAGTAAATACTAAGGCCAAGGTTGGTACACGGCAAGACTAAGGCTAGGGTAGGGTGCTAAGGCTAGGATGGCTCGGAATACTGCTTTCAACAAGTAGACTTCGCACCCTCCCTGCGTTGGATGCGAATTTAAGTAACCCCAGTCATTAGCTCCCTAATCTACACCATCTGAGGAATGCTAGATTTTGGAGCAAGGACCGGGGTGACTGGTGCCGACCACCAGGTGGCAGCACATCCCCAGGAGGGAATCTCATGAGATTTTATCCCAAAAACTACGATATCAAAATCTGATATAAAGACTTGCCTCATGAATGCGAGCAATTCCTGTCATCAAAGTAACTTCTCCTGGAAAATGGTCCAGTCCTTGTTTAAAGAGGTTCAGTGCTGTTATAGGCTGATCCAATCGCTGATATACCTGTGCACCAAGAAACAAGAAAACAACATCTTATTGTACAGTTTTATGTACATTTATTTGTTGTTTTTTTACATTTACATTTTACATTTATATGCAAAAAATGGTAGTGAAGGATGAACTCTTTGCACCTTTGCCAGGTAGAGGTAGGAATCTACAAACTCTTGGTGATTGAGGGCTGATCTGAATTGTTTTTCAGCTTCTCGATACAAACCAAGTCTGAAAAGACAAATATTCATCTTAAACTATTTATTTATTATATGCAAAACTTGAAATATACATTTGTATCATAGTTGCCACATATTTTGGCAAGATTTCATGTTCAGGATGCAATTAAAGGACAATATTTTTTAGGACAATTTATTTTTCATAAATGTGATGAACAATAGTGTGACAGACCTGTAATAGCACTTGCCAAGCTGGACTTTCCACCACCAGTCTTTAAACTGGGCATGCTCAGTGGCAAGAGCAGCCAGGTCCAATGCCTAAAAGGTTCCATAGTGAGAAACAATGTATGGACTGCAAGCAAGAATGAGTTAACATGTAGTGAAGGGTGGTACTTACATTTTTTACATCATTTTCATGATAGAAGATGTATTCAAATAAGGTCTAGAAAGAAAAATATGAAAAGTAGGGGATTTTTCATGAGCAACATGTTTTAATGTTTGGGGACTGCTGCAATTCATGATATAACTAATTATTTTGAGAGCTCTGAAATACCTTTGATACATTTGGTTTCTGGGAATACTTGGCCAAATTTAATCTGGACAAGTTTATGAATGGTCCATCTGGATTTGTTAGCATAGAGGCCTAAAATGATACAGAGAACAGGATTAATCATCAGACATACAAAGCATCAGAACATTCAAACATTCTTTATATTAGACTGAAATACCCTACAGTGCCCAGTCTGACAAATCTTCCAGATGCGCTTGTAACTGGACGGGCAGTGTTCGCAGTTCGAGGTGTTTTGATGGCTTGCTCCATAGTTCCTGGTCTACCAGCCTGAGTACTGGGCCTTACAAATCCTGTGATTGGGCGTCCTGATTGGGTCATTGGTCTTAAACACATAAGACAAATCTATTAACAAAAACCTTTAAGAAAAATATTTATGATAAATACATTCATGTGAAACAACAATTTTGATAATCTAACATTGAAGCAGGCAGCCTCCTAAAGTAACCTCAGTAAAGAATGCTGATTGACACACAATGTAATAAGTCTGCTTAACCTGCCATAATGAATGGGACCTATAGGTTCACTAAGCTGGCCTTTCTTTTCTGAGGAATAAGAATTATTTTTTTTTAATATCATGTTTTTAAAATTGTTATTAATTATTATGATAATGTGCTCCAAAAAAGGAAACAGTGAACAGTATTAGCTGTACCCATAGCTGTACCAATCTGTATTGATGCATCAATCAGAATAGCTCACAATCCAAAGTATCCATGTGACACATAAATATCAATGTTTGTGTTCATTCCACATTTAGTTTGACTTAATTTTACTGTGAGCTGTGTTTTGTACTGAGAAGCTGCTTTTGCCTATAACTAGACTGTGGTATTTGACCATTAATAATAAACTTTTCCCATTTTAATTTGTTTGCATGTGTGAGTTGATGAAAATGTAGCAAAAATTTCATCATATTTCATTCTGACCTCTGTATCGAACCCAATTGCATCTCTGCAAATTTTAAGGTATGGAAAATATATCGGATCATTGGCTAAAATAGTCTATGTAGGACCGAATTGTGATGAAACTTGTGATTTACATCCCTACTATGTATAATCTTGGTTCTGACTCTGAGCTTCACACAGAGACATAAAATGATACAGATGACTTTACCTGACTGAGCTATCACTCAAATTAATCTACCCCTATGCACCTGACAGCTGGAGAAGGCCCTCCACCCTGGCTTGTTCCAGGTAGCCTCAGTGATGTTCCAGGGCCTGATAAAAGCAAAGCATAACAAAGCATTTAAGGCATGCCAGTAATTTGTGAGAGCATTAGATGCCAGCACAGCGATGGTACTCACGTGCAACTTGCGCAATGGAACTTTCATCCAGCATTATTTCTGCAATCCCCTCCTGATCTACTTCAACTTCATCAATGTAAACCATCTCAGTCAGAGCCTTTGTCTTCAGACTCCAAGCCGCCTAAGAAAATCAGAACATTAAGTCAGTCTAATGTAGACTCAACATTACAAGTTTTTCTTCAATGGAGAAGATGGTCAAAGAAGCCCAACTACCTTGGCTTGCTATGAAATATGTAAAAGCAAGCTTTTATGAGTGTTAGAATTCACAAATGTCTATGAAAGACACAATTTCAAGCAGAAACACCTTAACAGGGCTATTAGTTTCCTACAACACATACGCAAAAGCGGATGGTGGGGTGGGGCTGGTGGTTAGGTTAGGTTTCTAACTAGGCACCTGCACCAATCACATTTCGCCATCAGTGGGGACTGGAGGTTGGCAGCAAGGGAACAGGATACACCTCGATAAAAACTAAACAGGGGCTGATTGATTGTTACCTCAGAAACATGAAGTGACGTATCATGTTCCTTGGCAAAAGAAAATGTAAAAGAGAGAGAGTTACTGTCACATACTGAATGCGATGCTACAGTGAAATAGCAAACCCTGTTTAATTTGGTTTATAAATTACTCATAAATTCATTTTTCACTATTATTGCATTTTATTACCCACTTCAGTGGTGTTAATGTAATGGCTAATCGGTGTGGCTGAAATGACAGGGGCAAGAAAAAATGGTGACAAATGTTTGGTTATTTGTCTGCAGTCTAATAGTAAAAAGAGATGAAGTTCCATAACCGGCGTCCAAGATTCAATGGTAAATCAATTGGGACACCTAATTGAAGAATAAAGGTGGTGAAAAATTTTTATTTTATTTTATTGAATTTTCATTCTTATATAACAGCAAGCAGTCACCCAAACTTAGGTGATGAACAGTGACGGAAGTTCACATTACAAACTCTAAGTCTGGACTGTTAATAAACCAATGGGCTAATACTGTATCTAACATTAACTTACCTAACCGATCTATTTTATTAAGTATTCAGCCACACGGTTATGTTTAAACGCTAAAGGAGTGTAAAATATTACAGGCAGTTCAGCTCAAATCCATCTAATCGGCTTAGTTAGCAGTGGCGTCAATTCCCTTAGCCTAGCCTAGCTCCTGAACACACTAACCTGGTCGTACGGACTGTCTTCCAGCACCTTTGTGCAAATATCCGAACATTTCTGAAACTTGCGTCGTCTAAAATAGCTCCAGGCAAGAAAAAGAGGGTCCATGGACACCGTCACCTCCATTTTGTATGGGGAAATGTATCAAGCGTAAAGATATCGAAGCACTAGCTAACAGTAAACACCCTCGCTCGTCCTAGCTTCACGCACCGCGTTACCTCGGCAACGGAGGGCCGGCAACTGCGCATGTGTTTTAGAAAAAGCATTACAGCACGTGTCTTTATTTTCTTTACCAATAACAAAAGGGCACTTCCCTGTATTTGATCGTATTTTACGAAACTATGCACATAATTTTGGATTTTTTACCTTCTCCCTTTGTTAAAGTAACAATAAGCCAGCTTAGAAACTGTTCCCCATCTGGTACGATTTTACCATTTCTACCACTGCTTTTAGGGGTCTCAGTAAGCCAGGCAACCCAAGCCTTAGTGAGGTGAATCGTTCCTGACTTTTTCCTTTTATATCTGACAAGCTTACAGAAAAATCACTAGGTCCATTAAGGTCCAGATATATAGGAACATAGAGTCTAAACTGAATCAAATTCACACTGCGGTTTCCAGAGGCATCGAGCTATGTGAGGATGGATATATATATATATATATATATATATATATCCATCCTCACCACATATATGGTGTTCAAATGCTGATTTGTAAGGGTACCTATTGAATATAAAGGCTCTAGTTTGTGCCAGAATTTCCAGGTAAAGGCTGTTTGTAGCATAATGAGCTCAGAATTCTATTGTTTAGTTTTTGGGCTCAGTGAGAGGCTCACACAGCCATACAGCAGCCTCGCTCCGTAGGTGAAGCAGGTAAGAGAAGCTTATATTATCTTCACTAAAGCAATTATCAGTTAGATTGTAAGTAATTTTACAATGCTTTTAATTTACAATAATATACGTCTACACAATAATATACTTTTAATTCAATCATTGTATGTTTGGTTAAACTGGAACTCTTGTTCTAGATTAGTCTAGCTAAACAGCTCAGTAGCTAAACAGTTTTAAGTGATAAATATATATCAATGTAGCCTATTAAATAAATAAATAAACAAAATCCCGCCAAAAATGCGCTGCCGGTCGAAACCGGAAATCACGTGGTGTTTCCCGCTAGTGTGTGTAAACTGGCCGCGCTGCTGGTGCTAGTGCTGCTGCTGCTGCTGTTGTTGTCGCTATTGTTGTCGCTATTGTTGTTGTTGTTGTTGTTGTTGTTGTTGTGAGCGCTGTCAGCATGTGGTGTTTATGAAACCTTCCAGTTTATTTAATCGTTTTGTTTGTGCGTCGCCCGAAGAATGTCTGATGAAGGAAAGGAGTCTACCCTATCCTCGCTAGTGGATGTAGCGGAGGATGAGGAGCTTCGTGAAGCTCTTGCAGTTCTGGCTGGCAGTGACCCCAACCAGTGCTCCTACTCACAGGTGAGCAGCACCTCAGTGACAACACAGGTGGTGCAGTTGTACGTCTCCGAAGCATCCAAACGGATTTTCAAACGAGTGAACTTAGCTTACCTGCTTTATGGTGCACAAACGGCTTGTATGATCCTTATAGAAGAGCCTGAGCTGTTGGCAGAGTTTCCTAGTCTTGCTCTTGGAGGCCCACTACCCTGCACAGCTTAAGCTTCCTCCTGCTCTCAACTAGTGATCAGTGATTTCTTACGTCATTTTTTGTGACAACAATATGAATTCTGCAATAACCAGTAAGACAAGTCACACCAGCCAAACTATTCAGCTTATTACCAATCCCTCACTGAGCTGAAGTAGGTATTAAACTGTGCAGGGCATTGGGCCTCCAGCACCAGGTTTGGGACACACTGCACTATTGAATGGTTTTGACCCTGTGTTGCAGGGGTACATGAAGAGACAGGCTGTGTTTGCCTGCAATACTTGTACAAGTGAAGGCACAGAGGCAGCTGGAGTCTGCCTTGCTTGTGCCAACCACTGCCATGATGGTCATGACATCTTTGAACTATATACCAAAAGGTATGGACCTCCAACACACTAGAGCACAATCAGGATCTGTTTTTATCCCCCTGTAACGTGTTGTCTGTGGTGTATGTTGACTAAAAGCAGACTTTAGGCCATTCATCTGTGCTAGTGTATTACAACATGCTCTGATTTGCTCTCATCAATGTCTTTGTTTTAACAGGAACTTTCGCTGCGATTGTGGCAACAGAAAATTTGGCTCATTTAAGTGCAAACTCAGTCCTGTAAGTTTGTTCTGGTCTTGTGCATAATTATGGAATTTGCACATGTCCGCCTCACTTTTTTTTGGATTTCTCTTGTATTGTAGCCGTCTTTCCCCCACGGTCTTCCTGTTGTAATATTTTCTCATTATTTTTATCTCTGCACTGGTTGGCAAATGTAACTCTTCCAACCAGGTGCCACCCAGCTACAAACAAAATTTAAATGGCCACTCCCCCTTCTAATAATCCTGGAAGGTGTCAGTATATTGTTTTCAGAATCCATTGTTGACTGCTGTGTTAATGCACTGAAAATCTGAACTACAGTATTTATGCTGAGATTTTTTCTCTTTACCACCACAGTGTCTTTATTCATATGCAAAGTGATACATTATGAATAGAAGAGAATTATTTTCGCCAAACTCTGCTGTTTTCCCTTATTAGTTTTCTTTGTTTATGTTGTGTTCACAGGAAAAAGATGATCAGAACATCAAGAACCTTTATAATCACAATTACATCGGACGTTACTGCTCCTGTGACCGACCTTACCCTGATGATGATGATCAGGTATGTTGGACAAGTCATTGCTCGGTTACATTGCTAGCATGTGCAAAATGTGTACATGCATTTAATAAAGGGCCTGTAGTCAAAAATGTTAATTTGTTTTATGTCATAAAGTTCTCTTATGCGGTTTATGCAGGTATGATGTATGTAAATGCTTTTCATTCTGATTGGCCGCCCTGTATTGTGCCTTAGTCTAAAAGCAGTACAGATGGACAGCGTGAATGGGTGGGAGTAAACTTTTGCAGAGTAAATAGGCGGATATATGTAAATAGGAGGGACGTGACGATACATTAGGCTCATGAGACAAAATGATATAAGATACTGGGTTCACAAGAACGAGAATATTATAAAAATATTTTATAGAAAAGTTCAAAAATGAAATATGACTAGAAAAAAAGTCTTTAATTTGACTGAAAGTAACAAAATGCTAAACAGTACAGTTGCGTTTTGAAATGTGACTATCTTTTCTGTCACTCTATCACCTTCTGTTGTTTCCACCAAGTTCCCAAAAACGCTGCCACACAAACAATTTAAAAAGGGGTGGGGCATCTTCTATACTAAATCTAGACTTCGTCATCATGCTGGCTGAAGGTGGATACTACTCAGCAACGAATGATGGGAAATATTGTCATGTTTTAATATCATGAGATCTCACAGCAGGAGATCACATACTTAGTAAATACGTTTTTTTGTGACACAAAAAGTGAATCAAACATGGGCTGTTTTTGCAGCTTCATTTCCATATATGGACTGGAGAGTGCTTTAATGATGATCATGCACTGCATTAAATTCCTATTTTACAAAAAGTGAGAAAAATTAGCTTTTTTAATGATCTGGGCCCTTAATGTCTCTCATTTCTTGTAAGAAAACCTCAGTGCAATAAGTGAGCCTGTGGGAATTTAAATATTACCTTTCCAATGTTGATTTCTGCTTTATTTTTTTGTTGCTTGAAGGTTGGTGAGGAAATGATTCAGTGTATTGTATGTGAAGACTGGTACCACTCAAAGGTAAGCTGCTATAAACCCTCAGAGTTTTCACCCTTAAATCCTTTGAGCTGTGATTTTAACAAGTGTTTCTCACCTTTTTTCAGCACCTGGGCTGCGCAGTACTGGAGTCAGAGGAGTTGCTGGAGATGGTGTGTGAAAGCTGTATGAACAGAGCTCCCTTCCTTTGGACCTACGCTGCTTTCATTGCGAGTATGTTGGCCTACATGTTTTCTTGAGTAGGATGGTTTAAAAAAAGTGTAGGCAGGGGCCCCCTGGTGGCGGTAAAGGTACTGCTTGTGGGCCATGATGTTATTTACAAAAAATACATCATTTTTAATTTGAAATTTTGTAATTGTAGTTCGAAATGAACATAAAATATTTGATTACATAATTGTGACATTTATTATTAAATAATACATTTTAGAGCACATTTAAATTAATCAGAACATTGTCTGGAGGCTGTGCTGCTCTTCATACTGAGTTCTTCTAATGTTTTGGTTCATTGTGGTAGTAATATACAATACTACATTCCTGCAGTACTATTATAGTAATATTGTGCTAATAATGCATCAGAGGGTGTAGGAACAATGTTTTCCAGCTCTGCGTTTTTCACAGAGGGGTTTGTAAGTCATCAGCAGAAGTTGGGGCTTCTGTGGGAATTGTTGTTTGACCTTGACCTTCATGGCTTAATTTCTTTCCATTGCTGCAGGAAATCTTTTCTTAATGTTTGGGGGAAAAAGTCTGTTTTTTATGAAATCTACATAATATTTCAGCATTTAGTTTTATGATGTATTAATTTATTGTAAACACACCTTTGTACCATTTAAGGTTATTCACTGTAATCAAACACTGTAGTGTGTGTAGGCAGATACTTTGTCTTGTTTTTTTGTGTTGAGTTGTGATAGAAGGTTTGGGTAATTTCATACATTTCAGGCATTTGTCAGTTTGGGGATGGCTGCTTTAGCATGTTTACAATACGATTTGCACTCATTTTCTGTTTATACTCATGTAATGTGTATTTTGCATTACTAACAGCACCTCCTGTAACAAGTAAAGAGGATGAAGATGTTATTGTGAAGGGTGAAGAAAAGGAGAAGGAAGCACCACTGTATCCATGCAGGAATGGGCATGATGAGCCTTCCACAAGTCAAGGCTGTCAAAAGCAGGTAAAGGTGAGAAGCAGACCAGAATATACACAGTGATTCTGCTTTGTTGGCTGCTAGTCCGTGCATGACCGCAGTGTACAAAAGTAAACATGAAATGTAGACTAATGCATTGCTGATTATCTTCTAAAACAAATTTGGTATTGGGGTTCTGAATTTCTGTTTTTAGCCACTAACTGTAATGTACATAATTCTCAGGATGATTCAGATTGTTTTGAAGGAATGTGTTTTCCCTCTGGAAGTCTGTGGCTTATTGCTCACCCTTAAAACTTGGTTCCGTCTGTCATGTACGTTATGGTGCACATGTGACCATAAGACTTCAGACCATTAATAGACCCTGGACTAGGGCTGAATGATTTTGGGACAATATCTAATTTTTATATATATATATATATATATATATCAATATATATCAATTTAAATGTGATTCTTTAAATTGATCTTTTTTTAAGGTGCTTTTTGTCAATTAAAGTGATTGTTTTTTTCATACTTGAGGCCTGAAAACACTCTGCATCATTAGATTTTATCATTATTATTATTATTATTATTATTATTATTAAATATAAAAGCAATTGTTGAGACATATCCTGGACCAGGAATCGAGACAGCAGCCAAAGACTGTTTTGGACCCTTCCAGGTACTCTTTGGGTCTTTCCAGGAGCACTCTGTTACCTCTTTACCGTGAGACCGTTTGAGGGGCAGTTTAGCGCTGTTGTCTAATCCTGAACCAGTTTCGACAGCCAAAGAACTGGCTCCCAGAAGATTTTGTTCCAGCGTAGCACGATCACTTTACAGTGGTAGAAACAAAAACTGCTTATGTCTGGGGCTGGGGATGTGATTACTGTGAACAACAAGACCAGCTAAAACTTTGTGAGTTCTTTCTAAAAACAAATTGCTATTTTAGCGTCTAGGCGAGTGAAGAAGAGCTTCAGTATTTGTTCTTTAATTGTTGTTGGTAAGGGCATGTATACAGAGGTGGAATGAGTGGAAAAGCAAATTAGACCTTTAGAAAGTTCTGAACTCTGAATCGGCACTAGCGCAGAGAAAAACTGGGTAAATATCACCTAACTTGGATTGATGGTTCCTTTTCCACCAGCAGGGGGCGCCAGTGTTGAAGCAATGTTGATTTATTAAAACTAAAGAAAACAACACTGAAATTAAACGTTATAACAATGTTCCCATTATGTCTAAGTGATTTCTGTTCCTGTTTCAGCAGCCCACTCCTAACGGGACTGGAGCTGTGAGCCACAAGAGGACTCGTGAGGACATGGAGAGGAATTCAGCGTGCCAGTCTGACATTTCACCATGTAAATTAAAAGAGCTTAAGGCCAAAGGCTTGGTGAGACCCAGGATTGGTGCAGTGTTCTGGCCCTACTACTGGCGGTCCAAGCTTTGCACTTGCACAGACTGCAAGGTACGTTTATGAACCTGTTCATCTTTTAAATGACATATGTAAATGGAAGAATACCACAGTCTCTGTGAAGTGGTAGATAATAGAGCTGTCCGTATCTTCCTCTTACAGCAGGTTGCACGTCTGGTTTACTCTGTATAAGAATCTCGAACAGGGTGACTTTTATATAATTATTGATTAGAGCTGCACGATACAGACAAAATATTAGTATTGCGATTATACCACTGCATATTGTGATCTTTTAATATATTAAAGTATCCATGTCACATTTCCGTAATTACAATGCCACTATTATTAAAGCTTCACAATATAGGTTTACTCCTGCTCTTCTTATACCTTTGACTAGATCATTCATCATTGGGGCCCCCTGCTCACCTGTCCTACACTAGTTTAACTACCAAGGACCATCTCAATGTGCTCCATATGCTCCAAGCAATAGGCCTTTAGCTGATGCCACCTCTATAACTGAGATTTTGTTAATTTTTGTTATCCAGTGTCAACAAGAGGAGGATGGGTTCTAAGTTTTTCCTCACCTCTGTCACCATTGGCTTGCTTATTATGGGTTTGGACTTGGAGTTTACCACTAAAAATGTGACCTCTGCCTTTAACCCATGCACATGTGGTGCAGCGGGCAGCTATCAGCAGCACCAGGGTAGCAGTGTGGCAAGACAGTACCTTGCTTAAGTGTACCTCTGCGATACCTGGGCTAGGACTTGAACCTGTGACCTTCTGATCACATGGGCAAGTCTCCGACCAATAGGCCACCACTGTTACAGAATCAACACATTTACATGAGGTCTGATGTAACCTATAGCCGTTTTGCAGCCTTCTGTGATCGCAGTATTGCAGAGACCAATATTGGAACAGTGATTGGCATAATATATTGTGCAGCCCTAACATGGATTACACATTCAGTTCTTACTCTGAAGCTCTATTTTGCCATGCTAGCTTGCAACAAGTGTTTTGACTAAGACTGATGTTCTTGTTCAGAGAGCGTATGTGGCAGCAGGTGTTCAGTTCCTGCTGGATGAGTCAGACACTGTGCTTGCGTATGAGAACAACGGCAAATCGCTGCTAAGGGAAGACTTACTCATGTCCTGCCTTAACTCCCTGGACCGAATTCAGCAGCTGGAGATCATTTACCGTAAGGAGGGAGCATAAACAGCTCTTTACTACTCTGTTTACTAATTCACTCATTAAACTGTACATTCTTTAACCTTAAAGGAGAAATTTTACCTGTTAAAAAAAAAAAATAAATCTTGCATAGTTTTATAATGAATGACACAATTTACATATCCAGTACTGAATTTGTAGAAAATATGAAGTTTTCTTCAAGCTATAGGGACAGTGGTCTAATTGTTCAATGTTTGAAACAAAGTATGTGATTATTTATGTCCCAACAGAGTACAATGACATGAAAACTGAGCTACAGGTGTTTCTTCAGGAATTTGCTGACCAGGGGAAGGTAAGGATATAATAACGTGGCTATGGGGCAGATATTTACTGGATATAATAACATGGGTATGGGTCAGATATGTACTAGATATAATAACGTGGGTATGGGTCAGATATGTACTAGATATAATAACGTGGGTATGGGGCAGATATGTGCTGGATGTAATAATGTGGGTATGGGGCAGATATGTGCTGGATATAATAACATGGGCATGGGGCAGATATGTGCTGGATATAATAATGTGGGTATGGGGCAGATATGTGCTGGATATAATAATGTGGGT
>JBBPDA010000001.1:32187129-32198493 GCA_037974385.1 Arnoldichthys spilopterus
CAGATATGTGCTGGATATAATAATGTGGGTATGGGGCAGATATGTGCTGGATATAATAATGTGGGTGTGGGGCAGATCTGTGCTGGATATAATAACATGGGTATGGGGCAGATATGTGCTGGATATAATAACGTGGGTATGGGGCAGATATGTGCTGGATATAATAACATGGGTATGGGGCAGATCTGTGCTGGATATAATAACATGGGTATGGGGCAGATATGTGCTGGGTATAGTAACATGGGTATGGGGCAGAAATGTGCTGGATATAATAACGTGGGTATGGGGCAGATATGTGCTGGATATAATAACATGGGCATGGGGCAGATATGTACTGGGTATAGTAACATGGGTATAGGACAGAAATATGCTGGATATAATAACATGGGCATGGTGCAGATATGTGCTGGATAGAAAAATGTGGCTATGGGACAGATACGTGCTGGATATAATAATGTGGGTATGGGACATCAGAGCAGCCCTGCTGTTAGGCTTAAATATTGATGTAGATTTTGAATTATTAATGTTTTGCAGCAGAGGATTTGCATTTGATTCTTGTCCTCACATAAAGTATGTAATTTTTAATGAAACCACTATTTTCTATTTTGCAACTCACCTATAGGAAGTGACTCCTGAGGCTATCTGCACCTTCTTTGAAGAGCTGCAGAATAAAAAAAGGAGACGATCCAGTACTGGGGAGTACTACTGCAGCTGAGCTGGGGTTTCTCAAGCCATTGTTGCATTTAACATCCTGGATGTGCTCCAGTTTTTTCAACACTTTTTTTTTGCCCAGTAACTGTTTTTTTGAATAAAAATGCAAATTCATAAGTGCTGCTGCTGCTGTTAAAGAGAGGTGTGTTCATAAGTTTAAAACCTTTATTGCACTTTATAAGCTGCTGGAGTGTTAATTGTATGCCTTTACCTTACTTGACATTGATGTGGAACTGACAGGACTGGATGAGCTAGTATACATTACTGCTCAAAAGTTTTAGAAGACCTACTTTTCCATTGTTTACTGGCGGTTTATGCAGTTTGATTACAGTGAATAACATTAAATTGTACAATGGTGAGTGTTTACAATAAATAAATACATCATAAGTTTAGGTCACCAAACACTAATATTATGTAAATCTTAGACAATGAGCTTTTTCCCAAGCATTAAGAAACTGGTTTACTTTCAGCTTTCCTTCTGCAATGGAAGCAAACTAAGCCTTGAAGGTTAATGCAAACAATTCCAACAGGAGCCTCAACTTCTGCTGATGGCTTGTAAACCCCTCTGTGTGAACAGAGGCAGCACTGGAACACATTGTTACGACACTCTCTGATACATTATTAACACAATACTGTAGTGCAGGAAGTAGTACTGTATACTACTATCACAATGGGGAGCAAAAGGCAAGGAACAAAGACAGATAATGAGTCAAAACATTAGAAGAACTCTGCAGTAGATGCAATTCATAGAAGAGCTGCACTGTCTCCAGACTTCAGCTCCATCCAGTTGGTTTGGGACCAACTGGACAGAAAGGGGGTAAAAGTAAAGCAGCAAACCAGGTCCTTCATTAATGGACAAGGCTTGTTTTTATATATATATTTTAGATATTTAAGAACTTTGATTACCAGGAATTTTATTCATATTCTCTGTAATCAAAGCTCCTAAATTACCAGTAAAAACTGGGAAAATTGGGTGTTTTAAAACTTTGCCAGTAGTGTAAGAGATTGTGATTAGGTGAGAAGTGAATATGCACTGAAACTCTCATTACTTGGCTAATAAGAGTCCATAGAATTTGTGACGTTTTTGGACATTGGGTGGAAAGAAGTGTTACAATAACCATTCCTTTCCCCAGCTTTCCACAATAAAGTGATTTTTTTTTTCCGATGACACCTATGTTTTTATTTCTAACAATAAAGATGATGGTAATAACCAGACTCACTGCAACAGAATAATACTGAAGCTTTATTCTGGAGATGCTCTCTAGCTACAAAGTTGGTCACCGTTGGTTTCCCTCTCTGAGGTAAAAGTAGAAAAATAGAACCAGTGAAAATTCATTACAAGAAATGCAATTATATATTAAAGTACAATTAACATACTTATTTTAAACAGGTGTATCAAACCACAACACATTTTTGATTTAAAGGTACCTAAAAAAAAAAATACTATCTTCAAAATGATGTACATGAGGCAATACAGGCAGTTCAGAAACTGACGGATAGACGCAGGCTCCTATGAAGGCTTGCATAGGCCAAATCACTTTAAGAAAATACCAGGCAAGGCACAGACTCTCAGGTCTTCTACAGTGTTAAATGGATGCAAGGATGAACCCTGAAGCCCTCACATCTCGTTAAAAGGGTTTTACGTCACTTTCTTAAACCGAATGCCATGTATTATGAAATGAATACAAGTGCTTTATAATGAAGCTTAACCCCTTTCTTGTGCCAACTACTGGAAATTGCTGAGCAGCATTTGCCTTGTTAAAGGGCTTTTCCACAGCACATGCACACACACATAGCACAATGTATCCAAACTCGCACTGGGTCGCTTTTCGTTATAGAGATGTTCATGCTCGCTCTGCAGCCAAACCATGAACTTGTCTATAAAGCATCCATGATGGCAGCAGGTGTCTGAAAATCATAGAATGTTAGATCATATAGCATGCAACTCTCATTTTGGGCTACCTAATGTCCTACTGCCACATCGCCAACACAACATTACCTATCAACATGCAGTGTAACAACAAACAAGCTGTCTTACTTTAAAATGTTATGCTGGTGAAACTATTGGTGGGGGGGTTCAGCCAAAAATTACTATGTGAAAATTTAAGTGACTTTTGGTCAACAGACAAAAACAGAAGTTGTCTGTTGAACAGAACTACCACACACAGATCAGCTGATACATTAAAACCACAGGCAGTTAACATTGAGATCTGGTTACTCAGGGGGGTGGGAGATATTAGGCAGTGTGTGAACAGTCAGTTGTAGAAGATAATGTGCTAGAAGAAGAAGCGTAAAGATCTGAGCCACTTTGACAAGGACCTTACTGTGATGGCTAGACCATTGCATCTCCAAAACGGCAGGTCTTGTGGAGTGTTCCAGGTATGCAGTAGTTAGTACCTGCCAAAAGTGATCCAAGGAAGAACAGCTGGTGAATCGGTGACTGGGTCATGGGCACCCGAGGCTCACTAATGCATGTGGGGAGTTAAGGCTGGCCCACCTGGTCAGCTACTGCGGTTTAGTAAATGCTAATAGAAATGGGTCAGAACACACCACAGTCAGAGCTGTTTCAGCAGCATGAGGGGATCAACTCAATATTAGGCAGGTGGTGTTAATGTTATGGCTGATCGGTGAGCCACTAGGTGGCAATGTTAAGACTGCAATATAGTGAAAAATGAAGCATACAAATAAGGCTCAAGGCAATGTTTAGACTGTGCCCTACATGAAAAACCTGCACTTCATTAAATGTGTTGGATCAAAAAAAGAGAAAAAAAAAAACAAACGAGAACATTTTGAAAAAAAAAAAAAAAAGTCTTTGCTTGCAATCGTTCCATGGTTTCTGAGATCAAACCCCCTGCTAAGGCCACTGGATGTGAGAAGGAGGTGAATTCAAGCATGTTCAGAATGTTATCTACAGTACGTGGATTAATCATTCTCAAGGCTGGTGCTAATGCAAATATTGAACAGTCCTGATTGATCGTAGAAACTAGGCGTCTCTTACATAATTTAACGTGTGTCTAACAAAGAATCAGTGTAAAAATGCACATGACACTGTTAAAAATACATAGCCAAAACCAGAGTTATTCATACAGACCTGCAGGTCCATTTCTCCTGATCAGTAAACACACAAATGGCTGCATTGGCACAGTCCTCCTTCATGCATGCACTTTCTACTGGACGCTTAAAGGAAATGATCACTACTAAAAGAAAACAACCTCTTCTCCATACTAATGAAGACATTTAGCCTGCAGCGGAAACAGGATTTCAGATTTGATTCTGCATGGTGTTGGGCTCATCGTGCTTATAGGAACAGCCATGAAAAACTAGTGGCACGGTTTCTCCAGTGTCTGAACAGTCATGACGAGGCTGCAGTTAGTATGGTTTTAAGACTAATTCTCAAAAACGTTTCTGGCAGGCAATAAAAGTCCAAAACTCTCTTTACCCCAAAGCCATAAACCTGCTATGAGAAACATAGCCGTTTTTTACGACCAAAACAGAACTGTTCTCATTCTCAGTGTACTGCCACCCTAAGGAGCTCTTCACTGGGCTGTTCACGTCGTGGCAGTCCTGAAATTTTTCATAGGGCAGATAAATAACAGAACGTACTGTGGTGTTTGAAAGTTTGTGGACCCTTAAAGATTTCCTGTATTTTTCTGCATTAATGTGACCCAAAATGTCATCAGATTTTCACACCATAAACAGAACCCAATTAAACAAAAAATATTTTACTTATTGAAGAAAATAGTCTCGCTGAATCGCTAGAATTAGCACATAATTTAAAGGTAAAATTAGAGTCAGGTGCTTTTTATCAATTAGATGACAGGTGTGAGTGGTGCCCTGCATTATTTAAAGAACAGGAATTTGTTTGAAATTCAAAAAATCTTTTCTCTAAATTGTTTAATTGCTTTCTCTTTATGGTCTGAAAATCTGAGGATGACTTGGGTATATATTTTATGCAGAAATACAGATAATTCTAAAAGGGTTCACCAAATTTCAAGCACCACCATATACTATTGATGTGATGCTGAGTTGATCTAAATTTTTAATGGCAGGTTTATTTTATTAGTGTTGCCTTCATCAGTTAATGTCACTGTGACTCTGATCAATAAATTATTCTGGGCGTCAAAAAAGAAAGCTGAAAATAGAAAAACACCAAAAAATACTCTGCATGTCCTACCCACAAAAACGCACAACTACAAAAGTCATTCATTCATAGCTAGCTCATGCTTTAGAATTCAAACCATTCTGAAATAACAGATCACATCCTCTTTGTTCCGTTCATGAGGCTTCCAAAGCCGGTCAAAAGTTCAGATACACCCGACTCATGTAATGTAACACTTTTTGAGCTACAGGCTTATGTTTAAAAGCTTTAAAAGTTAAGGTGTGCAGACAATACCTATATATAAGAGTTAATTGTCAAAAATGAAATTAATTTATCATCTTTTTTTTTGGAATGCTTCCCAAAAAGTAATTTTAAGCAGCCAACAAGGTCTCAGCTCATGGATCATCTTCAATTCTTTTGGAAATGCATTCCAGGTGGCTCCTAATGAAGCTGCTTGAAAGAACGCCAAGCTGACATCAAAGCATAAACAAGCTACTTTTAAGAGCCTAAAATATGATCATTTTTAATTAATGCATACTGCATAATTCTGTTATTTCAGTGTTTGATGTCTTTATTTTTATTAAAAAATGAGTAGCAGGCTAAAAATAAGGAGAACTCTTCCGTGATTAGGTGTGTCTAAACTTTTGACTGGTAGCATATTAACCAAAGTAGACTTTTACCAGTTGTTTTTCCAAAATTCCCTTTGTCACCTCATTTAAAGTGCAGATTTCTTATACTGGTACTCTGGCTTATTGGGTGACCTGTGATCCCGGCTTATCCCTGTTTCTTCACTACTGGCCCTGTGGTGCCCAACCCCTCCAGAGAGCTCCCTCATGCTCCCTGTGCCATCTGTGACCGGTGTGTGCTCCTCATATGGGTCAGCACCTACCCTTGAAGGTCCGAGACCACATGTCAGGTCAGAGTCATTTATCGAGCGCCCACTGGGCACAAGAGTTCCCCCTGCTGAGGGTCCTCCTGAGGAGGTCTGGGCCAAGTCCAGCCTTTGACCCAAGACATCCAAGTGAAGAGAGTCAGCTGGTGGCCCAAGCCTGCCCTTGGAATGCACGGAAAGAGAGGTATCAGGGAGATACGAGAGGTGCAAGCTGTTGAATGTACCTCTGCGGTGACTGTGAGAAGGGGGGCCAGATGTGACGGTGTCTGGTTGACTGGAGAAGTCATAAAGGTCTGGATACTCGGAGTGAGGTTCCGTTTTTTGTTTTGGGGGATGCCTCTTGCAGGGCAGATGAGCGAGAGAGTGTCTTCCACTGGGGCAGGGTCCAGTTGGGTAGTGAGGGATTGAGGAGGCAACGCTGGGACGAGGGCAAGGATGACGGGTGAGGTCCTGAGCCTCGCTGTGCTCTGACAGGGTCATAGCAGATACTCCAAGGGCAATGTCTGGCATGTAATCACTTATGAGAGGTTCCAAACTCTGGAAAAAAAGACACATCCCAATGCACAATCATGCATGATTCCCAAAAAATGAGCAGATTCCATGAACGGTGTGAAATGTGAGGGAATAAAGCTCCTACAGACATTGAGGCATAGAGGCAGTATTCTTCCCAGGTATTAACCAATTATTTTTAAAAACAAAAGTCTTAAGCAGTGTGGTCTAACTTTGCTTTGAGGATTTGTCTTAAATGTAATGTTTATCACAATTTCTTTTCCAAGTAGAGCCACAATACACACAAAAATGCAGCACAATTTGCTTCACTGCAATTGCAAAAAAAAGCCTAAAAGGGGAAATGATCACTTACATAAATTGCTTTAAAAGACTGCATGATGCACCTTATGGCCAAAAATATGTGGACACGCCCCCTGATCATTTAGGTCAGTTGATTCATACGCCTCCCCTTTGCTATCAGGTTTATATAGTCAAGCACATATTCATGCAAACACTGGTGGTAGAACAGGTTATACTGAAAAGCTCAGACTTCAAAAGGTGGCACTGTCACAGGATGGCACCTTTGCCACAAGTCAGTTTGAAAAATGCTGCCATAGTCAACTGTACGTTGTACTACAGCGAAATGTGTCTGGGAGCAACAACACGTCAGCCACTATATGATACATCACAAAAACCTTCCAAACTGACTTCATTAAGTAGGTTACCATGGCTGAACAAGCCTAAGATCACCCGAGCGTCGGCTGGAGTGTAAAGTGTAAGTGTAAAGTGTAAAGCATGCCGCAGCTGGACCAGAGTGGAATTGTGTACTCTGGAGTGATGAATCATGCTTATGCATCTGACAGTCAGGAGGACAAGTCTGGATGTGGTGGGTGCAGGAGAATGTAACCTTTCTCTGTTCTCTAAAGTTTGGTGGAGGGGGAATAATGGGCTGGTGTTTTTTTTCAGGGTTTTCAGGCCCTTTAGTTCCAGTGAAGGGCAATGCGGAAGTTACTGCATACTAAGGCATTTTACATAATTCTATGCTTCCAACTTTGTGGAAACAGTCTCGGGAAGACCCTCTTCTGTTTCGCTATGACTGTGCTTCTGGAAAGGCTCATCAAAAGTGTTTACAGCCTACAAGGGGGTCCAACTCCATATTAACACCCATGGTTTAAAAAAGGAATTTCCAACAAGTTCACATGGGTGTAAAGGTCAAAAGGTCAAAGTGTCCACAAACCTTTGGCCATAAGTATGTAAAATGCATAAAAAGCATTTCAGATTAGGAAGGAAATCATTTTTAAAGAGTAAGATTTTTATAATGATTACTGTCATTAATAACAGGTGACCTACCCATCCATAACCACCAACTACAGAGCAGATGAAAGGCTGTCAGTCTGTAGCTGCAGGAAGAGATACACATATATCTACACACCACTGAACTACATTACTGTTGCTTGCTCTCACATGTTCCTGTGGTGAGAT
The DNA here is from genome assembly GCA_037974385.1 of Arnoldichthys spilopterus. Lineage (NCBI taxonomy): Eukaryota > Metazoa > Chordata > Actinopteri > Characiformes > Lepidarchidae > Arnoldichthys > Arnoldichthys spilopterus. The sequence goes on from JBBPDA010000001.1 coordinate 32,194,803, forward strand.
ACACATGTAATGGGTTGAAATTGCCCTCAGAGAGTAGAGAATGATAGACACACACAGGAAGAAAAACACAGAAAACAGAAAAATCAGAGACCAAGTAACACAGTGGGAGATGTGCCATCACTGTCATAGGAAAACTACACCACCTCAATAGCTAAATTATTATTATTTTTTTGCAGTACCACATTTTGTGAAAAATGTATGATAAATGGGCCATCAGAGGCGGAGCTGATCTGAATAGCATTTTCAGGTTTCGATTACTGTTTTTCTGAACACTGCTCCTCTATTCCACTTTAAAAATTATTCTTTTTACATTTCATATTTAACCATATGTTTAGAATACTTGTGTATTTGCTGTAAATAGTTCATTTTAGCTCAAATAATTTACGTTTACTGTTTTTGTTCTGCTTAGCAACAAATCTTTTATTGTCGGTTTAGATGGTTTATCTAATGCAGAGTCAGCTTTATCGTCCACAGCTAAGTTTGAGCTTCAGGTTTGTTGAATTTTCGGTTCCACCTTAAGTACTGAGCCCATCAGAAAATAACATCATGCTGTTTAAGACAGAATGTTGTATTTGAGGTGGAACTGCCTATAAGAAGCCAACATCAGCTTGATAAACAACACGTTTTTTTAGTGTTATATATTATTTTAGCACAAATTTAGTGATTATCTGTGCTGCTGTTTATCTCTGTCTGGGAGTTATATGAAGTGAAATAAAAAAGTGACTGTGTCATTGTGAACACCCAGGGATCAGTGTAGAAGGACTGTACCTTGCTCAAGGGTACCTCAGTGGTACCTGGGCGAGAACTCGAACCTGCAACCCTCTGATCACATGGGCAAGACCCTAACCACTAGGATACCACTCAGTGACTGAGGCTTTCCAGTCAGGTGATAAGTGTTTAACTGAAATGGGACAGTCACTGCTGCCAGTGAGAGGGAGGTCAGGGGTCCATGTTCAAATAATAGCCTATGTATATATAAAAACGTCTACCCTTAAAAGTTTATATTTTAAGCTTTTAAATTCATTTTTAAGCTACATGAGATTCTCATGACAGTGAAGGCACACCCATATGTGTGGCACTCACCCCGCACGATTCAGCTGTGAGGGTCTTCCCCATGCTCTGTGCAGTACTGTAGTCAGGGGGCTGGTAGCCCTGGCTGCTGTGCTTGGGCACAGTGGAGCCCCGCTGCTGGAGGGGTGTGTGGTTACAGGGATAGGAGAAGGAGCGGGAGGGCGGAGGCACTGGGACTCTCGGCCTCCAGCTTCCTCTGTGCTGGGCCAGAGAAGGCATGCCTGGAGGGTGGTATGGAGGAGGTGGTGGAGGAAGAGGAGGGTTAATACCCACTAGGTTCTCAATGTCTGTGAACATGGTTTCCATAGCGGGAGAGCTGTTCACTCTACAGCGGCCAGTTGCTCTTAGACTAAGGAGAGGACTCTCATCCCCAAAGCGTTCTTCAGGAAAGAACTTGTGTGGGTTCTGCAGAAATAGAACAAAAAATGGTCAGAACAGTGGTCAGTTCAAACAGGATGTTTATCCATTCCATACCTGCTGTCTTTCATTTGCAGTGCAATCATCCTTCTGTTTTATTTTCGATCTCCTAAACTAAGCCTCCTCCAGTCCAAAGCTTGGTGTGACTGTAGCTGCACATGGCTGATACAGAATAAGATGTATGGTTGAAAATTTTCAAACTTTGACACACTTTAAAAGCAGATCAAAGTTTGTGAAACTTCATCCATAGGGGGCGCTGCAATTGACCTCAAAAAACCATGCAAGGTAAAACATTTGAAACGCTACATTTGCTCAGTTCTCCTAAATTTCTGTTTGTTGCTCACACAAGAAAACGATCACCTAGGGCTAATCAAAATTCAGCAGCGAATAACTGTCTGTGTGAATAATCAATCATAATTTTGTGAGTTAATTTATAATAGCTTATAGATGCCATTTACACAATTTCACACAAATTAGTCATAAAATACAGTGACTACCACCTGTTCTTCTCTTTTCCTCTGATATGGTTTTGTCTTTACATAATAAGTAGTTTATCTGTATTACATGTAATATATATGGATTTTTTGGCAGCAAAGTGGTACGGGTCATGCGTTTTAAATTGTATATTTTAATTAAAGCCAAATTCAAGGTGAGACAGGATGTAGAAGGAGGAGATAAGATCTGTCAGGGTCTCCAGGTTAACATTGTTTCCATTGTAAAGGAGCTGCTCTCTCTGCAGTGGCTAGACATTTTTCTACTGAGAAGAGGAATCTCATGCCTGAAATGTTCCTCTAAAAATGACTGATTCATTGCCATCAACCATTTTTTTCAGATTTTTGGATAACTGTACAAACCTTATTGCCAGAAAATTTGACATCTGAGATGAGCTCTGGCCCAGAGAACTCACTAGTGTTTCTTTATAGAGTTGAAGTTTGGCTTCCGCCTTGTTTCATTTCTTAATGCAGTGACAAACTATGTTTGTCAAATTTGCCAAAATGTGACAATGGTTTTCTGAAGTTCTCCCATGCCCAGGTGGCAATATTTGTCATAGTAGCATGAGGGTTTCGCATACAAGGCCTTCTGAAGGCTCGAAGATTACACACATTCACTAGTGGTTTCTGACCTTGCCCTTTACAAACTGAGATTATTCAGAATTTAATAATAAAAATAATTAAATTCTCTGTAATCTTGTAATTAAAATTGTTCCTTTTGAACCGATTTACAATTCTCACATGTATTTTGGCACAAAGTGGTGGGCCATGACCCCTCCTTGCCTGCAGAGACTGAGCCTTTGATGGATGCCACTTTTATACCCTATCATGTCCCCTCACCTGCTACAAATTAACTGCTTAATGTGTCCTTCAAATGTTACTGAATATTCTGTGGATTTTTTTTTAACTCTGTACCATCATTAGTGGAATGTGTTGCATCATCAAATTCTAAATTTGTGTACATTTATAAAATACAATTTAAATGAACAGTAAATCTATTTTTTGATACTTTTATCAGTTAAAGGTTGACATGATTAAACAAAACACACTTTTGCTTTTATTGGATTTTTAACTTTTTTGGAAACGGGGTTTGTAGTTTGTAAACTCAACAGTAATATATATTTAGATTTAATATATATATATATATATTAGAGGTTTGTTGAAGATTTTAAAATTTTTTTGGTAGGTGCAGTTTTATCAGAGGAAATGCTGTTTAGTCATTGTCTTTCAAAACTGATGACTTAATTAGACATCAAAGTAATTAGTCTAATTCCAAAGTAATTGATATTGACAGCCCTACATTTATTCTTCGTTGTCAGTACGCTCGTTATCTCACCTGAAGCAGTTCGGCAGCTCCATCCGGCAGGCCGAACTCCCGGAGTACGCGGAGCTGCAGCTCATAGCTGACCGTGGCTCCTTCCCCGCAGTTCAGAGCATACGCTCTCTGAACCTGGTCTGTGTGCCTCAGCTCCTGTAGCCTGGCAATCATCTCTCTCACCACTGCCAGCCTGGGCACTGATACACACGCGTACACACACAGAAACAGAAGGTGGGAGAGGAGGGAATGATAATGGATGCATAATTGAACAAGCCATCACACGCACTCACACACACGCACACACGCACACACGCACACACGCACACACGCACGCACACACACACACACACACACACACACACACACACACACACACACACACACACACACACAC
>JBBPDA010000001.1:32198593-32212548 GCA_037974385.1 Arnoldichthys spilopterus
ACACACACACACACACACACACACACACACACACACACACACACACACACACACACACACACACACACACTTCCCTGTCAGCCTCAAGGACAGGATGCTCAGGACTCGCTGATGGAGTTTTTAGGCTCCTGTCTCTTCACATCCATCAACGTCTCCCTCGTTTATCCACTAAATGGCTCTCGGTTCTAGCTTGTCTCTTATCGTCTATGAACCTGACAGAACGTCACATCCAGAGTCATGTCCCATAAATGTCTTTGCTAAACAGTGGTTAAGGCCAGGACAGCAGACGAAGCACGACCACGACCCGGGACGCTCTCTTACCTGGTATTTCGTTGGCCACGACAGATGGGGCAGCTGCCGGGTTGCCGGTGATTTGCTGATGGTTTATGATGTGACAGCACTGCGGGACGGCGTTATTGACCATGTAGAGGGTGTCGGGCACGTTAGACATGCGCACCATTCTCAGCCGCACAAGATCAGTCTGTTCCACCATCATCTCTTCAAGGACAGACTACACACACACACACATACACACACTTCATTAAACAGTCCTGGAGGCCTGCTGATAGACTCGGAAACTGGGTTTTAACCTAACGACAAAGGGGAGGTCAAAAATACCAGATCAAACAACTACTTAAGAACCAAGTGACACTAAATGTTTCACTAGATCCGGCATTATTCAGCACAGGAACTGATGCTTACTTTCTGAATTTTTGTATGAGAACTGGTCATGGCAGTGGCTCCCAGACAGAGTAACAGGTAAAATAGAGTAAAAGAGGAGAAAGGAAAAGAGATAAAATAGTAATCATTTGAATGACTAAGGCCCTGTACAAATGAATGTCTGAATCAAGCATTTTTTTTATATCTATGGTGTCAGCTGAGCGTGGATCAAACGTAGATCACATTTCTGCTCATTGGAGTGAATCAGTCTGTCCAAGTAGGATGTGCGTTCAGTTGGAACAATCGATTTTCATGGCATTAATTTCTTTCGATATCCCAATAACCGCAAAGAAAACGTCTTTACTCAGAGGAAGCACCGGCTCACTTTCACCCTCCCAGTGTTGGTGGTATTGTACGATTTCGGTGCCGAGTTACTGGGTGGAACTGGAGACAAATTAGGCAGAAAATAGAAAAATAAGTTTATAACATTTGTTGACATTTTTCTCTCATCTTGTACTGTATTTATCCTGCTATTGGTTACTCCATCTTAATGTGCGCCACTGCCAAGAAGTTTCTTGTAGGTGATGCCAATAAAACCAATTCCGCTCTTGATTACGGAACAGCATTTGAGCCACTATGTGTCTATATAGCAGCGTGGCAGAAAAAAAGTTTTACCTTCGCCTCCTCCACATATGGAGAAAAGAGGCGCGGGCGCACGTAGATGCCGGTGTTTTTCTGCCTGAGCCAGGCGTTGGCCTTGCCACCCTCTGCAGTGGGCAGCATGTCCAACGGAGGAGTGCTGATCAGGCCGCGCTTCATCTGCAGCAAAGCAAAGACACTTCACATATGGCACGGCTGCACACAGTAGTCCACACACACATGCACTCCAGTTGTCAGTGTGTCAGGGAGAGCAACTGTGCAACACAAGAGGTAATTTGGAGACCTAGTCTGATTCCATGGCCACGATGTGCCGCTCGGGTCCCTAATCAAAAAATCACTGCTCACAAACACACACACACACACACACAAATGCATACACACTTACTGCATCTGCAAGGACATCGCTGTTGGCCGGGAGAATGTGCTCCATGCGGATGTAAGGCAAGAGAGGAGACAGGATCTCCTTCAGTTCCTCCACATCCAGATCTCTTCTCTTCACCCCACGCTTGTTCACGCTGTGGGCTGTACCGCTCAGCAGGTTGGGCTCTGACTCACAAGCAAACAGAGTGCAGGTGCATGCATGAGAAATGTGGAACCAGTACTACATGACAAAATGACAATAATTAACCTTATCATGATATACACCAATCAGCCATAACATTAACACCACCAGCCATCACTTTTCACATGCATAAGTGACCTTGGGTGCCCATGACCCTATCGCAAATTCACCAGTTGTCCTTCCTTGGATCACTACTGGTAAGCACCAATTACTGCATACCTGCAACACTCCACAATACCTGCCGTTTTGGAGATCTGACGTGTCGTCAAACTCTCAATGAGGCCCTTGTCAAAGCGGCACAGGTCCTTATGCCCCTGCATCTAGCACATCAACTTCAAGAACTGACTGTTCACTTGCTGCGTAATATTGTCCACCCCCTGACAGGTGCCATTGCAATGGAATAACTTGACAGTCAGTGTTATTCAATTCACCTGTCAGTGGTGTTAATGTTGTGGCTGATTTGTATATACGAAATATGAAAAATATGACATGCGATTCCAAACTTCTGAATGCCAGTGTACCAATCTGCTCTTTTCATATGCATTATGCTGTAATGTAAAAGACCTCCAGTGTAACCAGAGTGCTTCTGAATTCGTATGGCTCATTTCAGTGTATTACGGAGTGCTGGAGCGCATATATTTTGGAGATCAGGCAGAAATACTTCATTGTGTGGGCTGAGACTTTGGAGGGTCATTGGGAACAGCAATCTCACCTCGGTCAGCCATCCTCCTAATGAGCTGGTGCTCGCCCCACTTAATCACATACTTCAGAATGTCCTGCTCGCTCGCCTGTGAAAGAGAGGGCGGGGAGAGGCCGGGGAGACAGCGAGACGGTGAGACACAGCACAGGAATATCACCAGCCTCATATTTCATGAAGATGGGCTGAATGTCTTGAGATTCACATGACAAACACTGGGGCAGAAAGCATGGACCCACGGTAACCCTTCACTACAGTCTGGCAACATTTTATCACTTTGCTGTGATTTTTGACAGTAATTCTAGTTACAAAATTCAATCCAGTTATGACCTGGGTTTCCCATCCCATATCTACCTCACGCATAGTAGACTATGCAAAAGGTGTCAAAAGGACCTTCCTTAAATCCCTAACAGAGTGTGAAAGCATGTGTACTTTCAGGCCCAGTTTGCACCATGAGAATGTTTTGCTTTCACACAAAGGTGGGTTCATCAGATAGCTCCTCTCTGGGAGGTGCAGCTCAGATTAATTACAAAACCCAGTGGAAAGTGGGTCATCAGGTCGCTCTATTCTACAGCACGCATGATTACAGGAGAAACGAGAACACAATGTCTGCCGCTTCCACACAAAGGAGAATAAAGAGGCAGTAAATGCAACAGAAGCCCCAGGGCGTGTATGATTAAAGAGGATATGTGAACGGAATTGAAACACAACACTGTTATTAGGGTGAGATTTTAAGTCAGGGAGTCATACCTGTAGGTAGTCTGACTGCATGGCAGCCAGCAGCTGATCCTTGGCCAGCTCGTACAGCACCTCGGAGGCCATGACCTGGCTGAACTCCTCACACAGGAAATGCATGGCCTGCCGGTGGACCCATTTGGAGCCGTAAGGCTGGGAGCTCCACTTCAGAATGGAGACCAGGGACTCAAGAGAGATGTTCTCCACAATGATGTCCTCACAGCCTGAGAGAGAAGACATTTACAGTGATCTAAAAGTGCTGTGGTGTCAGTAACACTGGAAATCATTAGAAATGAGGTCTGAAGGTGATTCTTCAACATCTAATGTGTTTTGAACATTACAATCTAGTATAAACTATTATAATAATTGACAGCACAAAATATCAAAAAATCGCTAAAATAAAATTTGTGGAATATTTTTTAAAAATGTCAAAATAATGTAAGGTCTATTCCACCGTTGTGCAAGTAGTTCAGAGCTGTGTAATCAGTGTATTTTTTAGTATGCATTTTGAATTGGTACCAGAATAATCAAATACAATTCAGGTGAAAATTGAGATTTTCCACCTAAAATTTGATGGAAGGTAGAGAAGGATATAAACAAGGCCTGTTTTTCCTTCTTTTGGTTGTATTTTTCCAGTCGGGGTGTTCTACCTTCAGCTTCCTGCACACATTAACTGCACAAGGACAGAAGGGCAGAGGGGAGCGATAAAATCGGACCAAGTCTGCTGCAAAAAACCCAGCCCCACACACCCACAGCTCAACACCTATGAATCACTGTAAGTAGAGGTAAGCGCGGAATGTGGCCAGCAAAGATAATCCAGGTCTTTTTTCAAATGCTGAATCTCATAGCACCGTGCCCCCTCTGCTCATGGTGTCACCTGCAGGTCAGAGTTTCATCCTTCCAACAGCTGCCTGAGCAAACACATGAAGCCCCCCTCCCAATGCCAATATCTGTGAAATGCACCTTGCAGCTGAAACCAGATGGGTAGTGGGTGTTGCTGCACTAGGGCTGGAAAACCAGAAATCCACCAGAAATAAAACAACATTCTATAATCAATTTTAATCACTAAATCATATTTATTTTAATATGCATCAATGCAAATGATGATTATCCTCAAGTCTAAATAGAATTCAACTCTCTGTGTTACATTTCAGGACTCCCATCATTACATGACGATGGATGGGCGCAACACCATCAGGGAACAAACTCGCAGACAGGGCTTTAAGTTGTAGCACAGTGACAAAGTGGGTAGCGCTGTCGCCTCACAGTGAAGAGATTGTGGTTTCGAATCCTATTGGTGTAAAGTGTGCAAGAAGGTTCTCTCACACTGTCCAAAGGCAGGTCCGTCAGGTGCACTGGAGACGTTAAAATTGTCCTTAAGACAGGTAAACTGTCCAGGACCCTGACCAACACCCTTACAAAAAACAATGCAGTTTCCTTAATTAATTGCATTATAGTAAAAACTGCATGTTTTATATATTGCATTGGTCTATAACACTGGACTGCACTGTATAATTACAGTAAATTTCATAATAACTGCATATTTTTTAACTTCTAATTGACACCCCCTTCCAAATCATCAGTCACTAGTGGTGGCCTAGTGGTTAGGACGTTGCCCTTGAGACCTGAAGGTCGCAGGTTCACGTTCCGGACCAGGCACTACTGAGGTACCCTTGAGCGAGGTACTGTCTCGCTACACTGCTCCTTGGACACTTCTCATAGCTCACTTCTTCACTGCTCCACGTGTGCACGTGTGATGGGTTACATTTCATTGTGGTGGACTTTGTGTGTGACTGAGTGAAATACGTCACTTTCACTTTAATGCCAAAACACAGAGATGAAGCTTCTGCCACAGGTAGCTGAGAAACCTGCATTTCTATGACCTACTTAAAAGATATTTTTCTCTTTAATTGGTTTCAGTTTCCCACCCCCTGGCAGAAAGACCATAAAGTTAACTTTGTACACTTTTCACAACTGATCGGAGTTGAATCCTTTGCTCTTAATACAGGACTGGGAAATAGAAGAGAATAAATTTATCAAAAATACTTCCAATGTTTTTTTTTTATAAAGATCATGGTTTTAATGCTTGTGCCTGAGAGAGAACTCAAAATAAGGTCAGCAGCACTTAATGACATGGATTCAGCATGGAGGAAACTATCCTGAGCTATGAGGTCCCAGTCATCCAACCACCCCCCTGCCCCCCTCTGAACCAATTTCCCAAACATTTCTCGAATCAGAGCACATACCAAAGCAGCGGGTGCTGCTTGAACTCCATTACTACCAATCCACAGCAGTGCCTTTGATACCTTCACACCTTCCGGCCTTTGCTTCCAACTGCCCCCATTCCAGACCCACATTCTCCACATTAAGTAAACACTGTGGCCACCGAGCGGAGGGAAGTAAACCACTGGGCTTTAATCTATTTAAATTAAGCTTCAACTGGTGATAGCAGCGGAGGGGAGGCTACATAAGAAGTCGAGTGAAAATTATGAAAGAGAATTAAGCCACAGAGATAGAAGAGTTCCTCTTTTTTGTCAAAATAAGTATTGTTCAAGGCACAACTTCAGATTTTTGCATTAGAAAAGAGAGGCAACAGATATACGTGAAGCAATTTATACTGAGTGTATTGCTATTTCATTACAATGGCACCTGTCATAGGAATGGAATGAATTAGGCAGCAAGTAAACAGTCAGTTGTGCTAGAAGTTGATGTGCTAGAAGCAGGAAAAATGAGCAAGTGTTCCAGGTGTACAGTAGTACCCATCAAAAGTAATCCAAGAAGGGACATCTGGTGAAACAACGGCAGGGTCATGGGCACCCAAGGCTCAGTGATGCATGTGGCGAGTGAAGGCTCTAGTTGAAACCCACACAAGAGCTACTGTGGTTTGAAAAGTGAATGCGGAAAGGGGTCAGAACACACAGTCAGAGCTGTTTCAGTAGCATGTGGGGTACCAACTCAGTATTTGGCAGGTGGTCTTGATGTTTTACATGATTTGTGGGCACACACACACACACACACTGTATCCACCAGCTGCGGGCAACAGCAGAAGCTTAGTTTTTAAATGCCACCTCCCTGGTACATAGGAAAAGAGTCTTCGGTGCTAGACAGTGAGACAGTATCTCTTCACTGCAGGGGATTTCATCTCCACCACAGAACTCTCATACTAAATCACCATGCCCCCCCCGCCCATTTTGTTTTTTAATGGCTGATACTTCTGCGGCGAGAGACGGGGAGCCCCACTTCAGCGTTTCTGAGTTTTTTTTTTTTGGCAGTGACAACATGAAACAGCCCCGTCTGGAGACTAGAAGTGTTGAAATGAGAACACATCGTAAACAGATGACATGATTTAGAACTTCTTTAGAACAGTTTCCTGTTACGATGGCATTCAACGTGGAAGATGAAGTAAAGCAAATCAGACTGAAAAGCTAATGAATGCTCAAATTCCACTCCACCAGAAACCAGTCCTCCATTAAATTACATTTACATTAGGAAAGGGGCATATGTTTATTACAAACATGCATTCATTAAACATTCATTAAATTATTAAAAAGAAAAGCATGGAAATGCAACGCGAGGAGTCTGTGATATAGTCTTGTATGCATTAAGACTACCAGGAAGTGGTGGGTTGGCACCTAAATGCTATTTGCCAACCAGCGTTTAGCAGAAGAAGCAGTAGCAGAAGCAGAAATGGAACAGCAGGAGAAGGAAGAAAAAACAGAGGAAGAAGACGAAGAAAAAACAGACGAAGAAGAAGAAAAACAGAAGAAGGTAAAGAAGAAGAACCAGAAGCAGGACAACATGTCTTTTGGTAATTTGGTAATTAGATGTAATCAGATTATACGCATTACTACCTCCAGGAGGTGACAGAACTGCACCTTAATGCTGTTTGCCAACCAGCGTTTAGCAGAAGAAGCAGTAGCAGAAGCAGAAATGGAACAGCAGGAGAAGGAAGAAAAACCAGACGAAGAAGAAGAAAAACAGAAGAAGGTAAAGAAGAAGAATCAGAAGCAGAACAACATGTGTTTTGGTAATTTGGTAATTAGATGTAATCAGATTATACGCATTACTACCTCCAGGAGGTGACGGAACTGCACTTTAATGCTGTTTGCCAGCCTCCATTAAACAGAGGAAGCAGTAGCAGAAGCAGAATCTCTCTCATTCTGTGTGTTATATGTATTAAGAAGGAATGTCCAGGGAACCTTACAGTTTAACCATGTGGCACATGTAGGTGAGAGTAGTGTTAGGAATAGGGTTGGGCACAATAATGCTAATAACAGTAATAAAAGCGTCAAAATTGTGTTGTATATGAAATATTCAGATCTCACCCACATCTAATACCACCCCCATCCCCCCAGTGAGTAGTCAGGGACTGGTTGGTGTAGTATGGGCTGCTTTCACAGACAGGTCTGCAGCCGGAAGGGTAGACTGCATCACTTGTCTTACATGGTATACCACATATCTGAGGAGGCTTCTTCAGATCCTTCTCAGCTGTGTCCCAAAGTGCTCACGGTCTTACTCTTTATCTATAGTAACACACACTTTAGTGGAAGAAATTGATTTTACAGCACTACCTTATTTCCTAACCGCCACTCATTTTTCTTCCTCCACTTGTCCCTCTCTTCTCACTTCATCCGATCTCCTATAACTCCACAACACCGTAACCCCCAAGTCTTCACTCCCTTGTTTCTAATATTCCCTCCTAGCTATCGGTATCTCTATTAACAGTTGGCACGCGCACGCACACACACACACACACACACACACCCTTTGAAGGGTAAATCCTTGCTTTTCCTTTGGAGGTTTGCTTTGGAGGTTATGGCAGAGAGATGAAAGGCGCTGCCTCTGTTCTCCATTAGCCAATAGGGATTCACAGACTGTACAGAACCTTTAAAAGTTCTCCACTCTCAATATAAACCGATGTGATCTGAATCAGCCTTAAATCTGGAACAGGCCTCCCCCAACTTTCCCAGGGTTGCGCTATGTGCGTCAGAGATGTAATTGATCAAAAAAAAGGGGGTTGGGGTGAGGGATTTTTCAGATAAAGCACCAACATCAGAAAGTAAAAGAAACTGAAAAATAAAAAAAAAGAGAAATACAGAAATGAAATCTGTCAGCTTAGTGAGGTATAATACATTATAATACAGAGCTGCCCCCAATACCTTTAGCCAATGAGAAGAGTTTTAGTGGACCCGGTTTTCATTGTTCAGTTAGTTGTATACACTGCTTGCAAAAACGGCAGGATGCTATTCAGAGGATGGAACAAGTCTTAGTCCCAGACTGGTGCCCAGTTGAGTCCCAGGGCGAGACTCTGTGGCAGGATATCCTCCACAGTGTGGGATCTCAAGTGGGTGAAGGACAACCTTGAGAAGGCGACCATGGCTTACACACATTAAGTGTCTCCTCACTGGCTGCTCACGTGTGTGTGTGTGTGTGTGTGCACAACTCAACACCATCTTCTGACCCACCTCCCCCAAAATATTATAGGGGGACGTCACCTGGGTCAATTATGCCACAAAGCTCTGAAGCACCTTACTTCTAGATATGAGAAGCGCTTAAATCACAAAATAGCCCTGAACTTGATTTTATTGACCTTTATTTTTTATATTTATCTGAATTGTGTGTATTCTCTTTTTATAAAGATTATTTATAAAGCTCTTTTCACAAACATGTAGTCACAAACCTCTGTAACTAAAAGAAGTAAATAAAACATTTAAAGACAAAATAAAAGAAACACAGATTATATCAGTAGAAAAACAAAGCTAAGCAAAAGCCTGATCAACCTTTTAAATGTCTTTTAAACTAATCTTTTAAAAGGTTCTATCCCCCCTCGTCTTTAATTTCATACAGGGAATGACTAACACAAGCCTAAGATTATGAGAGCCTATATGTCTGAGAAAAAGATTAGATATCCCAGAGCTCGGCCATATAGCGCTCTATTTGTACAAGACATTTCAAAATAATCCTAAAATACACATGGAACCAAAGTAATAGGCATATAAAATAGGAGTAATAAGATATTTTGGCTACACTTCTATGAAACGTGATATACAAAATTTATTATTATTATTAATCATACATTTGAATTAATTTTGATTAAAACTAACAACTACTCCTAGACTAGGATTGTCTTTAAGTGAGATGCAGCCCTAATCATGTATTGGTTGGTTTCGGTGTTTAAGCAGCATTCACAGAACACAAAGGGCGACCGAAGATCAGAAAACGCAAATGTGAGGCTAGAAATCATTTCTGAATGCTGCTGAATCTGTACAACAGCATCCTTCTCCCTGACTCAGTGGGCTAAACCGCCTCTTATCTTTGATGGAACACTTTATTTGATTGAATAGAAGCTGATTTTTCATTTAAGATGTACATTTTATTTCATTTTCATGTCCAAACAGTGTGAGCTCTGGGGGAAATAAAAATAAGGAAAAAGAAAATAAATGTTATGGTGGTATAATGGTAAATAACTTAAATTTGGTTAATTATTTTCCCCTCAATTGCTGCCATAAGGAAATGTTAGGCGGGTGTTCTTGTGTCAATAACACGTGTAAGCAATAGTGCCACTTACACACCGAATACAAAGTGCACTTTTATTATCCAAAACACAAAGGTCACGTTTTGGCAAGGTAGAATATGGTGTGAATGTGATTCAGGAATGTACAACTCTTTCAGGTCTGTATCAAAACACAGAAACAGGTTTTAATTTGTATCACATTATTATTGGCGTTTTAATCTAAAAAGTCAACTGTTACAGTGCAAAGCTGGTGTATGGACAACTGGATGTCTGTGCTCCTCACCTTCTGGAGCATTCCTACCACTATAAAATCACTCAAGTGCCTCTGACCCAGCTGGAATAGTTGAAAACAAAATACCTCACCTGCGCTCTCACTCTGCCTTCTGAGGAGACCAAACTCCTGAGCAAGAAGATCACTAACCCCCTGAATGCCCACCATGTACTTCATTCTCATGCACACTCTTGGGAAACCCAGCAAAACAGAGCTCCTGTACATCCCAGATGATCCCCAAGACCTGACCTTGCAATCACTTTCAAGAATGCCATTATCACTCCCGCAACAGAAGCACGAAATCTAGGAAGTACTTGCATGAAGCTCTCACATTTTCAGGTCACATTGATAACTTTACCGAATACATGCAGGTATCTTCTCTACAAAATCGGGAAAATCTGTCTGTTCATCACCACTAAGGCTACTCAGATACTCATCCAGTCTTGTCATCTCAAGACTGGACTACTTGCAGCTCACCCCTGGCTGGTTTTTATTGCCTCCAGACTCCCAAAACTGATTCGCCACATCTGCACTACAACCACAAAAAAGATCCTCACACTGCTACAATGCTGTGAACCCTTGGCTTCCTGTGGTGCATATCAGATATAAAACCGTAATGCTCACCTCTTCTACCCATTAGCAATGATCAAACCATGGGTCATGGCTCACCCTCTTAGAGCATCATGCTCAGCCCAGCTAGAACTTCCCCTCTCCAGTTTTGGAAGTAGTGGAAGGAACTTCTCCTGACCATAAGAACTGCAGATAACCTCATTGACGCATCTCTTAACAGAGAACTTAGGACAACAACTTAATGCTTTAAACTAACAATTAACAACAATGTTTTACAACTATCAAAAAAAGCTTTCTGTATCTTCTCTGTGTGATCTGATCAGGCTCTGGCAGAGGCTGAACTTCAGCTCTGGTAGAATCTTGGTTGTCTAGCAGCTTCATCCTGCTGTCTGGACCTGCCTGATTCATTCTGATGCCTGATAGGTTGGAGCTCTTACTAGTGGAATCCGCGAACTCCTGCTGTGGATGACCCCATATGAACAGCCCTGAAGTTCACTTATTTGACTGACAGTCATTATGCCCCAGTTGTACACTAGGAACAGCTTAACCTCTTGTACCTTCAACCAAATCATCCATCATTGAGGCCTCCTGCTTACCTGTACCAGGCTAGTTTAACACAGACCATCTCCATGTTCTGCATATGGTTCATATGCTAGATATGTTACTCCAAGTTCCAGGCTTTAACTGTTGCACAATGTACATTGCCCTAGCGAAGAGTGTCACCCAAACTTTGTAAGTGTAAAGAACCATCGTGTGTCGATTTGGAATGTTAAACAGTGAATGTTCTAATGGGTTTTAGCTCTTGAAGAAACAATTCAAGTTAATGGAAATTTAACATTACAGCAGATAAACAATAATCTTTACACTCAGAGCTTTTTTTATTTTCATTGCTTTAAATTCAACACACGCTCAATAAGTAAACCACCCACACACAGCAAACATGCATATACACTCAAGAGCATCAGACATGCTGTTTTGCCTGCAGCATTGTAGAACAAATCTGCCATTCTGTAAACTGTTGGGCTCACACAACCTGCTTCAAAGTAAAAGCAGCAAATGAGCCAGTGTTAGGCTAATGAACATTTCAGCCGTTTTAGGAGGGTTTCCCATAAATGTGATACAAAACTGTAAGAAAATAACAGCAGTGTCAGACACTGTGGAATCTTTCATGGTTAGACTGAGAAGCTCACTGTCTGTATCAACATTCAGTTTAAACATTGTGAACATGCGGCAAAAGCAGTGGCTTTGGAGACACACAGTGACTAACAAAAACTTGCAGTGAACTCTAACAATACATACACAGCAGTGGGAATAAATATTTAAAAAACTCCCTCTGAGAACTTATGGACAGTGAAAAGTCAATGCAACATGACTTAGACATTAATGTCATTTATTATGTTTATTAACTTCTTCAGTGGGGGTAAACTAACTATAGCTAACTCTCTGTACTGCTCCAAGTATGTGTGGGGCATTAGGGACCAATACTGTCACCTACTGTTAGAGTGTCTCATGAAGTATTAAAGAGTTAATACTTTGTTTTCTTCTTCTTCTTCTTCTTCTTCTTCTTCTTCTTCTTCTTCTTCTTCTTCTAAGTGACTGCATCTCACATCCACTACTGAGTCATAAACCACTTTTAGCGACCCGCTTACACTCGTATCATAAATCTTAGTGCTCATCTGTCTGTGAAGTGGCTGTAATAAAAGACGATTGTAAAGCACTGCAATAAAAGCAAACCGATCACTCCAGACGAAGCTTAAGGCAGTGTATGAAAATAACTTTACATAGCCATTGTTGTAATCATAACATCTCTTCCTCTGCCGGAGGGGCACCTGTTGGGGTGGCTGTCTACCCTCACTGCCCAAAAGAGGTCTTCTACAGCCCTCAGCCAATAACAGGCAGTACTGATAGGCAATAAGTGTTCCTTCAGTAAATAAAGCAAATGAGGAAGCCTTGACAGGTGGAAAAGCGCTGGCTGATACTGCACATTTCTGCAACCTGTAACTAAGAGATAAGTAACACCTGCTGTCTCTACACAGCATGTAACTGGATCATATACACAGCAGTGGGCAAAATGGCCAAAACATAATGTGATGGTTCATTTGACAGCATACATAAGTCCCCAATGCAATTTTTGGGCTCTGGAACTTCGCAAGTAATCAACAGCGAATATTTTAAGCTTTGCGGGTGAGAGGGAGAATGGCTATATCAGGCTAGATTAACGTTCCCTAGTGAGTTCAGGATATAAATATAAAAATCCTTCCTTAGTGTCACATTTTTATCGTCAATTTGGCTGGTTTAACGAATGAAGTTAGCATGTCAGATTTGTTGACTTGCTGGAATTTCTGGTTCCACCTTAAACATTGTGGCCGTCAGAATGTAACATCATTCTGTTTAAGGTGGAACCAAATGTGAAAAGCTGACTTCAGCTGCATAGACTCAATATTGAGTGCAGATAGGCGAGTTACTGGGTGAGTTATTTCATGTTTTATATTAAATTAGTACAGACGTTAGTACAGAGTGCTGTTTATCTCCATCTGGGGTTCTGTTGGAGTGACTGAGCTCCTTTAAGGAGACGCTCATTGTTTACCAGAAGCGGGACAGTTACTGCTGCCAGTGAGAAGGAGGTTGGGTGCCCAAGCTGAGATGGTAGCACATTAGCTCCAAAAATATAACAATATCTGCAATACACTACACTTGCAAGGCCTTACAGGTATATAATAATAATAATAATAATAATAATAATAAAGTGTGCAATATAATAGCCACCATCACAAACTAACAATATTATCAGACCACACATTTTTATTTAACACTTTGCAAACTCAGGATAAACATTGAAAAGGAAGGGAAATCTGATACCTTGAGTAGTAGCAGCAATAAACTTTGCCAAGAAGGCATACCCACGCTGGGTACACCCCAAACAGCCTGCAGTACACCAAGATGCCAGCTATAACCAGTGGCTGTGTTGTACTGAGATACTTGGTGTCATTTTCAACTTTGATCCACTGTAAATTTTCTTTAGATCTCTGCATGTTTATAATCACATATGCGAAGCTGCCCTAACAATATCGATTTAAAGCATCTTCACAACAAACAAAAACATTTTTTAAAAAAGAAAGTATAGCACAGACACACCTAAACATTCTGCTCCTTCAGAGACACCATAAACACACAGTCACATATCAGACTGAAATATAGTTCACATATAAACATCTGCCCCATACCCACATTATTATATCCAGCACATATCTGCCCCATACCCACATTATTATATCCAGCACATATC
>JBBPDA010000001.1:32222243-32233835 GCA_037974385.1 Arnoldichthys spilopterus
TGCTGGATATAATAATGTGGGTGTGGGGCAGATATGTGCTGGATATAATAATGTGGGTATGGGGCAGATATGTGCTGTATTTTAAAAATGTGGGTATGAACAGATATGTCCTAGATATAAAAATGTGGGCATGGGGCGGATGTTAAGATGTGATATTTCACAAATTTCAAGCTTATTTCCATAAGCTTAAAAACTGGGTAAAATGAGAAAAACATGGATTTTAGCACAGAGTCACATAAATGCATCTTTAATTTGGTTAGAAATATCGGTCACACAAGCATCTGCCGATGACGTTATGATTGCGAGATCACTGTGAATCTCTACTTCTATATAATTTATTTGATCTTAGAGGAGAGGACATGGATCAGTGGCCTTAAACAACAGGTCCCAGCATCTACACACACACACACACACACACACACAGTGTGGAAGCCTACTGGAGCAAACAGGATCCCCACACTACTGGGACCCTTCTGAACAGAGAAAACATCACTGTCAACACACACATATACATATGCAACGATATCGCGCGCGCGAAAGGATTAGCACACCCACAGCGTGCAGAAGCTCGTGCCCAGGATGCCTTTGTTAGCAAGAGCGCCGGTGTGTCAGTGCCGCGTGCCAGTCCTCCACTGCACTGCATCTCCGTTATTCTTCTGTGCACATGGCTCGGAGGACAGCGAGCAAAATAAACGAGCCACACATCAACAACGCACAAGCTGTTTAGTCGCGTGCTCGCGCGACAACGCGTGCACGCACCCGGGTGAGTTTGGGGCTGAAAGTTGAACGTTACGGAGGGGAGAGAACCCGAGCAGAACAGCAGCTCTTACCTTCCTCCTGGAGCCGGAGTCCTGCTGCTGGAGCCGCCCCGTCCACCGCCCTGCCCGCGCGCCTGCACTGCCCGTGCGCCCGCCCGCCTGCCTTGAACTTTAGGGATTTCCTCTGGAGAAACACACACAAAGGCATCTACATCACAGCGCGGGTCTCGCGATAACGGCGTGCGGACGCTCAGATCCCGACTCCTCGCACTTACTCGGCAGGATTCCAACGTACAGACGCGCGCGCGCAACTTCGACGTTGCTTTCGGTGCTCGCGCTTGGTCGTGTGGCCCTTGTTGCGGTGAATGACGTGAGTAGCTGTGTTCATGAGGACCTCCCCCTCCCGCTACACCCCCCGCCTCTCCCCGTTACAATGGCATATGTCTGCAGAGCCGCAGATTCATAACAGCGCTTTCAGGGCAGGCGTTCCACGCATGCGCGGAGCCTTTCGCTGACACCTATGGAGGGTGAGGAAAGACTATATTAAACATGCCATTAAATAAATAATTAGAATCATACGTTATTAATTAAATACATACACATGTAAATAAATAAATAATTTTAATCACAATTAATTAATTAATATATTTTTATTAGTATTTTTATTAGGATTAGGGCATTGTGTGTAACTGGGCCACACCTTCAGTGTGTGTTCTCATGTACTTGTGAAGCATCATCAGAGAATGGTTTCAAAACACATCTATTTATCTACAATGATCAGCCATTACATTAAGACCACCTGCTTAATATCGAGTAGGTCCCTCATGCTGCTGAAACAGCTCTGACTGTGGTGCACTGTGTGTTCGGAACCCTTTCTATCAGAGTCAGCATTCACTCTTTAACCTACAGTAGCTCTTCTGTGGGATTAGACCAGATGGACTAGCCTTCACTCTCCACATGAATCAGGGTGGCCGTGACCAGGTGTCCTACCTTGGATCACTTTTAGTAGGTACTAACTACTTCATACCTGGAACACCCCACAAGACCTGCGGTTTTGGAGATGCTCTGACTTGGTTGTCTAGCCATCACAAGAAGGCCCTTGTAAAAGTAGCTCAGATTCATATGCTTTCCCATTTTTCTTGCCTCCAGCACAATAACATCAAGAACTCACTGTTCACTTGCTGCCTGGTACACCCCCACCCCCGACATATGCCACTGAAATGAAACTATCTGTCTGCCTGTCTGTCTGTCTGACTAACAGATCGGGAGACAGACGTGTCCTCAATTCAGGAGGTTTTACTGAATATGCATCAGGAATGACTCACACATTTGTGGAGTCAACTTACCCAGAATGCATTTAACACAAAGAATTAGCAGAGGATCTACCACATAACCTATGCTTCCTTATAGCACTGGGCTTTGAAAAATAAAGTAATAAAATAATAATTACCTTAAAAGTTCAAATGTAAGTGAGAATTTTTTTTGCTTTGACATTTCTTGGTTCATTTGTTGCCTGGTGTTAGATATTTTCCCTTTCACCTTAAATGCTTAAGAGAACAAGAAATTTAACAATACAAAAATAAGGAAAAGAGGTTTTAAAACAGGGGCAAAACAGAACTACTGGACAACATTAAAAATAGGAGGAAAGCAAGAAAAAGACTACAATGTGGTTTTTAGTTTTTAGCACCCAATCCATCATTCCCATTTTCACTTAGCAAACACCATCTACTGAAGCGAAAGTCATAATTTGTCATTGTGAACACATTCAAACACCACAACAAAATGTGACCTCTGCATTCAACCCATCACACATGAAGTGGCAGGCAGCTATCAACAGCGCATGGGGAGCAGTTTAGCAGGACGGTATCTTGCTCAATGAAACTTCAGTGGTGCCCGGGCCAGGACTTGAACCTAGGACCTTCTGTTTACCAGGGCAATGTCCTAACCACTAGGCCTCCACTGTGAAGTGAAAGTGAAGTGAAAGTGACTATTTGTCATTGTGAACACACTCAAGCACCACAACGAAATGCAACCTCTGCATTTAACCCATCACACGTGCACACGTGGAGCAGCGGACAGCTATCAACAGCACCCGGGGAGCAGTGTAGCGGGATGGTACCTTGCTCAAGGGAACCTCAGTAGTGGGCTGGGACTCGAACCTGAGACCTTCAGGTCTCAAAGGTAGTGTCCTAACCACTAGGCCACCACTGCCCGAATACTGCCACCATAAACTACCTGTTCCCACATTTATTTCCTGCCATTGTATTTTTACTAATATTTCAGATGATTTGTTGTTAAGTGAAAGGAAATGCAAGCAGTAAAGCATAAGCGCAGCTGAACATCCTACATCTGGATTCCTCAACTGAGCTCGCTGAACTCTCAACAACAGGAGTCACTGTCCATGCAGAACAACCCTGATCAGGTAATCAGGTTATTTATCAGCCATAACCCCGATAACACATCAGGTAAAGCAATATTTTAGTGGTTTCAGGAAGCAACAACAACACATAAAATATCAAATGCAGTTTTGAAATAAAAAAGGCAGACAGAGATGCAATGTTACTAAATAAGACAGCTTTTCTGCCGAAGCATCTTTACATTAGTAATTACAAATTAAAGTCTATTTTTGTTAATTTGTGTCAAAATAAAAGTCTCTTCTAAGCTATTTTTTTAGACTTACAGGCTAATAGGCGTTAATATTTTCAGTGCTAATCTGCCTCACACTATTAACATTAGTGTACAACAGTAGTATAACATTAGGGTATTGTGTTTAATTAGGACACAAAACAAAGCACAAAAACAGAGACAAATTCACGCGATATCCTCTTGCGCATGTGGTCAATGTGACCGCTGTCGTGAGTGTGTGGCTCTGCGGCTCTGCATTCACTGCGCTCAGCTCAACTGGGATTCCGGTTTTAGTGCGTCCTCTGGCGCCGACCAGCGGCGAGTGGAAGAACTACACACGCGTGTTTCATGTCTGGTGAGAAAAACCGCGGAAATCCGAGCTCATAACTCTCTCATACCGTTTTAATGTTGAGAAGCACATACACGGAAGCACACATAGGTGTTCATGAAACATGATACTCCTACAATCAATATATTTCATATATGTATATTTTTTTCACAAAATATTTAATAAATATGAGTATATAATATAAATATTTTCACTCAATTTCAAAAAGTTAATTTGAAAGCAAAAATGTAAATAAATCTATTAAATATATTCCCCAGATGTATTCAAAAGCGGGGGGAAATAATAATCAACTTAATGTTTGTGCAATACTGCAGTTGCTCACATGGGGGCGACTGTAGGCTTCCAAGTGAGCAAAGGAAACGGTGACGAAACAAAAAATCTCATCCTAAACAGCTATTTGTTTGTTTATTCAATAATTTTGTTTGATCATATCTATATAAAAATAAAATACCAAAAAATCAGGACCATAAAGGAAAACATTTTACATTGACCTAAATAAACGTGTTGGACATCCCATACCTCAATCATGTGCATCATTATGGAGTGTTTAGGATTTTAGAGTGTGCCTGTGGGAATTTATGCCAAAAGAGGAGATTGCTCTGATGTTGGATGAGAAAGTCTGGCTTGCAGTCAACGTTTTGGTACTGGAACTAAGGAGCCTAAACTCTGTAAAACAGCCCTGGCCCATTCTTCCCACCAAACTGCTGCTGGCACTCTGCATTCCAGTAGGTGGTGCACTCCTTGTGTGCATGTGTGCAGCTGCTCAGCTATGGAGGCTCATTTCATGAAGCACTTGGCGCATAGTTCTTGTGGGCACGTTCCTTCCAGAGGCAGTTAGGAGCTGTGCAGAGCCACTTCATATGCTGCAGAGATTGAGAGAATGAATAAGTGCATCATGATGTGTTTCAGTTAATGTGTGTTTCACATTAAAAGTTAGAATTTTACTATCAGATGCAGAACCCTATATGAATGACATTTCACAAAACTTTGGACGAAAAAAAATGTAGTACTGGTGCAGGTGTGAACTTTCATTAAATTTGAATGGTTTACATTAGAAAATTTTGGAACAGGCATGCACTAGCTGCTAATTTTAATTCATAATTTGCTTTTGTGTTGAGGAAGCCAAATTTTCAACTGCAGTTTTCAAGATATTGTAATGTGTCAGCTGCAGCGCCCCTTTGGACTGAATTTGGCATGCTTCCAAAGAATGTGGTGGTAATACAGTGTGTCACATTTTGTGAAGTTTGAACTTTTACATCACAAGATATTGGCGAGTGAAGTGCTAGATGTAGGGGCCCAGTTGTAAAAAGCGCTATGGAAATAAACTTGACTTGACTTGACTAGATTATTTTTCACTTGGGGGCCGTAATGAGCGAGGGTCATGTGCCTCTTAGGATTTGTATATAAATCACCATAACATTTGTTATTTTTGGCAAAATATTAGTCAAGCAATTGGCCAGAAAGTGCTTTGTGCCTCACCCACTTCAAGGGGGCACTAGCAGGAAGAAACACAGATCCTTTAATGTTTGGCTTCAACTGCAGTTAAGCCCTTGTGAAATTTTGCTCCGGGGGCATGGTCGTGAAAACAACACAGACAAGGGGGGAGAACAGATTCCACACAGAAAGGACTTCCAGCTGCTCAAATAGTGTTAGCGGTTAGCTGATCAGCTAGGCTAGCTTAGCTGTTCTACTGTTTGAATGATGATCTACAGGCTCTGTGTATCACAACTAGGCTGATGTATCAGATAAACAACAATAGCTGTTGTTGATATAGACAGTAAGCTAGCCAGTTGTTTTTAACCAGGTTTCAGAACTAAACTAGTAGCACTGCTTTCACTCCTATTGGTTGTTGGCTTGCTTTGATGCTTAGTCCAGGGCTTCTAGGGGTCCAAAGGTTTTAAATCCAATAATCTCAATGTTAGGCCTTAAAATTACTATGATTTTGACAGGTCTTAAAATTTGATTGGATTATGAAGAAAATGTGTATTGATCACACTGTAACAAAACATCAAAGCAGAATGAAATCCACTACAGGGAAAGTGCCCTTATCCCCCATCTCCATCGCTTCAATCTCACAAGTATCTGGAAGGACAACTGGTTAACAGAGTCATGGGTACCCAAAGCTCACTGATGCATGTGGTGAGTGAAGGTTAGCCCATCTGGCTAGATCCTGCAGAAGAGCTACTGTGGTTTAAAAAGTGAATGCTGTAATGGCTGATTGCTGCATGACTGTGGCAACAGTTCTCATAATGACATGATTAAGATTTCATGTGATGGTAATAGATTGAGGTCCGTTCCAAAAGCTGATTCCTTATGATCATTTTCTCCATTCCAAAAGTCAAAACATATGGGAATGAGTTCCGGCAACATTAAAATTACTTAAGCCCATGATGTACTGTTCTGATTTGTATGATGCATGACTAGGGGTCTCTGAACTGAATGTGCTACCTCCTCAGAGACACTTGTCAGATTAATTAAATGACCTATAAGAGCTGAACAAAGCATTTCAGAGAGCTGACTCCAGCTCAGTGAGCTCAGAGAGATGCGAGAGATGTGCGTAGATGTTACAGCACTGGCCATGTTGTTTGGTTAAGTTTTTTTTTTTTTTTTTTACTTTTATTTAATTTAATTCATTTTATTGGTTTGCTTGTTTGGAGAAGAGGGCCTGTGATCAGAGGGTTGTCAGGTTCAATGTAAATTATTTCAAACTTTTATTTAACTGACTAACGCACAACTAAATTACATTTAATGTTTTGACTAAATAGCTTTGCATTTGCATTTTGAATTTAATGTCTGCAACACACCCAGTAAAAGGTGGGAAAAGGCAAAATAATGTGTAGGCCTGGAGTCTGGCTAATTTGTGCTAATTCAGAACAACTGACACACACTCTCAGTTTACAAGGTAAAACACATCATAAATCTGATACAACACATCATAAATCTGATGTTGGCCTTTCCATATCAAGATATTGGTGAATGAGTCTGTATATGAACTAAAATAAAAGTCTTTTAGAGACAATTAAAAAAAATTATCAAATAAATAAATTAATATTGATACTTGGTGCTGTAATTAAATCATATCATATCATCCTCAGGTTAGTCCATGACTACTGTGGGAAGTGTGCATCTAACTTCCTGCAGAGTCGTTATAAATGTGTTTGCAGTTTCCAGGCAGTGTGTGTACTCTATAAAATGGGACATCTGCTGTGGTGGCTCCTCTGACCTCTGGCTTCCTCTTGAGAGACTCAAAACACAGCTGTTTGTTGCTACTTGCTGGATCATTTTGTGGTGCTCAGACGAGACCTGGTGTTGGACCTCTGGCTTTCTCAGCTGAAAAAATGAGAAATTCTTTCCAGCCGAGGACTTAAAAAGTTTAACCTAGTGTTTTATTTCTGAAAATATATAATGTGTAATTTAAAAAGTAGCAAACATTTAAATCAAAATAATAACAGCCTTTTGTACTTGTTAATACTACTACTACTAATAATAACAATAATAACAATAATAATTATTAGAAATAATATACTTTATTTATAAAACACCTTTTTCATGCAGTGCTTTACACACACAAAAAAGAAAGAAAAAAACGTGTCACAAAATGTTAAAATTGCAAATTAAAAAATTTAAAATTAAAGTGAATGTGGTATATACATGTAGTAATTTAAAAGAAGGAGATTTTAAAAAATGAACAAAAATAAATAAACTTAATAAAAAGCTTCTTAAAATACAGGAAATAATACATAAAATGCTTAGTATGATATAACAATTTGTCAAAAAAAATTTAGAATAAAAGGAGAGCGAATAAGTAAATTATAAAAGTTTAAAAAATTTTTTTTTTAATTTTTTACACCTACAGCCAATGAAATTCACATGAATTTATATCATATTTACATTCAGCACCTTAAATTAAATTCCTAGATTTATGACCTCCTAGAACTTATTTTTCAATAATTATGCAGTGAAACAACACAGACTGACTGAGTGTCCTAAAGGAGTAAGGAACAGAAGCTCCAGAGGGTTTTGGGCTTTTAAAAGTCTATATTCATCCATTTAATTTGGATAAATGCACATTTGGATGGTGATGTGGGAGTCCTGTGATCTCTCTTCCCATGTTAAATGCTGGAAAACTAAGTCAAAGATGAGAATGTGAGGAAAATCTAATTGTAGCTACTCTCATGAGACTGTGGATGCAGTGGATAGTTTTGGATCATTACCAGAGCCCAGGGGTCCTCCCTGTTGGTAGGATATATTTTGTTGTACAGCCACAACAGGACATACCATCTCACACCACTCCTGTGCTCCACAGACACACGGAATACTTCTTTTTGAGCTAACTGGATACAACAATTTCTCAACAGGATTGAGTTCAAAATGCTTTTTGGCCTTAGAGGACACATCAGGGGTCTGGCTCAAGTGAAGCTGGCCCGACAAGATCACCGGTCCAATGTCCACTGCAAACCACCGAAGGACAAGATTGGAGCTGGGGTAAATATCCATTATGCTCAAAAACTATGTTGCAGCTAATTTATATAGTACATTATCATATACAGAGGTCATTCATTTATAGATACAAAATGAGCATATAAAGAAAATTAAGCAGTAAAATTAGGAATAAAATCAGATTACAGGCAATAAGACCTCAAATAAATTGCAACAAAAGTAAACACACTTGGTGGTCATCTCCAGGAGAAGCTGGTTCCATCATAGGGCAGCATAATGACTAAATGCATTTCACCCTGTTTAGTTACAGCTCTGGGGTCTGCTGATCTAAGAGACTTTCCAGACTGATCCTCATCACTACAGATACATATTTAGGGCCCCAAACACTGAGGGACTTATAACAATAGCTTATAATAATAGCTACAATGAACCTTACACTCCTACCAGTGTAAGGAGGTGAGGACGAGAGGAAAATGTGCTGTTAGGATTCTAGCAGCAGCATTTTGAAAAAGCTGACTCTAAGTTGCAACATTAAATCTCTGATCCTAAGCAGAACTCTCTCTGTCTTGTCTTTATTTAACTAAAGGACATTTGGTTGCAACCAGTCATTTATATTTTCAAGGCTTAAACATATGAGTCTGCAGGACTGAGATCATTTGGTGAAAGAGCTAGATATCTGAGTGTCATCTGCATAGCTATGATAAACCACTTTGTGCTGTTGGAGAATTTGGCCAAGGGGAAGCATGTATAAATTAAACAGAAGGGGCCTGGGGATAGATCCCTGTGGGACCCTGTTGTATCATTCAGTAAACAAACAGCAGAGATAGGAGTAAGTCACACATGTGCATGTCCAAAGTTATTGCGAGTCAGGAGTTGAGTCATTGCTCGAGTCAAATGTGTCACGTCATACGAAAATCCGATGAGCAACCCCAGTTTCCACATTTACACCTGTTGCCATAAGAAGCTGCGTATATCAACTGGGGATTCAGAGATACCTCTGTGGACCTACAAATGACTTGTGTGTGTGTGTCTATGGTTCATAGCAAAAAATTTATACAGAATGGCTGTTGTAAACCTGGTGATCTGAGTGCTCTGCCATAATGTGTGAAGTGTTTCATCTCTGTTCTTTCATGTCTCCATTATTTCTCAACAGCAAACAGTGTTCACCATGTCTGTGTTTGCGTTGGCTCTTCTGATCCCTGCTGGCTGGATCATGCACCACATCCCGGTTTACCGGCAAAGACCACCTCCACAAGTCTGACCTCGTGCCCCATCTGCTTCAGTGATGCTCTACCAAATCTGCAACATTTGACATCACAAACTTTACTGTTTCCTGACCCTGAACATGACAAATCTACATTATACCTCTTTTATATAAATCACATATTCATTTTACTCAGTGACTAAAGCAGTAAAAGTGTAATAAGGGTGATTTCACACCAGATGATCCATACTGTGCTCGAGCACATTTGACCCTCAATGTCCAGTTCATTTTACAAGAGTGTGGCTTCGGTACGGTTTAGTAAAAGTGACTATTTGTCATTGTGAACACATTTAGGCACCACACTGAAATGTGACCTCTGCATTCAACCCATCACACGTGCACACATGTAGCAGTGGGCAGCTATCCATAGCACCTGGGAAGCATGGGGATGGTACCTTGCTCAAGGGTACCTCAGTGGTGCCCGGGCCATGACTTGAACCTGCGACCTTCAGTTCACTAGGGCAAGCTCCAAACCACTAAGCCACCACTGTCCACTTTTAATTAATTAATTAATTAATTAATTAATTAATTGATAAATTAAATAAAACTAGACTCGTGTTTTAGTGTGTCCCTTGTGAGTTATAAGAGCTCTGGTTCTCCCCTTATTGATGAAGGTGAATTGTAATTGGTCTAACTTCCACCATGAGCTCCACTGTGCCATGCGAGAGCTTTTTCTTTAGTGGAAAAAGCCCCACTGCGAAGATGTAATGTGAGCACAGGCCAGCAGAGGGAGTGCAAAGGCATCACCAGGTTGTTACCTCTTGCATCACTTGGGTGGTACCTCTTATATCGGTACTTCACGCCACTATTGTGCTACCACTTGTGTCAGTGGGGTGGCATCACTTATGCCACTGGAATGCTACTTCTTGCGTCACTGGAATGGGACCACTTGTGTCACTTGGGTCTGTCTTGCATCTGTGGGGTGGCACCACTTGGGTCACTGGAGTGCTACCTCTCACTCATGGTGCTCACAGTACAAAGCAACCAGGCCTGGTGTGAGCACACCCTAAATGATATGATCTGTGAATAAACATGTTAGCACAGTGCATTAAAGGGGTATTTTAGCCTAAAACTATCATTCAGCATAATAATCACACTTCTCAGTGTTCTTTCACTGCACCCATAAAGGCTTCCTTCTTCATGAGGAAGCTAAAAACATCAAACTGCCCAGGTGCCTTTCTTCAAAAGCCTTAAAAAAGTTTCACAGATTAAAAAGGTTAAGATAAAGGGTTTTTTAAAAAAAATATTTTTGGTGTTTAATAATAATGTAAAATACTTCACGTGAGACCTCTATATCATCATAACCATGGAAATGATTTAGCAGCCTCTGGTTGGTCATTTGCCCATATTTGTTGTTTTACTTAGGCTGAGATGCCCATTTATCCCACAGTACATGTGTTTCTTTAACTGTGAATTTATTTGTTTATTTCGTTATTTAGTTTGCTCTGTGCATAAGCAACAGTTGTGTTTTTCTCTCTCACTGGATCATATGCTTAGCTGTTATGAAATAGTGACACATTATGAAAAAATCCACATTATTTGATTTTGGGTGATTATGGAAGCTAAATGTATGCAGTTCATTTGGTATGCCACCTACATGTTATATTTACTAACATTTATAAAATAAAATAATTAAACATTCAACCTCTTTGCTTGACACTCATTCAACAACACCAGCTCAGAGCATAAGGGTTAGGGCTGTCAGCCATCAGCTTTCAGTTGATGATTAACCAATATTACAGTAATGATTTAATCATCCTTTTATCAATCATTTTATTACAGTACTAGTGTAAATTACAAGTTTCATCACAATTTCAGTTGATCTCATTATTTTAGCCAATGATCTGACACATTACCTTAAAATCTGCAGGGATGTGATTGGGTTGGATACTGGTATTGTGTCTATTATTAACATATTTCTAAAGTGAAGTTCATATGTTATGAGGATTTAAGCAGTGAATCTGGAGATACTTGTTGTATCCATCTTTGATTAGAATGGCCACATGCAGCCAGTAAGCGCTTCACACCTCATGATCATCTCACGTTACAAAGTTTGATTTACAAAGATGATACATTTATAAACCTTTTCATACAAATCAACAGATCCCAGCATTTAAATCTGAATCAGCAGATTCCAGACTTTAAATATGAATCAG
>JBBPDA010000001.1:32243542-32274542 GCA_037974385.1 Arnoldichthys spilopterus
GACTTACTGTGAGCTATAAACATCCAGCTCTTCATGAAGGTGGAGCAGACTTGTGGGTGTGGTTTAGGACACAGTATAACTTACTGTGAGCTATAAACATCCAGCTCTTCATGAAGGTGGAGCAGACTTGTGTGTGTGGTTTAGGACACAGTATGACTTACTGTGAACTATAAACATCCAGCTCTTTATGAAGGTGGAGCAGACTTGTGGGTGTGATTTAAGACACAGTATGTTTTACTGTGAGCTATAAACATGAACTAAACTTTATGGCCTATCCAGGGTTTATGTGGTGGGGGCTGTGTGGTTTTAAGGTTGCCAAGTATGCGCTTGGACACCACTATCTGAGAAGTCATTCTCTGCCACTGGGCTGCCACCCGCCTGGAGTATAAAAGATGCGGGCGTCTCAATGATTGGCAGCGTCGATGGGCATTTCCCCCAGTTAAGGCTTTTGTCCTTTCTGTCCTGGCCTATGAGACCCTTCAGGTCACTGCAGGATATAGTCAAAGTATCCTGCATCACTGAGCCATGGTGTAATCTGAGCTTCTCTGATGTTCTCCTTATACCATGACTGTCCTGAATAGACTGCCAGCTAGCTTAGTGAAACTGTTAGCTACCAAAGACTGAGTGTCCACCGCTGACAAAGAAGAGTTCAGGTCTATGGGCTGGGGCAGCCCAGGGAAGTCTGGGGCATTATGATTTTAACCCCCTGCTTGTAGCTGAGTGCTGGTCTTTTTAGACAACAGGTTTTCATTGCCTTGGGAGCAGGAGGTCTGATCTAGAACCAGTTTTTGTGAATGATCATCAGAAAGATAAATATCAGAAAATTTAATAGAGAAACACAAGCCCTTGTGTTGTCTAAAATAGCTGCAGTGAATTTCATGTTTATAGCTTGCAGTAAATCAGACTGCATCCTAAGCCACACCTACAAATCTGCTTCACCTTTATGAAGAGCTGGATGCTTATAGCTCACAGTAACTCATAGTCTGTCTTAAACCACACCCACAAGTCTGCTCCACGTTCAAGAAGAGCTGGATGTTTATAGCTCACAGTAAGTCATAGTGTATCCTAAACCACACCCACAAATCTGCTCCACCTTTATGAAGAGCTGTAACTGGTTTGAGTAAGTTGAGAAAAAAATCTGGGTTGTATTATTACAAAAAAAAAATTTCGGTAACTATTGTTGACTTTGTCTGCTACGTTAAGCGTGAAATTAGATTTTTCACCTTAAGTCACAAAATTGATCAACATGCTCGCTGCATGAGTGAACTAAATGCATTGCTTTCTCTCTAGTTTTGTGTATAAAATTCCTTTAATTATTTATGCAAGACTCTTTATTATGTATGCTATACATTAAGACTGACTTATTTCACTAGATAATTAATTGTAAGGTTTAAAGTTTTTTCACTTTATCTGCTATAACGTGGTCCATATTTTAATAAAAAGTGATAATATTTGACATGCCATCAAAGTTAGTCCTTTAGTGAGTTGCTCACTCATCCATGGAGTCTTGAATGATAAACATTTGGATGTGTAGGTTAGCATGAAACTGTTGAGGGAGGGATATGTGGTTGTGAGTGTGTCTGTGGTTCCAGTTTGTGTCTTTATGTATTTGTTTTTATGTAATGAATTTTCTAATTGAAACCAATGATGAAAACAAATGATCTGCTCAGTTAGCACAAACACCTAAAATTATGCTCTTTAAGATTTTGCATTGCTAACTATAACGCATATGTGGATTTATGGAAAATAGGTTTTGGCCTGGGTTGAAATCTTAAAGAGTATAATTTGAAACTACCTCTGTCTTTCAGCACCACTCACTAAGCAATAGAAGTGTTATCATATGATGCTACCAGTGTACACTGATCAGCCACAACATTAGAACCACTGACAGGTTAAGTGAATAAGATAGACTTTCTAGTTATTTCATTACTGAGGCACCTGGAATGTGGGGTGGGGGTTGGGTGGGGGGGGGGTATTTTATACAGCAAGCAATGTCCTGGGAAAAATGAGTGAGCGTAGGGATCTGAGCCACTTTGACAAGGAGCTTATTGTGAAAGCAAGATGACTGAGTCAGAGCATCCCCAAAACAGCAGGTCTCGTGGAGTATTCTAGGTATGCAGTAGTTGGTACCTACCAAAAGTGATCCAAGGACGGACAACTGGACACTGATTTATTTTTACAGAACAGCTGCTGTAGCACAAAACAACTCAACGCTGATTCTAATACAAAGGAATCAGAACACAAGGGGGACAGCTACAATGTTAGGCAGGTGGTTTTAATATTATGGCTGATCTGTGTATTTGTGTTTATTATAGACAGCTTAGAGTTTGATCATACTGTTTTTTACACGTACATCCAAAATACCAAGTTTCTCTCTTCCAAATGCTCTCAAGCCCATCATAGCCCAAAGAAATACTGCTGCCATGTTTCTTCAGAGAATTAGGGAAAAAACAGAACATACTCCCAGGAGACAGCAAACACAAACGTCCATCCCCCATTAGTTCACAAGCATAATGCTGCCAGCCATCCCGTTTGAAGCAACCTTATTCCTTTTCCATTACAGTTTCTTCCCCCAACCGTAGATTAGTGA
Organism: Arnoldichthys spilopterus; assembly: GCA_037974385.1. Taxonomy (NCBI): domain Eukaryota; kingdom Metazoa; phylum Chordata; class Actinopteri; order Characiformes; family Lepidarchidae; genus Arnoldichthys; species Arnoldichthys spilopterus. The sequence goes on from JBBPDA010000001.1 coordinate 32,246,133, forward strand.
CATTTATTTTAGAACTGAAATCCATATGCCTGTTGGATCTCATTATCCCCCTCCCCCCCAATGATACTGAGACAGTATCATAATGTATTTACATACTGACATTATTTTTTATGATGCAATAAACATGTGTTGTGAAAAAGGAGCCTTTAGTCTAACCTCACATACATGTTTATTACTGGCTAAAGCATGTTTCAGAAGTGTCATCTCTGTATTGTGCCCAAACCAATTAAAAATTTGCTCTCATCTCTGACAGCCCCTGCCATTCTTTCTTTTCATTCTTTCTTGGACAAAGCATGGTTATTTGGCCTCCTACGTGATCTGACCTGCCCCGCAATTGATTCTTAATGAGAGCGGGCAGTGTTTCTAAGAGCTTTTCCTCTGGAGAAGTACGGGGCTGCCACTGAAAACATGCCATTTTTTTTGTATTTTTGCTCCTTGTCACCAGATACGCATGAGATGCAGTGATCGTTGCAAGCTTCTGCTCATACTGTTCTAAAACAAACGAGTCAGACAATTCGGCAATGGAAATAAAATGACTTTCGACCATATTGCTATCCAAAACTCAGAGCACGTGCTCTCATCACTGACTCATGATGTGGAGACACTGCATCCTATGTGGGGTTTATCTGGGTTTGGTTCTTTTCTACTTACACTGTCTCTGTAGAACCATTTCAATGTAATGTGCTGTTTCTTTGTGTCTTTGTTGTCTCTTTTTTTCCCCTGTTCCCCTCTCCCCCCCCGGAGCAGCATCCTGTCCCGTACAGGCAGGAAGGAGAGCCAGGAAGCTTCCAATTTGGCCGTGCCCATGACCATGTGTCTTTTTCCTGTGCCATTCCCACTCACCCCATCTCTAAGACCACAAGTCAGTTCCATCAACCCTACAGTTACTCGCTCCCTCCTTTACAGCGTTCTGCGGGACGCCCCGGCCGACCGGGGGGGGGCCACCCAGCAGAGTCGGGACGCTCAGCTCTCAGAGTACCCCTCTCTGGACTATCAGGGGCTTTATGCCACCCTCGTCACCTTGCTTGACCTGGTGCCCCTGCTGCAGCATGGTCAGCACGGTGAGTGATAACGCCGCCACACACTCCTGACCATTTGTTCAGTTCCACAAAACGAGGTGAAATGGCTCAAAGTGTCCAAATGCAAGAAGTTAATGTTAGATATAGTGGTTGATGTCAGGGCCAGCTTATAAAGAGCCTGACCACTGTCTGTTCTTCCGTGACTCAAAACATAAAGTCATAGCGGGCACCCACAAGTGAGTCCGTAATGAACGGGGATGAAAGGGACCACGTGGTTTTCTAGTCTCACAACAGAAGAAAAAACGACTAAATAAATTAAACCAGCATAATTCTGATTTGAGCAGCAGGAAGCTATCTTTCTAGCATTGTAGACTGCTGATTGGTTGGCGCAAATGAATAAAGAACTCACTATCACACAGTTCTAAAATATCAACGCAGTGCCTAAAACTTTCATACCATCTTGAGGAAATGAGCACATTTATACAATCTCATTCATTTTGGACTTGCTCGAGATTGCCCTCTAGCGTTTAATCGAAAGAAACAATCAAGTAGCAGTTCTCCTCATCCCTAAGTTCTTTAGTTGGTCTACTGTAATGGAGTAAGCAGGAGACCGGGGTTCGATTCCCTGCCCAGGCAGATACACCACACTGGACCAATAGGAGTCCTTGGGCAAGACACTAAACTCTCCTACATCAGTAATATAATTAAAATGTACATTACTCTGGAGAAGAGCATCTGCCAAAGAAATACACAATTATTTTTTTCTGCATTTTTATCAGTGATTTCAGTATCAGTGATCTGACCGTAATGAATCATTAATGATGGCACCGTACACACTCGTTCTGCAAAGTTTACCATTTCAAAGGCTCCTTTGACCTCCCGAAGTGTCTTTGAAATTGTTCGCCCATTTCTCGGCCCTCTGTGTGAAAGCTGTTTTCTGTCCATAAATATTTTACCAAGTGAAAAAAGATGCTAAAACTTTAAAGCCCAGAACTGGAGACAAACTCTAAGTGCGGCTGTGGTAGCTTTTTCAAGATGTCCCTAAAAAAAAAAAAACAGCAAAAGTATTTATTTAGATTTGTTTTCTTTCTTATGGTCAATATAACTGAATTTTCTGTTCTGACAGCCACATATAGGGGTCTATATATCATATATTACATATTTTTTTTGTCATTATTTTATTCAAATGATGGTACCATGTGTGAGACACTACTATTTTTTTTTCTCTTTGCCCCCCTCAACAGATCTGGGACAGGCCATTTTTTACACAACAACCTGCCTGCTACCGTTTCTCAGCGATGATATTCTCAGCACCTTGCCCTATACTATGATCTCCACTTTAGCCACCTTCCCTCCCTTCCTACACAAAGACATCATAGAATATCTGAGCACGTCTTTCCTTCCTATGGCTATACGTGAGTATGTTGATTATTCACAAGAATGGTGTCACTGTAATTCTGGAACAGAAAGTAAAGGATTTGGAATTTATAGAAAACAACCATTTAGGCAATGTTTTAGTTTTTTTTGTATATTTCCAGTGCATATATCCACTTCAAATACACATATGATGTCTTTTGATATGAAAAAAGTGTATAGTGATTGGAGTTTTTACTTTTGGTAAAATGTTTTAGAACACCTAATTTTTCTGGTTTTTACTGGTAATTTAAGCAGTTCGATTACAGTTAATAACCTGAAATGGTAAACAGCCCAAGGTAAAAAAGAAAATCAAGAAAAGCAAAACTTCATGTCAATTTGATGAAAAACAGGCATTTCTCAGGAATGAAAGATCTGGTTAACTTACAGCTTTCCTGAAGCATGTGTCCTAAAAGTTAATACATTGAATTCCTAGAGGTGCCTCTACATTTGGTGGTTTACTTTCACCCTCTTACGTCCAGTTCATCCCAGCTGAAGTCTGGAGACTGTGTTGCTCTTCCATGAACTGAATCTACTGATGAATTCTTTTCTTCTAATGTTTTGGCTATTTTGTCTTTGTTTCTTTCCTTTTCCTCCCAATTGTGATAGTGGTATACAGTACTACTTCCTGCAGTACAGTATTAAAAAAGCATCAGAGGCTGTTGGAACAATGTGTTCCAGTTCTGCATTTTTTTTACACAGATGGGTTTGGACATCATTAGCAGAAGTTGGGGCTCCTGTGGGAATTGTTTGCATTAACCTTCAAGGCTTAATTTATTCCATTGCTGCAGTAAAGCTGTTTACAGATGCTTGGGGAAATGCCTGTAGTCTATGAAATCTACAAAACAATTCAGTGTTTGGTGATCCAAACTTTTGACTTTTGGTGGATTTATTTATTGTAAACACATCTTTGTACCATTTAAAGTTATTCACTGTCAAACCGCCTGAATTACCAGTACAAATTAGGTGTTCTAAATATTCTTACTTACTTATTAAGAAGTAATTAGCTTTTTGCAGCATTGTTGTCACATTCCTCTTGGAATTGAGTAAATTAGGATGGGTAGATATTGTTTTTATTGTCATTTAGATGTTGAACAGGTTCAATGACCACATCTTTCCAAGTGTAGAGCATGAAGGGCCACTGGGTTTCCCTCTTCCACTACTCTTAATTCAGCTCTAGGGCTGTAGTACTCAACCTGAGGTGTTTTTTGCATTCACAGCTTTTGGAGTCCAGCTGACTTAAAAAACCATGGTTACATTTCTCTGTGGATGGCCACCACCCCAAATCTTAGCCGCCATGACAAAAAAAAAACCAAAGAAAAAAAAAACAAAGAAAAAATCAGTCGACAAAACAACCCCCAGCCTCTGGGCATCAAAACGAGAGCAGTCACAACGATTGACAAAATCATCAATTAAGTGAGCTGGTTCAGAAAATGGCCACTGATTTAATTGATTCATAATCCATCAGTGCAGGCTGTGTCCATGTGCATCATTTTCATCGTGGCCACAGGTGCGATGAAAATGAGGGCAGTGAATCAAGTGAAAGGGCTGTACTTAAAGTCAATAATGAGCCATAATGGGACAATACAGTGCTGCTACACTGCACCTGTTTTTAGATCAGTAAAGAGAACAGTGCGGACACACTCAGGCACACACAGAAACACACACAGAGTTTGGTATTGCTATCTTTTTGAGTACATTAACTTCTGTAACACTGTATTTCAGTAATACAACACCAACACCTGAACATAACCATCACCTTTTTTTGTTTTTTTTTGAGTAGAATTGGAGAAAACAGCATAGTTCCTTGTGAGGACCAGCAAAATGCCCTAATTTCTACAGATTTTCCAGTATCATTATGAAGACATTTGGTCCTCACAAGGAGTTAAATACATGTGCAAACACTCATACACATTATAATCAGCTCAGTGAGTCTCTAAGAGGACTCTATTCTTCTGTATTGCTCTGAATCCTCTCTCTCCCTTTTTAACCAGATAAAGGTGGTCTTGACTACAGTTCTGTCTCTGTTCCTCTCATATAGACTTTGCTCTTTAGCTGATGAGTGTTACCCGCAGTCTTGTGTATTGTATGAGGTTTGTTGTTCTGTAAAATGCAGCCAGACATTTGCCGACCAATTTGGGGAACAGCAGAAATCATCTTCAGTAACCCAGAGTACATTCCCCACTGAAACTGGAGAAGAGCCAAACAGAACAGAACAGTGTAACACAGACATCACTGTGATCAGCTTCAGCTTTGACAGCGATGATGACTTCACAGTGTGCTTTTTTTCCTTATGAACTGAACATTAAAACTGCATCTTGTTCAAAGGGAATCATAGGATTTATGTTTGAGAGAAGGACCACGTGTGGTACTCCTTCTCCTTCTAATCGAACGTCCCAAACATTTTAAAGGATTTTTTGAATAAGGTGGCACTTAGGAACCAAGAAGCAAAACTTTTACCACTTTATTGTGTCCTGTTTGGGAAGTGATCACACCTTTAACCTTTAACACAACAGGAAGAATAGATAAAGTGACATTAGTCTATTTTCTGTTCATGTGGTGCTGCAGCGCTGCTCAACACTACAAGAAAGGGAAGTGAAAGTGACTATTTGTCATTGTGAACACACCCCATCACACCAAATGCACTACATGAAAATTGTGCCTCTGCATTTAACCCATTTGGACATGGTGCAGTGGGCAGCAATCAGCACCACCCGGGGACCTGTGTAGCAAACGGTACCTTGCTCAAGGGTACTTCACTGGTACCTGGGCCAGGATTTGAACCTGCTAACCACCAGACTACCACAGTTCTCCAAATGCTCAAAATCTGAGCTATTCACTAGTCTGCCCAACTTCCATTAGCTAAGCTAACCAGCTAAGTACATAATGTTATAATGGGACTTTCTGAAGCTGTTATGCCAGTGTCTTTACTGGAGCCACTGAAGCATCAACAGCTGTCTGCTGTTGGTGGGCTATATCACTCACTACTGTTGTTGAGCTCACTTGTGCAAATTACTGAAGCAGACATTATTATGGCAGTCAGTTTGGATAGGCGAGCAAATATTACTACATTCTGAGCATTTGTTATTAGATTTGCCAGAAATCTAAATGCTTAAAATCTTAAAATCCAAAATTCTTAAAATCAGATTGAAGAATGAAATCTTATTGCCCCTGCATTGTGAAGCAACATTTCTGATATTTTTAGGTTACGGTATATAATATTTACCAAAAACGTTGACAAATATCATATATTTTATGTATACATTAATTTTTAAATACAGAAGAGTGCCTTCTATTATTGTTTGTTTGTTTCTTTTTGTTTTTCATTTACTCTTTTAAGTGGGTTCAACTCGAAGAGAAGGAGGTGTTCCGGCATATGTGAATCTGTCTGCTTCCTCTATGCTGATGATTGCTATGCAGTACACCTCCAACCCAGGTAAACATACTCTCCTGTCTATGTGAATAAAAGCATGCTTATTAAACTGGTAATTGCATCTTTATAATATAATAATCTTTATTATACATCACTGAAAATGTCCCATTTTTCTAGAGGGAATATAAATTAGACATCAGCTGCACATGAGCATTAGTATCATTTCTATTTAAATGAATGTTACTAAAGATAATTATTCATAGTAAAAAGCCTCATTTTGATATTGTTTTAGTTTATCACTGTCAGCTTTTGGAGTGCCTAATGAAGTACAAGCAAGAAGTGTGGAAGGTAAGGATTTGATTCCCATTACTTTTTTAAAAGTGTTTCGTTGCTTTGACCAAATGACCAAATCTCTCATTACTGCTCTATAGGACCTTCTGTATGTGATATCATATGGGCCATCCCAAGTAAAGCCACCTGCTGTTCAAATGCTCTTCCATTATTGGCCTAATCTCAAGCCTCCAGGTGCAATTAGTGAGTACAGGGGACTGCAGTACACAGGTGAGTCAGTGTTGGACCAAAGTCTTCTTTAATATGAGTGTTAAAATAGGAGAGTTCCTGTTACAACCATGTTTCCAAACAACCTGGGATGCTGTGTAAAAAACAGAATGCATAGATTTACAAATCATGTAAACTCACATTTAATTGATAATTGAACATAGGCAAAATATTATTGTTTGTGTAAATGATTTGCTCATTTAAAAATTGATGCCAGTTGGGGCAAGGTCATGTTTAGCCTGTGCTACAGAACCTCTTCTCTTAACAACACTCTGTCAACATTTGGGAACTGAGGAGACAAAGTGCTGTAGTTCTGAAAGTGAAATGTTATCCCATTCTTGCCTGATAAAGAATTTCAGCTGCTTAGCAGTTCATGGGTGTCCGTTGTTGTATTTTTAATTTCATTATGCTCCAAATGTTTTCTGTGGATGACAGGTCTGGACTGCTGGCAGGTTGGTACTGCACTCAGGCCTCTCTGCCACTGAGTCATGCTGCTGTAAAACATGCAGAGTGAGATTTGATATTGTCTTGCTTAAATAAGCAAGGCATTCCTTGAAAAAGCTGTTGTCTGGATGGGAGCATATATTTCTCCAAAAACTTCATAAATATCATTTAGCATTAATGTACCCTTCCTGGATGTGCAAGCTACCTGTACCATGTGCACCAGTACACCCCCCCCCCCCCCCACCACCACCACCAAACCATCAGCAATGCTGACTTTTGAACTGTGTGCTGATAACAGGACGGGTATTCCCCTTCTCTTTAGCCTGGAGGCTGTGACGTCCACAATTTTCAAAAATAAATAAGATTGGTCAGACCACAGTATAGTTTTCCACTTTACCTTAGTTCATCTGAAAGTGACTTTGTCATTGTGAACACACTCAATCACACAAAAAGTGCACCGCACAAAAATGTGACCTCTGCATTTAACCCATCACATGTGCACACATGAAGCAGTAGGTAGCTAACAACAGCATGAAGCAGTGGAGCCCTGTAGTGGGACAGTACTTTGCTCAAGGATACTTTGCTGGTCAGCACTTAAATCTGCAACCTTCTGTTCACAAGAGCAAAGTCCTAAACAGTAGGCCACCACAGCACACTAAATCTGTGTAGCAAATTAAAAATGTAATAAAACAATGAAATGAAAATGGCTACAGTAATGGCTCTAGTCACTGTGGTTTGTGTATTTATTTTTTCCCAGTTCTGCTTCAGGAGTCTCTGTGTATTTTTATGTAACAACATGTCCATATTTATGCCCTATTGTATTGCCCTGTCTTAGCTCCCCCTTTTCCTTAGTGCTCACACCTGTTTCTTGTCTGTACACAGGTGTGAGCACTTCCCCATCTTCCCGATCACAGGTGTTCTGATACTGGTACTGTTGTCTTGATAGCTTACATGCTATAAATTGTTTCTGTAATGTCTAGGTTATGTCTCAAGTTGTGTCTTTATGCACTTTTTTATATTCTCACAGCTCTTCAACTCATGCCTGCTTACTGAAAACCCAAATCCTGACAATGGTTCTACATGTTTATCGCAATCTGTATTTATTTTACACAGCATCCCAAAATGTACTTGATGGTGTTCTTCTGTGTGATTAATTGTCATTAATTATGGAATCCTAATATGTTTTATTCTTTTTCTATTTTTTTCTTCCCTTCTCCTACAGCCTGGAATCCCATTCACTGCCAACACATTGAATGTCAGAATTCTATTAATAAACCTGCAGTAAAGGTAAAGTATGTACTTTTTTACTGAATATAGGCTAATGTGTTTTGACTTTGTCTTTTTATGTTTGCGTATTTACCTTGGCCTTAGCAAAATGCCTTTACGCACATGCTATCTCTTGCATATACACACACACACACACACACACACGCACACACACACGCACGCACATGCATGCATGCACGCACACACACTCTGATAATGTCTGTGGCCATTTGTGCAGCTCTGTTAGTATTGGCTCAGCTTGCACTCAGTGCGTAGAAGCAGAACAGGAACAGACAGGTGCCGCATTTCAATTACTACAGGCCCAGTAGGGGACGGCACTTTACGGGCAGGAGGTGGGGGAGCTTAATGGGAAGAGATGACCCTGTGCTGCCGCAGGATGGGGTGGATGTGTGTGTGGAAGAGCACTGTAAATTACTGGACATTGTATTAAGAGCTACAGCGCAACCATTGACTCTTAAATTATCATTAAACCATGCACACAGTTCAGGGCTACAGTATTACTGCAGTAAGGTTTATTGCAGGGTGTATGCTGGTGAGATGTGTGTGCTGGTAGTCTGAATTAATTCCCCCTTAGAGAAACATAATGCATCAAAAATATCTTTGCTGCCAGAACAAAACTGGCCAAGACGTGTGCAAATGTTGCTACTTTAGTTTAGAACTGGAGCTAAGAGGTTAAAACAGCCAATAGTTGTCTATGCTGTTCACATAAATACATGCCATATATGTTTAAACCATATCCAGTTCTTCATTAAGGTAGAGCAGACTTGTGGGTGTGGTTTAGGACACAGCATGACTTAGTAACCCTGGAGCTATATACTAATTAACCCCACTGACAGGTGAAAATAATCTAATTATTTAATTACAATGGCACCTGTCAGGTGGGAGTGGGCTACATTAGGCAGCAAGTGCACAGTCAGTTTTTGTAGTCCACATGCTGAATGCAGGAAAAATGGGCAGGTGTAAGGGTCTTTCACAAGGGCCTTATTGTGATGACTTAATGAGTCAGAGCATCTCCAAAACAACAGGTCTTGTGGAGTGTTCCAGGTGTACAGTAGTTGGTACTCGTAATCTAAGGGAGGACAACTGGTTAATCGTTGTCAGGGTAATGGGCACTTGAGGTTGACTGAGAGGAGTGGAGGCTAGCCCGTGCACTCGGATCCCAAAGAAGAGCTACTGTGGTTTAAGACGTGAATGCTGACTCTGATAGAAGAAGGTCAGAACACACAGTACACCACAGTCAGAGCTGTTTCAGCAGCATGAGGGACCTACTCGATATTAGGCAGGTGGTCCTGATCTTATAGTTTAGCAGTGTGAACATCTTCAGCGCCACAGGCAATGTCTCAGACCAACACCAGACCTTGTTGTCTTAAAAAACTTTGGGGTACATGTGATGTTTTCTTTATAATTATAGGTCACAGTAAGTCATACCGTGTTCTAATCCACACCCACCAGTCTGCTCCACTGTAATGAACAGCTGGATGCTCTTAGAGCAGGTTGAGGGAATATTTGGGGATGTATTTACAGAAATAAATTTGGCTGACAATCGACTGTTTTTAAGCTTGTGGCTCCATTTTTAAACTAAAGAAGCAAAATTCTGACAATAATATCGACTATACTGATTGCCTACATGCAGGGTCTGGTGTATAAATTTGTTTTGTCACTGGATAGTTTAACATTTAATGTAAGGTAACACAGGAGAATTTTACCTAAGATTGTAAGTCAGTAAGATAGTAAACCATAAAAAAGCGTTATTTCCAATCTGTTTAAGACAGTGCCTGTTGGCCAATTCATCATGAAGTGTTGAAAGAATATAAAGGGCAGCTGGCCTTGTCTAGGCTGGGACATCCGAGACTACAGCCCTGAATATCTTAGCAATAGCCCGGGATCTCAAACAGACCCAGATCTGTTCTTGTGTCATTCTGATCATTCTGATTCTTACTGATCGCTACACCTAAATCAGAACCACCCCCGCCCCCGTCAACAAATATATTGCAACAGAAATAAATTGGCTTCATCTACCTTCAGGGACAAACCCTATACATTCTTCAACATTGTCCATGGGTTTAAGAAGCTGATCACAGAGAACCTGGAAAATTAAACTGATGAATGTTAGAATAGGCATGGCAATAAGGAGTATGAGAAAAGAGTGTATGAATGGACAACCCAACACCAAGCTGTGTTTAATAATGATATACTTTATTTATTTGTTTATTTATGTATTTATTTAGTGTAATTTTATTTTATTTAGTTAGTGTATTCTATTCGTGTTTTTTATTTATTTATTTATTTATTTATTTATTTACCCCTTTCCCTGATTATTTATTTATTTATTCTCCTGCTTTAAGATTTTTAAGTTTTATTAACAAACAAGAATATATAACTGTAACTATGCTGCAGTGACAGTGCATGTAACAGACAGATGTACTTTGCTATCAGTCACTTCCTCTTGTTTATATGGTCTTATTAGCCTGACACTGATTGTGCTAATGTGGCTCTGGTGTCCTGCATTGTGCCCGTTGTATCTCCCTTTCAGATGTGCATCGACCCAACTCTCTCAGTCGCCCTGGGAGACAAGCCCCCTCCGCTGTATATCTGCGAAGAATGTAGTCAGAGGATTGCCGGGTAGGTCAACAAAGCATACGCTAGGCAACCTGCACTCTGCACGAGTGTCTGACCATGCTCTTTGTTCGTTAGTTGCCGTTGTTATATTATCTCCTTTTCCACTGGAGTGTGTAATGTAGTTATCAGAAAGAACCAGTGCTGTGGGTTTCTGCTCACAGCTTAATCTCGCCTTTCACACGATTTGATCTTCTGTGTGACTTGATGTCTGTAAAACTGACAGTGAGAAGCAGCAGAGGGTTGGGACGGCTTCTGCCAGCTTGTATTTGTCAATATGGGTGCCTTTGGGTGAAGACTGTGGTTGTCTGTATGAATATTGTCACTGTCGTTACAAATCCTCAAATGGCAACTTTATAAGAGAAGCAAAAAAAGTGCACTGGTTTGGCAAAGAAAAAAAAAATGCAATATACCACTTATCCCAGATGTGGTGTTCTTTAGTTCAATTTGAGCTATGAATCTAACGCTCTAATTTTACGATCTAATGCAAAGTGTAAAGGTACAAATAAAATTTATGGCTGTGCCCAAATCCATTTGTTTATCTGACAGTGTCATGATTTCGAGGTTTTTTGGAAGCAAGTGCAGTGATATATATAAAAAAAGGTTTATTAAACAAGGAAGACAATACAATAACCCACGAAGACTGAGGGAAACACACAAGGTTAAATAACAAAACAAGGAAACGAGCACAGGAAACGAGGCACAGGTGGAGGGTGGGACTAGGGCGTGGCTAGACAGACACGGGACAGGGAATACCTGGAAAATGAAAACAAACACTGACAGGAACACGTGGGACGAGACACGTTATAGAACCCTCCCCCTGGGAGGAATGTCCCGGTTTGACAAAAGACCACAACCGGTCACTGGCCTAGGGGGACAGCAACACTGAAGACTAAGGACATGACTGAGACTAAATAACGACCTGAAACAAGAAACACCGGACAGGAAACAACACAGGTGGAAGGAGGGACTAGGGCGTGGCTAGACAGACACGAAACAGGGAACACATGGAAAATGAAAACAAACATGGACAGGAACACGTGGGACGAGACACTTTAAAGAGAGTGGAAGAAACAAACTTTGTACCAGCAGAAGGCGCAAAAAATGTCTAACTTTCTTAATTATTTGATGGTGTATTGGGCGTAACATGCAATAAACCAATCAGAATGGCCTGTCCTCCTCTTTGAAAGGCACTATGTTGGATTGCTATTAAAATGGCGTGTTTACCTGGTAAACCAGAACGGACCTGCTCATGCAAGTGAAAATGTGTGAGCACATAATTTACGGGAAAAGCACTGTTCTGCTCTGTTTTTCACTGTCAAAATAGCAAAATGGATTTGGACAAGGTCATAAATGTCATTTGTGCTTTGCACTTTGCATTAGATTAAAAAATAGAGCCCAAATTGTGTGTTATCCACGTGTCATGGCTACGGTTCTAAAGTAGTCTAATCATGTCTTGGCCCTGGGATTTTATTCTAAGTAACCTTGGACTTTTTTGTGTTTTGCCTCTGCAGAGACCATGCTGAGTGGCTTGTTGATGTGCTCTTACCTCAAGGTCAGCATTACTAGTCAACACGTGCACCACTCACGAGGACAAACACCCACCACTTGTCTCTATACACAGGCATTCTTCACACAGTGGACCCCATGTGAAAGAGTGGCTAGATATAAATAATTGGAGGTCTGCAAGTTGGATGATAGACAGTAGAGCTAAATTTATTCATGAACCTCCTGCTCACTTTTCCTTATAAATAATATAAGCCTAAAGCTTTCTCTAGACACTCAGGAGTGTTCCAAATCTGTATAAATGAGATAGCAACCTGTTCCTGTTTAGGGGTAATTTGCTCAGCGTGTGATTTTGTGTTACTTACCTGATTTCTCGATTCTGTGATTTTTTTTTATTGAAAACTATATGGTTTCACCCAAACAGCTGAAATATCGGCTATATGTCAGAAAAAGGTAAGACCCTAGCTATGTGTGTGTGTTTTGGGTTATACACCAATCAGCCATAACATTAACACCACTGACTGCTGAAGTGAGTAACACTGACTGTCTAGTTATATTATTTTTTCATGTCAGTGGGTGGGATATATTAGGCAGTAGTTGAAGTTGATGTGCTGGAAGCAGGAAAAATGGGTGGGCCTTACTGTGATATCTAGATGACAGAGCATCTCCAAAACACCAGGTCTTGTGTAGTGTTCCAGGTATGCAGTAGTAAGTACCTACCAAAAGTGATCCAAGGAAAGAAAATCTGGGACCATGATAACCCACTTACTGATGCATGTGGGGAGTGAAAGCTAGCCTGTCTGGCCAGATCCCACAGAACAACTACTGTGGTTTAAAAAGTGAATGCTGACTCTGATAGAAAGGGGTCAGAAAACAGCAGCATGAGGGACCTACTCAATAGTGGTGGTCTTAATGTTATGGCTAATTGCTCTGTGTGTGTGGGGGGGTATATGTTCATGGCAGTGGGACATCACATCTCTGAACATGGGGCCTCTTCTACACCATCTTTTCATCTCCTTACCAAGGCAGGTACCAAGGGATTGTTCCCTTACAGACCATGTGTTTGCTTTGGCCATCACTGTACCCGTGACTCTTTGTGTGCTTTGCATGGTGGTTGCCATGGTGGTCTGTATCTCATCTAAAAGCAACATTATCAGTTCACCTTTGCACATAATATACTGCTGTATGATGTATGATGCATTACCTGTATGATGCATTACCATCTACACTACTGCTAAAAGATTTTAGGACACCCAGTGTTTCCAGTGTTTACTGGTAATTTAAGCAGCTCAGTTGAATGCATTAAATGATACAAAGGTAAGTGTTTACAATAAATAAATCCATGGATACTACCATAATAAACAAGAATATTTGACATGATGTTGGTTACTGATGCATTATTATAACTTAGTGTTCACTCGTATGATTGAATCCCCCAAGATGTCTTTATTAGTAAAATTATGCTGTAAAAGAGCAATGACAAACAATAGTGTAAATGATGCAAGTTCCTGTGCATGCACTGTCCAAATCGAGTTTCCAGTTTAAATCAGGTAATGACAATAGGTATAATAACATAATATTATAACTTCTTCCTCCTCCATTTCCTCAAATAAACATTGATGGAGCTCAGTACTGCCATCTGCAGTACTGGAGAAAACATGCAACGACTTGAAGAGCCAAGCAAAGCCGCAGAGAGTATGTGAGCATGCAAACACGCAAAGGTCGTTTTGCTCCAGGTGAAACAACATTTCCCTTACCTCTGCAGATATGCCAAGGCCTTTAGTGCTTGATTTAGATAATAATGTCCCCTAAAAGAAAAATAAACCTTGGAAAAGTGATTAAGATCACATCATGCCCTTCATAATGGAAAAAGAAGGACATAATGAAATTTGAACCAGCTAACAGTGTCTTTGCATTGTCTTGGTGAAGCAGTGGGCATTGGGCAGGTACTATGCCTGGCTGAACAAGCCCACAGCACTTTTATGCGAAACAGCTGTCAGAAAGCTTAGTGTTTCGCCCCCTTTTTAATCCTCAATCTTTTAAATAGGCTTTGTCATCCTGCAGAATGCTGTTTTGATTCTCATTCATCTGGACTCAGGCCAGCTCTCTCATCTAGAGGAGTATAGTCTGCTGCTTTGGATGATTCCACTTTAGGTTTGCACACAAACTTTCACGAGCATCAGACATCAGCAGCATAGGCAGTGGTGGCCTAGTGGATAGGACCTTGCTCTTGTGAACTAAAGGTGGCATGTTCAAGTCCCAGCCCATGCACCATTGAAGTTCCCTTGATCAAGGTACCATCCCGATACATTGCTCCCTGGTTGCTGTTGATAGCTCCATGTGTGCTTGTGTAACAGGTTAAATGCTGAGGTTAGATTTCATTGTGGTGCTTGAGTGTGTTCACAGTTTGCAGTGTAATTCTCTGTATAGTCATAATAATAATATGAGTAATTATTATTATTACTAAATGCTTAACAGTGAATAGATTACAAATAGATACAAGTCTAATAAGTTATGTAATTATTAAAGTAAGAAGAAAAAGTAAAAGTAAGTACTGAAATAAGGCATAAAATAAAACAAAAAGTAATAAATGGGAGAAGTCATAGATAAATAAATAAATAAATAAATAAATACACAGTCCAGGTTATTTTACTCTTAACATGCTGCTCTATATGAAAGGTGAACTTACATATGATCTCTCTTTGGGCTTTCCTGATTTTTTTCATTCCTGGAGCAGGGTTTGTGGCATGGTATCAGCCTCACACCTTATGCTGATTACAGAGCCGGCTGATTTTTAGTTCAGGAACCCTGGCAGTCAGATCTGTTCTTTATTCTTTGGAAAAATCATTCAGTGTGTGAGGCGTTAGTGCTGCCAGTAACGTGCTGCAGTGACAGATGGAGCGAGTAACAGGACATATCAGATAATTTGATAGATTGGGCTGCATCTCAGGAGCATTGCTTTTAGGGAGTGATCAGATTAAGCCTGGTCATCTCTCACTGTGCCCTTTTATTTTTAGAAAAGTGAGACATTCCAGGGACACCCCCTCCCTGACCGCCGCATACACACACACATCACCCATAAATCACAGTGCTGCCATTGCTCCATGTTATTGATTCCCTTCCTCTTCCTCTCATTTGCTCATTCTCTCTGTGTTCCCCCCCCCACACCCCCATCCCCCCTCTGCCACAGAACTGCAGCTCCCACGTGAGACGAGCCGTCGTCACCTGCTTCTCGGCTGGCTGCTGCGGTCGGCATGGCAACCGGCCTGTGCGCTACTGCAAGCGTTGTCATGTCAACCATCACAGCAGCGAGGTGGGGGCCTCGGCAGAGACTCATCTGTACCAGACGTCCCCCCCACCCATCAACACACGCGAGTGCGGGGCTGAGGAGCTGGTCTGCACTGTGGAGTCCGTCATCAGGTCCACATACACTCTGCACAGTTCTATCTATCTATCTGTCTATCTATATATATAGGTGCCTGAGAAAATTATCATTAAAGCTGTTTATCTGGGCAGTAAGTGGTTTTGGTTTCTCAAAAAACAAACAATATTCGAATAAATGCTAATAACAGTAAAACAGTAAACAGTGATTTTATGCATCATTGTGTTGGCTTGACTATTCCCAGAGCTCTCCTAGTGGATTCCCAGTATTACTGTAGTTTCCACCAAATTTCTGGTTTGGGCTCAATCAGTCCTTCATTACATAAAATCAACAAGTTTATTTATATAGCACCTTTTATACACATAGTGCAAAAGATAAAAAATACCAAGAAAATTCAATTCATACTAAAAAGATATGCAAGAATACAAATCAAAACAATAGATTTAAGAGAGAATAAATGAATATAAAAATTAATTAGGAATAATAATAAAATAATAAGGGGCCATAATAAGGATAGTGATGCAGTAAATAAGAGTAAAAATGTTATTTAAATGGAAACTGCACTGATAATGCATTTATGTGTTTTTATATGTTCATTTAGTCTGCAAAGTGTAAGCTTTGGGTCAGAAAAAAATGGCTCATTAGCCTCTTCCCCCTATATGACAGCTTGCTGAAAGAAGCAGAGATCCATGCAGAGCAGCGGGAATTTGAGATGAACCGCCGGCGTCAGATGGGACTCTCCACCTCCCATCACTCGCTGGACAACCTGGAATTTGACAACAAAGAAGACGACCAGCATGACCAGAGGCTGCTCAGTCAGTTTGGCATCTGGCTCTTGGTATGAGACTTACTTACTAATTCGAATGTGTGGATATGTAACACAGTTACACCAGTCAACCATAACATTAAGACCACCTGCCTAATAATGAGTTGGCCCCCTAATGCTGCTGAAACGGCTCTGATTGTGGTGCACTGTGTGTTCTGACCCCTTTCTATCAGAGTCAGCATTCACTTTTTAAACCACAGTAGCTAAACAGACCAAACAGGCCAGCCTTCCCCACATGCATCAGTGAACCTTGGGTGCCCTTGACCCTGTTGACCTGATTCACCAGATGCTGCATTCCTGGAACACTCCACAAGACCTGCCATTGCTCTGATGCTCTGACTCAATAGTCTAGCCATCAAAACAAGACCATTGTCAAGGTGGCTCAGATTCTTACACTCACCCATTTTTTCTGCTTCGAGCACATTGAGTGTTCACTTGCTGACTAATATATCCCACAACCCCAATAGATATGAGATAATCATTATCAATCACTCCAGCTGTCAGTGGTTTTAATGTTCTGACTCTATATCTGATGTATTTTTAAGTAGGCCTCTACTATACTAAACTGCAGGCTAATCCCATTAACTTTCATTTCCAAAACCATCCCCAACACCCCTTCACTGCACCAGGTGAGCCTGTGTACACCCAGTGAAAACACGCCCACAGAGAGCCTGGCGCGGCTGGTCAGCATGGTCTTCCAGTGGTTCCACTCCACTGCCTACATGATGGATGACGAGGTGGGTAGTCTGGTGGAGAAGCTCAAGCCTCAGTTTGTGACCAAGTGGCTCAAGACAGTGTGTGATGTTCGCTTTGACGTCATGGTCATGTGCCTGTTGCCCAAGCCGGTGGAGTTTGCCAGGGTAAGAAGCATTTATGATGCTCATGAGACTCAAAATCTTCCATAAGATTCAGCTTCTCTGAGTGTCTGTACTTGTGTGTGTATGTGTGTTTGTGTGTGCGCATAGGTGGGCGGTTATTGGGATAAATCCTGCAGTACAGTTTCACAGCTGAAGGAGGGACTGAACCGCATCCTGTGTTTGATCCCCTATAACGTCATCAGCCAGCCGCTGTGGGAGTGCTTTATGCCGGAATGGCTGGAGGCGATCCGCACTGAAGTGCCAGACAACCAGCTGAAGGAGTTCCGGGAAGTGCTGAGGTACAGAGAGTTCTGCTGAACACTCTGTTTTTATTAGGGGGAGGGAACTATGAAGGGTTTCATTTTTGGAATAAATAAACTGATAAATGTTTCAATACATTGTCAAATTACACTGGTCAGCCATAACTTTAGCACCACTGACAAGTGAAGTGAATAACATTGACTGTCTAGTTATTTCATTACAATGGCACCTGTCAAGGGCATGGGATATATTAGGCAACAAATGAACAGTCAGTTCTGAAAGTTGATGAGCTGGAAGCAAGACTAGTCAAGTCAAGTTTATTTATATAGCACTTTTTACAACTGACGTTGTCACAAAGGTCTCCAGGTCCGAGCCCCCAAAGAGCAAGCCAAGGGTGACAGACGCAAGGAAAAACTCCCTAGCGGTAGGAAGAAACCTTGGGAGGAACCAAAGCTCAGAAGGGGAAACCTAGGAAGACTAGAATGTGAGCCACTGTGACAAGGGCCTTATTGTAATGGCTAGAGCTAGAGCTTCTCCGAAACTGCAGGTTTTGTGAAGTGTTTCAGGTATGCAGTAGTTAGTATGTACCTAAAGTGATCCAAAGAAGGACAACGGGTGAACCAGTGACAGGGTCATGGGCACCAAACATTTACTGATGCATGTGTGGAGTGGGAGGCTAGAGCTACTGTGGTACAAAAAGATGATAGAAAGGGGTGAAAACACACAGTGCACCATAGTTATTTCAGCAGCATGAGGAGGACCCACTCAATATTAGGCAGGTGGTCTTGTTGTTATGGGTGATTAGCCTATATATGTAAATTATTTTGACACAAAATATTTTTAAATTACTGAATATAATTATTTAATTTTATGTATTTGTTCATTAAAATTAAGGTCAGCTAAGCCATGTGGAATAAATAAGCCATGAAATTAAACATTCACAATTAAACATTCACTTTTTTCCATTTAAATTGAGAGGGCAGGATCTAGCAAATACTGTCTTATAATTGGCTTATCATTTTCACGTGTTTATGTTTAATTAAAAATGGCTGGTAGAATAATTTTACTAGTTAGATGGGGCAGCACAGCTATGCACTGATTAGAACTGTCACCTCACAATCAGGGGGTCCTAGGTTCGATTCCTGCCCAGGGTTCTTTCTGTGAGAAGTGTGCATGTTCTTCTCATGTCTGTGTGTCAAACATTTGGTTAAAATAATTTATACATACAATTATACAGTGTTTTACAATGATCAATGATACCCCTGATATATTAGAAAAGTGTATTGTGGAGAAATGTATCACAGTAATAAAAATATAGGAATACAGTAAGTATAACTACTAAACAACAATCAATCAATCAATCAATCAATCAATCAATCAAACTTTACTTTCATTCGCTTTGAATGTATACCTAATTTACAGTGTAGCCAAGCATTTATTAATTTAAAAAGTACCAACAGAACTAATGAGGAAATTTAAATTAAGAATTAACAATAAAAACAATATAGTTAAAAATAAGAATAAAAGTTTGTCTAAAATTAACTATTGAAATGTAATTACAAAAAAGAAACATATTAATAAATAATACTAGAAATCAAAATAATGATACAAATAAAGTAAAGAAAATCTTATAATAGAAAAACAAATGAAAGTGTGAGGCTCCGTCATGTTTTGTTTTGGTTAGCCATGTGCTTGTGCCTACTTGTTGTTTTTAGCCACGCCCTAGCCCCACTTCATCAGCTGTGTCTCGTTTCCTGCCACTTCCAATGTCAGGTATCTCTCGTTTGTGCCCCCTTTATAACCTTGTGTTTTCCTTAGTCCTCGTAATCAGTAATCTGTTGTGAACATGTTTGTAAGTACCTTGCTGTCAAGATCTCCACGTTGCCTTTATTCCATGCCTTAGTTACCCTAGTCCATATTAGTATCATCGTGATTGTTTCTTAGTTCTCGTTTGTTTCCCGGTTTGTGTTTTGTAGTTTCTATGTTTCTATGTCCTGCTTGCATCTGCTTCCAATCCACTCTGAAACGTTACTGAAAGCAAAATACATGAATAAGAATAAATTACATTAAATAAATAAATGTATAATTTAAAAAGGTTTTTATACAATTTTTATTAATTTTTATACAATTAACTTTAAATTTTAAATGTTACATTTTAAAATGTAATGGTACAAACTGAATAAGACAAATACTTGTGTTTCCAAATAAAATGGTAAATAAATGAAATAAGAAAAATAAAAAAATGTATATCAGTTAAAGATGTATATCTGTTAAAGGTGTAGAGGTTGTTAGAGAGATGAGTTTTAGATGATCCTGCAGGAAAAAAGCAGATTTTCTCAGTTCAGTTAAAACTTTCAGTATTTAAACGGGTTGCAGAGTTCAGTTAACATTACTGTAAGTATTATTTTACAGGTACAACAGCTACAGCTGAAGTTACATGACAGTGGGCCTGTCGAATTGGCCTGACATAATCTATAATCATCATGATTAAGATCCAGGTGCTCAGAGGCATGGCTTAAAAAACCCCCAGTGGTGCTCAGTGCTGAGAGACCCCACCGGTGCTCAGTGCTCAGGAACCCCACTGGTGCTCAGCTCTCAGAAACCCCACCGGTGCTCAGGTACAGTGTGTTTAGACACCCTCTAGCCCAGCCTCATCCATCTCTGTTGCTACGGCAACACACACACCAGCTATGTGCTATGACCCACAGTACAAATAAGGTCAAATGTGGAATCCCCTCCGGCTCCGCTGAATTTATTTCTGCTCAGAGAAGCCTTATGGAGGTCAGAGTTAATGAGAAGACAGCAGTCGGCATCTAAGGGCCCCTTTAGCTACGTCCCCTGCCCTTGTTCACCTCCTCTGTACTTTTGTCCAGATTCACCATTTGCTCCTCCTGTTTTAATTAAGTCTCCTGCATTAGCTTTGAATATGAACCAGTTATGACTATCATGTTCCCTCTCACTTCCTTCTCTTCTTTTCTCCCTACAGCAAGATGTTTGATATAGAGCTGTGCCCACTGCCCTTCTCCATGGAGGAGATGTTTGGTTTCATAAGCTGTAGATTTACAGGATACCCAGCGTCTGTACAGGAACAGGCCTTACTGTGGTTACACGTGAGTAATACACTTTTTAATAATACACTTTATTTGAATAGCACCTTCCATACAGGAAATGCAGTGCAAATATATTACAGAAAGGAATTGACCTGAAAATTGAGAGAAAATGAAAACAAATAAGATAGTAATGAATGAATATATAGACCTTTACTGGAGTATCACGGAATAAGTGAAATTATCACAGAATGATCATTGATCAATGATTGAACTAAAGGTTTAAAGAACAAAAAGCTCAAAAATAACAAACAAACAAATATAATAATAACAATAATAATAATAATAATAAAAAGCATATATATATATATATATATATATATATATGCTTTTTATTATTATTGTTATTATTATTATTATTGTTATTATTATTATTACTATTATTTACAATATTTTCCAAAATGCAATAAAAACTAAAATCTGTGATATGTTTATTCATGTGAATTTGCCCTCCAAACCCAGCATGGTAATTGTGTAAGCATATCACCAACAAGTAGTTCACAGCAGCATTTTTTATTTTATAATTGATTTGGTTGAGTAATTGTTGCAGCCCTCATACTTACATGCACACTTATACATTTTAGGACACCTTAAAATGCCTGGTGAAAGCTGAACACACCCTTAATTTTCTAAACTTCACATGCCTGGCTTGTGGATGCCAGAATATAGCATGTGTCTATTTTGGGAAGATTATGGAGAGAAAGTTTAAAGGCATGGGCCCATGCTGAGTATGGATCTGGGTCAGTGGTATCGTGAGACAAACACATTGAGCTGTATCTCCTAGATAGAAATTGAGTCTTTGATGTCATAGTGATGTTTACCCGTTGACAGCTCCCACAGCATGGTTTTACACTCTTAACACAGTTCACTGTGAGATTCCTCTTGGGGTTCAGGATTAATGCTGATCATCAGGCACATTTGAATATAAACAGGGCTGTGGCGTGCACAGATTATTAAGATGTTTAATGGCAAGATTTAACATCACATGTTGTGGACACAGTGTTGCAGTGCCACAGTTTTGTAACCAGCCGTGTGTGTATATATACACCAATCCGCCATGACGTTAATACCACTGACAGGTGAAGTGAATAACATTTACTGTCAGTTATTTAATTACTTTGGCACCTGTCAAGGGGGTGGGACATATTAGGCAGCAAGTGAACAGTCAGTTTTTGAAGTTGAGAATGTAAGGATCTAAACCACTTTGAAACTGGCCTTATTGTGATGGCTAGAAGACTGAAAGGCTGAATCAGAGCATCTCCAAAACAGCAGGTCTTGTGGAGTGTTCCAGGTGTGCAGTAGTTAGTACTTACCAAAAGTGATGAGGAAGAACAACTGGTGAATCAGTGACAGGGTCATGGGCACCCAAGGATCACTGATGCATGTGGCGAGTGAAGGTTAGCCCATGTGGTTGTATTCCACAGAAGAGCTACTGTGATTTAAAAGAGGAATGCAGACTCTGATAGAAAGGGGTCAGTACACAATGCATCACAGTCAGAGCTGTTTCAGCAGTATGAGCAGACCTGCTGAACATTACGCAGGTGGTCTTAATGTAATGGCTGATTGGTGTATCATTTTCCCTGTGCTCCCCAGGTAAAATGTCATTGTGGTAAGTGACTGTTTATGATCGTCTCTGTACAGGTGCTGTCAGAGCTGGACATTGTTGTTCCCCTGCAGTTGCTGATCGGCATGTTTTCAGACGGTGTGAACTCTCTGAAGGAACTGGCCAATCAGAGGAAGGCTGGAGCTGCAGACCTGGCGAGAAACGCCGGAGCCAGAAGGGTACGGTTCTGATGCTTGGTGGTTTGTCATAACACGTCGCAGTCTGCTTAGGCAAGGCAGTAGGAAGAGCAAGGCTGAAGTGAGTCTCCTCAATTACTGGGTGCAATACCAAAGGGAGCCTGGTTGTCATGGCAACAAGCTGGATCCCAAATATAGTCTCGTTAAAGGAGCTTGATTATTGGCAAGCGTGATAAAGCAGTCTATCCAGACACCGCTGGATAAAAGCAGACCAACATGTCTCACTTCACTTCATTTCACTTGACAATAGAGCCACACTGATATCATTCATTGCATGATTATTGTGGCCAAAAGAATTTATGATAACGATATCATGGTGATATATATGCATATGTGTGCTTCTAAACAGTGAATGTTCTAATGGATTCTAGCTCTTGAAGTAACAAGCATTCAATATTCAACGTTACAGAAGATATGCCGTTGTTTTTACACTTTATTTATCTTGCTTTACATTCCACACCCACTCTATAAGTAAATCTCACACACACACACTGTGGAGTATGCACATACACTTAAAAGCGTCATATATGCAATGAAAAAATGAGGACATGCTGTTTCTTTAAACAATACTTTAATTCTCTCAACTATCTGGCTCACATGACCCGCATCAAAGCAACAGCAGCAAACAAGCCAGTGTTAGGCTAATGAACATTTCAGCCATTTTGGGAAGGTTTCCCATAAAAGTGTAATATAAAACTGAAATGAAATAATGACAGTGTCATAAACACCGGAATATTTCATGGTTAGAGTCAGATGCTGTCTGTATTGATGCGCGACTGAAACTGCTGTTTGCTTCTCTAAAGCAGTGGCTCCGCAGCTCTGGAGTCAAACAAAAAAAAAAAACTAAATTGACAAAAATGTACACAGCAGCAGGAATAAATGTTTAAAAAAACCCTGCTGAGGAGTAATGGACAGTAAAAACACAATGCAATTGAAAGCTCAATTTAATTTATTTTATTTAGTTACCAATTTAGTGTGAGAAAAACTAATTGCAGCTTATTCTTTGTACTGCTTAAAGTGTGTGCTGGGGAACGGAGGAGTGGGGATTGTGGGCAACAGCATTAAGGAGCAATACCACCACCTACTGTTTGAGTGTGAACCAAATCATGTCATATGTGATCATACGTGTTTGTGTGTAAGTGTGTTTTCCGCATGTCTTTATATGTAGGTGAGTGTTGTGTCAGACCCTGGCAGAAGGGGGCAGCACAACACCCTGAGCCCATTTCCCAGTCCGTTCCGCAGCCCCTTCCGCAGCCCCCTACGCTGTAGCCCCTTTAAGAACCTTGGCCATGCCACAGGCAACTGTGCTCTGGACCTGGACTGTGATGATGACGACATGAACTTGGGCTGCTTCATCCTCATGTTCGACCTCGTCCTTAAACAGGTACCCACCCACTCAAGGTGTTCTGGTTCTGAAATGTAATTGTTCGAATGTTTCAACTGTTGCTTGTCATACACTAGAGCTGTAGTCAAAAACTAATTTTTGGGGTACAAGTCGAGATTGAGTGGTTCGACCTGTTTACAATGTGTGTTTGTGTGCATGTGTGATGGTGTAAGGCACGGTTTATCATCCACTGTAATATTATCATTCTGCACTGTTGTATTATCTGTGATGTGTGTGCCTACACTGTTCTATATAATGTGTTTGCATGTGTGAGTGTGTGTGTGTGTAAGCAGTGTAGCACCACTGCAGGATCACATTAGGCCGAATTTTTGACTTTAAGAGTACATTCACTGGTCCTACCCACATCATACCTATGGCAACAATGGAAAATTGTTGTGGGGTTGTTGTTTTAACCACAGAAAAAATGCCCTAATTTAAGTACATGCTCAAATTAGTGGAACTACATTGACAATTATTATTCTGGAAATAATGTAGTTGTGTATTCAGCATGAGTGTTTGTTTTGTTCTAGTATTCTGTCTTTGCTTATAAAATCAAAAAGCCAGTCATGGCCATGTATTGCAGTGACTGTACAAATGTGAGTGTACAAAAGAGTGTTGTTAAATCTTTTTTTTTTTTTTTTAGCAAAATCCCTATAACACAGCCTTAAGTGTCTTATTCCTTTAATAATGCATTTGGCATGAACCCCAACCCCATTTTTGGAAAAGTTCCAAAATGCAATAAAAACAAAAATCAAAAATGTGTACCATTGACTCTAAAGTGAAAATTTGTCATTGTGAACACACTTAAGCACACAACAAAATCTGACCTCTGCATTTAACCCATCACACTTTTAGCAGCAGGCAGCTACCAACTACACCTGGGAAGCAGTGTAACAGGACAGTACCTTGCTCAAGGGTACCCCAGTGGTGCCTGGGAATTCAATCTGTGACCTTCTGTTCACAAGGGCAAGGTCCTAACCACTAGGCCTTTGTTTAGGATTTTAGAGAGACATATGTTGCCATCAAGGTGACATCTCTTCCTGGGACATCCATGCTTATTTCAGCAGGACAATGCCAGGCCACATTCTGCAGCAGTATTGAAAATGTATGGAGCTTCATAAAGAGGAGAATCAGAAAACATCCACCATGGACTGTTAAGTCTTATGCAAGAATGGATGAAATTTCCAATTGTAAAACTACTACAATTAGACTTTTTTTGTTCCTGAACAGTTAAACAGTGTAATTAAAAGGAAAGATAATGTAACTTAATAGTAAATATGCCTCTGTCCCAACTTTTATTGAGTGTATTGCAGGATCAAATTCTAAATTCGATCAGATTTTTATTTTTATTGCATTTTGGAAAATATCCCAACTTCCTGGAAATGGGGTTTGCAAAATTACATCCATATTCAGGTAGCTTATGTAACTAAAATGTGTTAGGCTCTAAAACCTACATGTCTTTCCACTCTTATGTGTGTAGATGGAGCTGCAGGATGATGGAGTGATGCTGGGTTTGGAGGGCAGTCTGGGCAGAGACATTGTGGGCATCATTAACAGCGTGTTCCAGGCTCCCTGGGGAGGTTCGCACACCTGCCAAAAGGATGAGAAGGCTCTGGAGTGCAGCCTGTGTCAGTCCAGCATCCTCTGCTACCAGCTGGGCTGTGAGCTCCTCCAGAGACTTACCCCTCCTGATGAGATACGCCTGGTGGTGAGACACGCACACACACACACACACACACACACACATTTGTTTTCAGATCTTGTCAGAACATTTAAAGCTAAATTTGTTTCTCCAAAATAACTGAAATTTAATGGAGAAGCAAAAACAAATGGTTACTAGATTTTTTTTCAAATATATTTAGACTATTTGTAATAGTAAAAGAATAAAAAAATAAATGGTCTGCAGCTTTGCAAAGTCAAGACCGTTTAGTTGGTTCTGACATTGTAGGTTGGCCTAGTTTTTCTCTGGTCGTCCTACAAAATCAGGACATTTTCATCCTAAAACTGTACTAAAATAAACATGAATGCACAACTGAGCTCAAAAATCTTATAAAGGAAAACTAACAATCAAATATTTTCTGTTTCTGAATGTAATATATTTATGCACTGTTGAAAGAAACCTTGGTAGGGGAGAAGGCAATCAGCCATTACATAAAAAACGCCTGCCTTATATAGGGTATCACCAAAACAGCTTTGACCCATTGACTCCACAAGACCTCTGAACATGTGCTGTGGTATCTGGCACCAAGCATAAGATCCTTTACGTCCTGTAAGTTAAGCAGTGGGCCTCCATGGATCAGACTAGTCCAGCAATGTTTAGGCAGGTGGGACGTGTATGTAACATCCATATAAATGCAGGACCCAGCTGAACATTGCACATATAAATGCTGGATCGAGCATCACACTGCTTCAGCCACCTCACTTTCTATCCATAGTGCATTCTGGAGATATCGTTACCACTGATTCCACTGAGGTACCCTTACTGCTCCCTGGGTGCTGTTGATTGCTGCCCACTGCTTCACATGTGGATGCATTAAATGCATGTTAAATTTGTTGTGGTGCACTTTGTGTGGTGGGGTGTTCACACTGACTAATAATCACTTTCACATGTATCTTGTATGTGATTAAACTGTCCATTTGCTCTGTATATGAGTATATGCCTAATGCATAAATGGGCTGTAAATTGTGATATTTTTTTTCATGTCACCCACCTCTGTGTTTTGGGTTGTTTTTAACAGGAGCCTGCAGACACTCTCGAGGAGAGTCTGGTCTTTCCCAGGTTAGAGTACTGTCTGCAAGCTGAGACCGTTATGGAAGAGGTGGAGGGGGAGGACACATCTGCTAATCCAGACAACCCTGGCAACCAAAGTCATTCCCCTGACAACCCACGTATGTAATCATGGCAACTATCAGCAAAACTAGATAACATGGGGTGTTCTGGTCATTTCTGTGGATCGCAGTGTCGTGGCTCTGAGAGCACCGCCCTATCTGCAGGTCAAATCACAGCACAAGATACGAGACATATGTGTGTTAACGTGTGGGTTTGGCAGCCTTCTTTTGAACTAGTTATTCTCTTAAAGCAGTGATGAATTGAATACACCTGGACCTTGTGGAGGCTTACACTGATCAGCCATAACATTAACACCACTGACAGGTGAAGTGAATAACACATTTTTTTGAATAATTTAATTACAATGGCACCTGTCAGGGTGGATGGATATATTAGGCAGCAAATGAACAGTTAGTTCTTGATGTAGATGTGCTGGTAGCAGGAGCATAAGGATCTGAGGCATTTTGACAAGGGCCTCATTGTGATGGCTAGACAACTGAACCAGAAGATCTTCAAAACGGCAGGTCTTGTGGAGTATTCTAGGTACACAGTAGTTAGTACCTACCAAAAGTAATCCAAAGAAGAACAACTGGGGAAATGGTGACACCCCGAGGCTTGGTGATGCATGGTGATGAAGGCTAGCCTGTCTGTTTGGATCCCACAGAAGAGCTATCGTGGTTTGAAAAGTAATTGCTGACTAAGAGAAAGTGGTTAGAACACAGTGTACCACAGTCAGAGCTGTTTCAGCTGCGTGAGAGGGACCTGCTCAGTGTTCGGCAGGTGGTGTTAATTTTATGGCTCATTGGTGTTTATTACTTGGGAATCATGCTGTCCAACAGTCAGCAACTGACCATGCTATTAACAGGTAGCATGTGAGCCTGTCCATTTCTGCATTTGACTTAATGACTCATTTACTGCTACTTAAAGGTGTTTGTGTACAAACTAAAGATTTAGGAAACAAATAAACATGTTGACATGACATGCTGGTGTTAATCAGTATGAGGACCTAAGTGCGAACAATTCTGCTATTTAAGGATGTGTATGGTTATTTGTGTTCAACCTCTCAGCCTTCCAGTTTATGTGTTTCTTCCTGACCAACTCAGTGGGCACGTTCTATTAATATCTGACTCCAAAACATTTAAGAATGCCATTAATCACACCAAGATATTCGGTTTGCATGCATTTAATAAACTATAAAATTCTCTTTAGTGGACTACCATAAAAAAATCCTCAGGGAATAATACCTGTAACCCCAGATTGGATGTATATTTAAATTTAAATCTCAGAGGCTGGTCAGGATATTAATTTGTGTGTAGTTTCTGGTCACCCAGAGCATCAGACTAAAAAGGAATTATTTAATTCGATATTCCATGAGGTTTTGTCTGAGATAGATGAGGAATACCCAGCCTCGTTAACATAGCTTTAATAACATTAAAAGATCATCAGTTAGTGGAATAACAACGGTTTATTTCAAAGAGTAACATTAAAAGTAATGAACATTACAGTTGCCTGTACAGTTACAAACAAGAGTACGAACCATCAGCAGCAGCATGAAAGGTCCTGTTATGCAGAGTGGTGGCACTCTCAAGAAGCAACGGGGAAAGTTTTCCGAATGTGAATGTGACTTTTGATATAGTGCTGGGGAACATTTTCAATATATTGATCTCTAATTCCATCCATCCATCCATTTTCCAACCGCTTTTTCCGTTTCCGGGTCACGGGGAAGCTGGAGCCAATCCCAGCTGAC
>JBBPDA010000001.1:32284847-32304036 GCA_037974385.1 Arnoldichthys spilopterus
CTCAGTGCTTTATTTTCGGGAATATGTTCACTTCCCTTTTGTGTTAATCAAAGCATGATTCCAGGCAATATAGACTCCATTAAATAGCTCTTTTTCATGACTGTTCTGGAGTATGTGACAGATGCTGCTTCTGAATGGGGTGCAGTGGGTGTCCGTGACTGGAAATGCATACTTGAGCTCCCCCAAGTGGCAGAACTATGCATTTCACTCACAGTACACTTACATTGTGAGCAGAAAGAACATGCAAAAAGCCCAGAAAAGATATGAGTATTTTAGAAAATACAATTAAAAAAAATCTGCAATGTGTAAATTCTCTTTTATTTAACTGACGAAAGCACAAATAAATGACTTTTAATGTTTCAGTTGACCTACTAGTTTGTATTTTCTAAATATGAAAACATTTTGAATTAGATTGGACTGGACAAGAGAAGAGTGAAACGTTTCTAAACACTAAGTTGTGCTATTTAGAAACATTCCACAGTAAGCAGGTGAGCAGATAATCAAGACTGGGTATAAATGAAACCTCCATCAAACACTCAGTTTTTGCAAGGAAAAATGGGTAGTGGTTCACCACTTTGCGACAAACTTTTGTCAGTCAGTTCAAAAAGGACATTTTTCAACACAAGACTACAAAGAAACTAAATCTTTCATCATCTACAGTACATAATATTGTGAAAAGATTTAGAAAATGTGGAGAAATCTAGGTCTAGGTCTCCCTGTCAGACAAGGCTGGAAACCTTTGAGCCCTTAGAAATCCCTGCATGAGAAACCATAATGCTACTGTGATAAATGTATGAGCTCAGGAGGACTTCAGAAAACCACTGTCACTTAACACAGTCCAGCCAATGCAGCCTAAAACCCACACAGAGAAAGACAAAGTTCAGTTACGTACAGAAAAAGGGCAACACAACTGAGATTTCACGACCCAAGCTCATCTCAGATGGACTAAAAAACTGGAAATGTTTGCTGTGGTCAGAAGAGTCCATGTTTCAGCTTGTTTTTGAGTTCTTTAAGCTGAAGACATAATGGCCCATCTAGACTTTATCTAAACAATAAATAAATAAATAAACAGTTAGGGACATTAACAAATCACACATTTTTGATTCTGTTGCACTTTGTGAAACTTCCCAACTATTCTGGAAATGCGTGTGTAAATGAACAGTTATCTGCACATGTAAACATGCCTTTAAATAACTGAAATATTTTTTGCAGTACCCATACAGAGACATGGATATGAGTAAAGAGGTTGTGCTGCACCTGATCCACATCACTATTAACACCTTGAACGCGCAGTACCACAGCTGCAGACCCCATGCCTCCGCTGGCCCACTCTACAGTGACAACTCCAACATCAGCCGCTACAGCGAGAAAGAAAAAGGTCTGTTAAAATTAAGTATGTCATCATCCCTAAAGTAGAAACATGTTAGTGTGCAGAACAAAAGGGTATGCAAAGTAACAGAGGTCACTGTGGTTATGCCCACTGAGTGGCAGAATAACCTTTACTGGACATGTGACGTGTTTGTTGGCATGATTTACAGAGGAAGACAGTGTGTTTGATGAATCAGACGTTCATGACACCCCAACGGGAGCAGGCAACAAGGAATCACAGACGTTTTTTGCACGGCTTAAGAGAATTGGAGGCAGCAAATCTGTCAAGTATCAGCCAGTGGAGCTTAATGCACAAAGAAGTAAGTGTCTTCTTGGTTTGGACATGAGAACATCCTTTTTATTTAAGTGATGGTAGTCTAGAAAAGTTGTTCTGAATCTGGGGTCCATGGTCCCTTGGGGTTTGAAGGTGGGTGCTAAAGGTGCCAATAAAAATACTTCAGAAGTGGTTTCTCTTTTTATTAATTTTTACTTTTGATAGTTTGTTTAGTCACCTTTGGGAGAAGTGTTGATGTAATAGTACAGAAGAATGCCTGTTGTATGAGAATGTTAGCAATATCTGTCTACAAAGCAGGTTGTACTTGGTGCAGCAATGGAACTTGCTATCCACATAAACTAGACTAAAGCATGTTGGGAAATGCTGTTTAAGAAGAGTCCTGGAGTACCCCTGAACTTAGTGGTTTACTGCTCATCCAAGCTAAAAGTTGTGATCTGGGGTGTCCAGGTCTGGTCCTGGAGGTTTGGTGTCCAGCATAGTTTGGCAGTTCTCCTCTTTAAAAACACTGATTTCATCTGGTAGTGAACAGGCAAGCAGAAACTGGTGTATTCTGACCGGGGAGATCATTAAACTGTGCTGGACACCAACCCTGCAGGACCCTAGTTTAGATCCATCATTGCCTTTTGTTTTTGCATTTCATTAACATTGAATGTGTACTGAAATATTTAACATTATTCCATACTTAATTACTTATATAGTTTTGGTAACTTGGACAAAGAGATCCACAGGGTAAGGTGTCCCCTCCTCTTTACTTTTTCTCTTAATCAAATGATGTGTCATGATAGAGGAGTGCAGATACAGGGTAAAAAAGTAGTCTTTAATGACACCATTAAGCAGCGGTCCAGAAGGGCAGTCCGAAATCGTCGTCAAAACACGTTCAAAAGTCACAAAAATCCAACAAACCAGATACCTAGGGGCTAAGGCTAAATGAACATTGTAGATAAACAAGCTACGGGTCAGAACCAGGAAATCTAGGAACTATGGAATGAGTAGGGATGGTGATCAGCTCCCTGACAGCCCTCATCTGGAAGGGGAGGGGCTGACCGGGGAGCTAGAACTCTGGCGACGACCTGGTTTGGCAGCTAAATGGAGCCAGATCCCCCTCTTGTCCAGAAGGGTCTCTGGTCCTCACACCATCCCCCTCCTGACAGACGACTCCTGGCTTCCTTTGAGGCCTTCTCCTCTGACAAGATGTTCTCAGGGATTCAGTAGTGATGGAAAACCTGATCGAACAATGTCACTGCGAGTTGCAAAGCAGTAGGTAACCCTGGCATCAGAATTAGTTTACGTCCATTTGAAAAATGATCCACTATGACTAAGATACATGTATATCCTTGAGAGGAAGGTAGGTCAGTTACAGAGTCTATGGAGAGGTGGGACCATGGTTTGTGGGGCACCTCTAATGGCACTAGCTTCCTCACAGGGAGTAGTCTCTGGGCTTTAGAAATGGCACACGTGGAACAAGATTTTACATACCTCGCCACCATTTATTTCAACCCGGGCCACCAGAACCATGATGACAGCAGCAAATAGGTTCTGGTGATCCCAGGATGCCCTGTGGCCCCGCTAGTGTGCACCCACCTCACCAACTTATCTCTGAATTGCTTTGGAACATATATTTTGTCATCTGGACACTCGGCTGGAGGGTTTTCCCGCTGGTTGGCTTGCACGATTTTCTCCTCTATCTCCCACCTGATGGGCGCAGCAAACACAGACTCAGGCAGTATGTTGGAAACCTCTTGCTCCTTGACACTTCCCCCATGCATGTGCGAGAGAGCGTCGGCCTTCCTGTTCTTGGTGCCTGGTCTGTAGGAGATAGAGAAGTCAAATCGTGTAAAAAACAGTGCCCACATGGCCTGACGCGAATTGAGGCATTTGGCTGATACTCAGGTACTCCAGGTTTTTGTAGTCGGTGAGCACTACAAACGGATATTTAACCCCCTCCAGCCAGTGTCTTCATTCCTCAAGAGTCAGTTTGAGTGCCAGCAATTCTCTGTCCCCCACATGGTAGTTCCTATCCACTGCTGTCATCTTCCTGGAGAAGAACGCACAGGTGAACAGCTTACCAGACTCTGAGTCTCTCTGGGATAGTACAGCTCCCACCCCATGGTCAGAGTCGTTCACCTCCACCACAAAAGATCTTTCTGCATCAGGGTGCTGGAGGATGGGAGCTGTCGTGAATCTGCACTTCAGTTCTGCAAGTGCCCCCTCGGCCTCCTCAGTCTAACCTAGAAGATGATTCAGAGTGGCCTGTTTCTTAAGGAGAGAAGTGAGTGGGACTGCAACCGAACTAAAGCCTCTCACAAAACACCGGTAGAAATTGGCAAAACCCAGGAATCTTTGCAGCTCTTTTACCATGGCAGGCCTAGGCCAATCTAGTACCTATCTTACACGTGTCCATCCTTACCCCCTCTGAGCTAATGATATACCCTAGGAAGGGCACCACGGGTGCCAAGTGCTGTGCTGTTCCATCCACTGGCTGCGGCGACTGTCTGAAACACACAGCATACTCAAAGGCTTTCCGCATGCCTTGTCTGGGAGCGGTGGACTCCGGCTGTCCTGCTGCCTCCATGTTGGCGAAGTTTTCTGTTGCAATAGAGGAGTGCTTGGAGGCAGATGCAGGGTAAAAAAGGAGTCTTTAAAGACACTGTTAAGCACCGGTACAGAAGGGTAGTCCGGAAGGGGATGGGCTGACTGGGGAGCTAGAACTCTGGCGATGACGACCTGGTTTGGCCGCTAGATGGAGCCAGATCCCCCTCTTGTCCAGAAGGGTCTCTGGTCCTCACATGTTGGGGCCAAATCTATTCTCAACAAATTTTCTGACTGGCTGTGGTCAAATGTATTACTTATTTATTATTTATTTTAATTGAATCAGTTTAGTGACTCTATTTAACTGATAAAAGTTCAAATAATTATTACCAATGTTTTCACTGATGACAATTGCCACACAGTTGGGACAGAGGAACATTTACTACTATGTTTCTTCACCTTTCCTTTTAATTACACTGCTTTATTGTTCAGGAACTGAGTAGACTGACTGTTGCAGTTCTGAGAAGTGGAAATTTTGCCCATTCTTGCTTGATTCATGCAAGCAAGCAGCATTGTCTTGGTAAAATTCCTAGAAAAAATGCCACCTTGATGATTATGTCTCTCTAAAATCCCAAAATACGCCTCTGCATCAAGGGGACCTACACACCTATGCCACGGGCCCTGATGCCCTTCCCCCATACCAGGACATATATTGGTTTTTGCAACTTTTGCAGATAACAGTCTAAATGGTCCATTTCATGTTTGGCTCAGAGAGCTTGCAATCAAGCTAAAAGATGGCTTCATCTGACCACAGCACATTTTTTCACTTTCTTTTGGTTCACCTGAGATCCAGAAAACTTTTTCAGAGTTGGATTTCTGTATATAATTCTATAGAACTGTAAGCATTTTAAAGCTGCATTTCTAAAGTTCTCCTGAGCCCATGATGTAATATTTATCACAGTAGCATGACAGTTTCTCATGCAGGGCCTTGAAGGGTTTTTTTTGTCATTGTCCTACATGGACTGAGATTTCTCTGGATTCCCTGAATCTTTTCACAATATTATGTATTGTAGATGATGAAAGACCTCAATTCTTTGTAATCTGAAAAATATTCTTTTGGAACTGAGTGGCAATGAGCCTGACCACTGAGCCTTTGGTGGATTCTCCTTTTATTCCCAATCGTGATCCCCTCCCCTGTTTCCAGCTCACCTGCTTATAGTGAAATGTTTCTATCTTTTATGGAAATTAGGTATGTAAATTTGATGTATTTTTTCTTTCAGTGCACTGTAAAAATGACCTTCACAATCTTGCTCTCACAGGTGAGATTGAGTTGGCAGAGTACAGAGAGCCAGGTACGCTGCAGGACAACCTGCTGCATCCAATGCGGGATGACACCAATAGCAAGAAGAAGCGATTGCAGGCCATGCACAAACAGAAATCTCTGGATATCGGCAACACAGACTCCATCCTCTTCAACCTGGATGAGCACCGCCGCAAGTCCTGCATTGATCGTTGTGACCTGCAAGGGCCACCACCTCCACCCCCCTCATCCTCATGCTCTACAGCCAGGCAGTCACGACGAGGAGACCGACACGGCAAAGAGTCTTCTGACGGCTCATCGGGCGTTGACCGCCGGGGCTCCAACCTGCACACTGACATCATCAGGCCAGTTATTCCTGAAGTTCGTCTAAGCTGCATGGAAACATTTGAGGACAAGTCCACAGGTCTGGACTCTCCCTTGGTTGTCTCCATTGGGCCTGGCAAAGAGGATGCTGACCTGATCGATTTGTCCTCGGATTGCGCATCTATACCAGAAAAGCACTCCATTCTTTCTCTGTCTGACAGCGACTCCTTGGTGTTTGAGCCCCTCCCACCACTGCGCATTGTTGAGAGTGATGAGGACTTGTTTGAGGCCCTCTCAAAGCCACCAAGTGGAATGCAAATCAAGTCTGAGCATCCATCTCCCTCATCTACAAGCACTATACTGCGATTATCTCCAGTGGTGCAAGTCAGTGTGGAAGATTGCTCCAGGGAAAAAAGGAAAGGTTCTAGCAGCACCACCAAAGGAAGTCCCCTTCAGACAACTGGTGGCCGACCACCTCCCCATATTACCCCTACTGCCTCCCTGGAGCTTCCAGATTCCACAGGCCACCCAGGCCTGGAAAGCCCAATGACCCTGAAGCAGAAACGAGACCTCTTCAGAAAAACGCCCCATGTGCCTGACACTTCAGTAGATGATGGGTCAGAGGACAAAGTCATGGGAGGAAGCCCCTTTGGAAGATCTGTGTTCCTCAATGTTCCTGAGGATGCTCTGGACAGCCTTGACCCTCTGAAGTCCAACAAAAATGAAGGTAGCCTTCACATTGAAGACGAGGACGACGTGGAAGATGAGGAGGACAGTGCTGATGATAGAGAGAGCGATGCAAAGCCAGACGACGAGAGTGACGAGGCAGAGTTTAAGATTCAGATCGTTCCTCGGCAGCGCAAACAGAGGAAGATAGCAGTCAGTGCCATCCAAAGAGAATACCTGGACATCTCCTTCAACACTCTGGACAAGATGGGAGAACAAAGCACAGACTCAGGTACAGGTGTTGTCACATTGCTGTCTATGTCTGACTATTACATATTTAAATGCAGAATGTGATGCATTAGGTCTCTGTGTCTATTTTTGTACAGTACAGAAGAATATCATCAGAAGAAATAATCTCATTTTTTATGATGTCATATCTCCCTTTATTATATTACACAAAATAAATACAGTGAAGATAAAATAAGTATTCAGCCATATTGATCAGTCTTTCAGTGCATATAAATATGTATAAATAGGAACAATAAAGTATATATTCACATATGTACACATTAAAGATATGTTTAAAAGTGAAATTCATGGGGAAAAAACTATTGAGACACTATAATAAATTATATCTACACTGATCAGCCATAACATTAGGACCACCTGCATAATATTGAGTAAGTCCCCCTAATGTTACTGAAATAGCTCTGACTGTGGTGCGCTGTGTATTCTAACCTCTATCTATCAGAGTCCGCATTTACTTTTTAATCTACAGTTGCTCTTCTGTGGGAGTGGCTCAGTGAGCCTTGGGTACCCATGCCCCTGTAGCCAGTTCACTGGTTCCCCTTCCCTGGCTCACTTTTGGTAGGTACTAAGTACTTCATACCTGGAACGCTCCACAAGACTTGCCTTTTGGAGATGCTCTGTCTTTGTCGTCTAGCCCTCACAATAAGGCCATTGTCCAAGTGGCTCAGATCCATACACTCCTGCTGCCAGCACATTGTTTACTTGCTGCCTAATATATCCCATCCCCCTCACAGGTGCCTTTATAATGAAATAATTACAGTAGATAGTCTAGTTGTCAATGTTATGGCTGATTGGTATGTACACTGCAAGTGTATTGATGAACAAAAACTACACTGTCTGAATATCTGTCACCTTGCTGTATGATTAAATGAAAATCAAGCACTGCTAAATGTATAAATATGACAAAATTACACTGAGCATAAATAATCATCTATATAAGACGGTATCAGTGCTGTTGCTGATGCTGTTGTTTTCTATCATCACCTATGAAACACTTGAGACATTTGTCCTTCTTCAGAAGCCTCTTTCTGTATTTCAGTATAATAGCCAACCAAAGATTTAGTTATAGAATATGAAGTCCACCTATAGTGATGCAATAAGTCTCCCAGCACCCCCCTGCATTGCCTTGCAGATCCCAAAGCTCTGTCCAAACTGGAAAAGCCACGAGAATCGGCCTCAGCCCCTGCTCTTGAAGCCACAATCCCAGAAACAAGCAACCGCTCCTCAGTAACAAGTAGGGGCCAATGACCTTCTTACCAATCATATCCATCACATGGCACCTGTAGCTCATTAAGCTGTCTTTAATCCATTCAGCAGACCATAAAGCTGTGACCAAATCCACTCATTCTCACCCATAAACCTAAACACCCTTTCCCTTATAAGTGGGCTTGCTCAGCCTGAATTTCCTACAGTGAGCTAGAACATCTGCAGCTAGTGCAAGGGATCAGGAAGTGCCCCAGTTTAACAATAGTAAGGTATGGTAAACACTAAAGAAAACAGTGTTTCTCCAAAACACATCAGTGTTTGTTGACATCCCAAACAGTAAAATTACTAGATAGAACCATTAAATTTTTAATAAAAGCTAATCTTAAATATTAATTAATTGTAATTTGTTTGTTTAATGATTTTTCTCAACAACATTATTGTATAGGGAACCAAAATTATGTTGATTTATTACAAGATTACTGAACTGTGCACAAATTAGATTAGGCAGAGCATAAGTCTTATAAACACATGCATGTGTCTTTTTTCATTTTGCTACAAAACCTGTTTCAAAAACATCATAAAAAATCTGTTTTGTCGTCCCACTGGTTTCATCTGGATCTCATGACTCAAGACTGGCCTACTTAAGGCCTTTGTTTTTTTCTCTCTGTTCAATCTTCATGTCAGTTTACACTTTTTCCCCCTTCTTCTTCTGTGTTTATGTCCCACAGCTCCGTACCGGCAAGTGAAGCGAGGCTCTTTGGGCGCGGTGACGATGAGTCAGCTAATGAAGAGACAGCTGGAGCACCAGTCCAGTGCACCACACAACATCAGCACATGGGAGACAGGTCAGTCAGTTGGTCTTCCCCATGCACGCTGTCCCATGTAAGAATGTTCCAAATGAACCATGTCATCGTTCAACCTGCATGTAGCAGCAGTACTTAATAATAATGCGCTCATAGCAGATGGGGTGGGGTGTGGCTTTGTTATGACGCTAAACATTGTTCTTGTCCCCCCCTAGGTCTCACAAAGACGAGTCTGCTGTCAGCTCCTAGCACAGTCAGCATGTATGTTCCTGCACCAGAGGACTTTAGTGATGAGCAACCTACCAATATGGCTGACAGGTGAATTAGTTTTAGCAGTATTAGTCTGTGTATATGTGTCAGTAAAACTTGTGTAAAGTGATAAGCATGCTGCCTAAAACTTTATCATGAACCAGGTGCACATGTGTGCCTATTTTAGCATCTGGTGTTGCACAATAAGAAATGGGAATTAGGCCTGGAGATTTTGCTGTTTCAGGAAACACAGTGTTCCATCATGTCACCTGCAGACACCCTACAATGGTCATCCTGAAATGAGGGAGGCTGCTTAAATCTTTACCTCACAGGACTACTGATGTAGTGATGTAGGCTCCTCCCCAATTATTAGAAAATAAATGATTCAAGCTGTTTTTTTTTCCAGTGAGCTTATTTTATAATATTTTGTATGTGTAATATAATTACACTATTATGCAATAAATTATACATGTAGTCACGTCAAGTCAGTTTATATAGCACTTCTAACTGCTGATGTTGTCACAAAGCAGCTTAACAGAATCCTGGTCCGAGCCCCTAATGAATGAGCTAGGGGTAAAAGAAGTAAGGAAAAACTCCTTAAGATGGAAGAAGAAACCTTGGGAGGAACCAAGACTCAGAAAGGGACCTCCTCTGGTCGACCCCAGATAACAATAATAAACCATAAAGTAGAGTCTCAGTATAAAGGCGGCATCAGCTAAAAGCCTATAGTTTGGAGCAACATATCTAGCGTATGTACATGAAGCATATAAAGCACATGAAGATGGTGTGCGGTAGATAAACTAGTTTTGGAAAGGTAAGAAGGAGGTTTTTTACTGATCAACATAAATGTATTTTGTAAATATAAACAAATTTAAAATGTGTTGCCTGCAACACAGTCAAATAAAGTTTGGACAGGGTAAAATATGAGTGAAAGATTTATAGAATATTCCAGTTATGGTGTTTAGAGACATTCCACAAAAATCTATTGAGCTGGTAACAGGTAAGGGATCATGATTGGGTATAGGAGGAATATCCACCAGAGGCTTAAGCAAAGATGAGTTGTGGCATCACTTTGTGCAAACTTCATGAGAGTCTTTTGTTATTTAAGGTTCATAATATTGTGAAAGGATATAGGGAATCCAGTGAGATCTCAGTCACTGCAGGTCAAGGCTGGAAACCTTTGAGCCCTCAGAAGGCCCTGTATGAGAATCTGCCATGCTACTGTGATGAACTCATCTTAGATGAGCTGAAAGACAATGGAAACATGTGCTGTGGTCAGGTGAGTCCACGCTTCAGCTTGTTTCAGGAAAAGGGACATTGAGTTCTCTTAGTCAAAGACAAAATGGACCATCAAGACCGCTATCAATGTAATATGCAAAAACCAACATCCGTCATGGTACTGGGGGTCATCGGTGCCCATGGCTTGGGTGTGAAAATCTCATTGATGCAGTGGTATGGGACTTTTTCTGCCATCAGTGAGGCGTCTTTCCTGCAAAATCCATGGTTATTCCAGCAGGAAAATGCCAAGCCTCATTTTGCACACAGTACAGCAGCATGGCTAGACACAGAGTGTTTTTGCTTGACTGTCCAGCTGCCTCTCTAGATTGAGTCTCCTATTGAAAATATATGGCGCTTCATGAAGAGGAGGATCATACAACCTTTGAGCAGCTAGTCTTGTATTAAGCAAGGATGGACAAAAAAATCCTCAGATACCAAAAGATACAACATTATAATTTAAAGGAAAGGTGATGTAACACAGTTGTAAATATTCCTCCATCCCAACTTTTTTGAATTTGTTTCAGGTGTCAAATTCTGAAATTGTTCACATTTATACAATGACGTTATGTTGTATAGCACTTTACAGAATGGTGCAGCTTTTCCAGAAATGCAGTTTGTGTTATATAAGTATATGTATAATCAGTCCATTTACAATATTATATACTGTGGTCCATTTACAATATTATATACTGTGATTCTCAGTATATACATACATATCTATGTGTGTGTTTGTATATGTACAGATGTCGTGACTGTGGGGCTGTATTAGAAGAGTATGATGAGGAGACGCTGGCCTTGGCTGTAGTTGTTCTCTCCATGTTTATCCACTTGAGTCCAGACCTGGCAGCTCCTCTGCTCCTTGACATCATGCAGTCAGTGGGAAGGTACTTCATAGCATCACCACAATCCCTTCACATAACGAGATGTTGGTCGGTGTGTTTTCTTACATAGGAAGTGATATAAAGGCCTAAAACTTAAAACATGTCCAGCTTAAAGCCCACTGGCTCTTATTTGTCATGTCATTCTTGTCCTAATGGCCAGAATATGTTTACATATGCTATGTCAATTTGTTTTGTCTTATTGCAGGTTGGCATCCAGTGCTAATTTCTCAGGCCAGGCTGAAAGGTAGGTTATGGTTGTAAGGTTATGGAATATCTCTGTGTGTGTGTGTGTGTGTGTGTGTGTGTGTGTGTGTGTGTGTGTGTATGTAAAACATTTTTTGCAGGCTTTGAATAGTGGGTTTGCTGGCTTTGGATAGTTTCAATACAAACTTTAAATTCAATATTAATTCTTAATTAATTTCCTAATTAACTGCAGTTTTGGTTCATTTTAATTGGGGGTGGGAAATATTAGCC
This sequence comes from Arnoldichthys spilopterus, assembly GCA_037974385.1. NCBI lineage: Eukaryota > Metazoa > Chordata > Actinopteri > Characiformes > Lepidarchidae > Arnoldichthys > Arnoldichthys spilopterus. The sequence goes on from JBBPDA010000001.1 coordinate 32,296,530, forward strand.
ACAAAGTGAACAGTGAGTTCTTTATTAGACTGCAAGTGAACAGTGAGCTTTTGAAGTGCAGTCTTGTGGAGTATTCCATGCAGTAGTTAGTACCTACAAAAAGTGAAGCACAACTGGCGAATCGGCAACAGGGGCATGGGCACCAAGGCTCACTGATGTGCACCCACAAATAGTGAATGCTGACTCTGATAGAAAGGGGTCAGCACACACAGTTCACCACAGTCAGAGCTGTTTCAGCAGCATGAAGGGACTCAATATTAGGCAGGTGGTGTTATTGTTATGTAAGTGTGTACTTTCTTCAGGTGTACATTATGCCCTTTTAACTCCTCTACTATTTTTGTGTGCATTTTAACATGTGTTTGGTTGTGTCTGTATGTTAATGTGACCCTGTTCCCTTTGCTGTGTGTGTATGTGGGTAGCATGCTGATCCCTGGTAACGCTGCAGGTGTAGCTAAGCAGTTCCTGCGTTGTGTGCTTCACCAGCTTGCGCCCAACGGCATCCTCCCACAGCTCTTCCAGAGCAACATCAAAGGTATCCACAACCTGCTCACACACTCACACCCACGCACAGTTCTACAGAACGCAGAACATCTGTTCTTACAATGTTCCTCCCTTTCAGATGGAAGTTTCCTCCGCACGCTGGCCACGTCCCTCATTGATTTTAATGAGCTCAGCTCAGTGGCAGCATTAAGTCAGCTTCTAGAGGTGGGTCTCAGGCTTTCAGCTCACCAACCTTCCTAATGTCCATTCTGTCTTGTGTTGTAGAGCTGAACACTGTCACAGTGAAAATCAGTGTTCTCCAGCAGATGGCACTCTTGTCAAGGAATAGAAGCTCCTTGAACAGTGTAGCGTGTACAAAGCATGCACACTTCCATGCAGCAGTCAGAAAGAAATGCTCTCTCTCACACACACACACACACAAGCTGATATAGCTATCTTTGTAAGTGCATTCTACTGATTGTAGATAGTATTTCAACAACACTGCACTGACTCAATTTTCCCAAATTTTCCAGTATTTCTATCATTATGAGAACATTTGGTTCTCACAGAGAGTGAAAAATGTAAACACACACAGCTCTTGTTAAAGCTGTCTTTGTGAGTACATTATACTGACTTCTGTAATACTGTATTTTAGTAACACTAGGGATAGGACTCCTAAACCCAACCCTGACGTTAACCTCAGTAGACAAAACACAATCTTTCTGAATTTTTGGAGAAAACAGCATGGTTCCATGTGAGGACCAGCAAAAGGTCCTCATTTTTCCAGTGTTCTTATCATTATGAGAATATTTTGTTCTCTCAGAGAGTTAAATACATACATACACACATACACACATGAAATCGCCAGTTTATTACATACTCTTGTCTTGTGCCTTTGAGGTCCACCAACCTTCTTTTTGCCCAAAAATGTCCTGTGTAAAATATAAATATATACAACATATATAAAACATAATGTAATGATTTACATATCCTGTTAAGCCTGTTTTTCAAAAATAGAACAAACACAATGTATCAGATGTTGAAACAGTCATTTTATATATCTAATTGTTTTAAATATAGGCTCATTTATATTTGATACCAACAACATATTTCAGAAAAGTTAGGGTTTTGTTTACCCCAGTGTTCCATCATGTCGTCTCTTAAGAATAAAATTGATACAATTGTACATAATACATAATATAAACATTATAATTTTGAAAAAGGTGGAGTACTTATGTGTTTTCATAACTGAATTTTTATAAATAGTACTAAACATTCCTGAAGTGGAGACAGGCTAGATGGAATTTTGTCTGCCAGTGTAGTCTACTCTCCAAAACTTCTCACTGTTGAGAACAATTCATTTTGGTATTGTATTGTCACTGTTACAAAACTGTATTGCAACAAAACCTTGTTATAATACCAAACATTAATCCAACAGAATTTTATTCCCTTTAAGTTTTCTGTTGGACCATTTTTCAGGGCATGTTCACACAATACCTGAAGCCCATTTTTGTTCACCAAGATACAGTGAACCCTCAAAGATATAACAGTCACCCCTAAGTTTCAGTTGTGTAGATAAGTAGATATGTTTGATATGTAAAGATAAATTAGATTTGATTTCCCAAAGGGAAGTACACATATGTGTGACATATTTAAAGAGAACAACAAAAAAATAAAAGCCAGTTCCTAACTAAAGATGCAGTACCCCAGTAAAGTGAAAGTGACTATTTGTCATTATGAGCACACTCAACCACCACAATGAAATGTGACCTCTGCATTTAATCCATCACATGTGCACACATGGAACAGCAGGCAGTTATCAACAGTGCCCGGGGGGCAGTATAGTGGGACAGTACCTTGCTCAAGGGTACCTCAGTGATGCCTGGGCCAGGCCTTGAACCTGTCTCAAGGGCAATGTCCTAAACACTAGGCCACCACTGCCCATACAAAGGCACCGCTGGGATCCGAACCCAGGACCTCCTGTTTACTAGACAGGCGCTATGACCAACTAAGCCACGGCTCCCCATGTAGTAGTATTACAAGCCACGAATCTGAATACCCTGACATTTTCAAGAGCAGGCTTCTTTGACAGACTGAACATGCAAAAGAGTAGATAAATAAAACAGGACTGCAACCAGTGAATCGGTGACAACTGCACAATGTTAAACCTACTTTATTTCAAATATGACATTCTTGTAGGGTCTGAACAATAAGAAGAGTTTGCCAGCTGGCGGCACGATGCTTCACTGCTTGGACAACATTGCCACTTTTATGGAGGCTCTTCCTATGGACACGCCCAGTAACCTCTGGACAACCATCTGTAACCAGTTCCAAACCTTTTTGACCAAGCTTCCCTCTGTATTGCCTCTGAAGGTAGTAGAGTCACTTTCCTGAGCACTGGTCACTGTGTGTCTGGCATACTCATGTGCACTGTCTCACATATCTACATGGTTTTTCTGTGCAGTATCCTCTGGACTCCAGCCTGAGGATCATCATCTGCTTGCTGAAGATTCCAACTGCTAATGCAACCAGAGTAAGCTCATTTAAACCACTGGGCACTTAAAACATGAATACGTCACTCATTTTCATTGTGTAGGCAATGATGAAAGGGAATTTTGGAGACTAAAACATTTCTCTGAATCTCTCTGCTAGAGTTTGCTGGAACCCTCTTCCAAGCTACTGAGTTTTGTTATCCAGTATGGCGTTTTCAGTCTCTCCTACCTTGTCGAGCTTTGTGGCCTGTGCTACAAAACCTTCAGTAAGGTGAGCATGTTGCATGTCATGGATGATTCTAAAGTGGATAGAACACACAAAAACAATCAATGCTTGTACTGTACATGGACTTTCACCGGATATTATGGATGTGGGTGTGTTAATTTATTCATGAAGTATGGTATAATGGGCAATAGCATCCTATTAGTCAGATTTCTAATAGCAGACTATAGAACTTTGAAATACAGTAGTCTGCAAAAAATAATAATAAAAATATATAAAAGCTGTTAATATTAGCATGTTTCTAAAAAATCACCAGGGGCCTTAATAGACCATTCCCAGAGCACTCCTGATGTAATCCCAGTGTGATTTGTTGTTCGGAAAGCCGGTTTGGGCTCCATTAGTCCTTCATTAGATGCTACTGATGGAGTTTTACACTTCTATGCAATGGCTGGAGGCATTAAGGAGCAACCTGGAGCCAAAACTTCAAGGAGTATAAATGCCTTTCAAGGCACTCAAGAACACCTTACAACAATAGCAGTAGTGTGATAAAAATAAATGTAATCACATAAACAAGAAACAAAAATTAATACTTATTAAAATAATTAATATTATAAAATAAAGTTGTTTTCAAATAAGCAAACAACAGAGCAAGATCCTAAACTAAATTTAATAAATTAACAACAACCATGTGATAAAAATTGCAGAGACTCCAAAGCCTGACTTGGCTTCACTAAAATGAATAATTTTAATAAATCAGACCATCCAGAGGAGATTTCAGACCTGCGTTTGGTTGGTTGCTCATTTGTATGGTGTTACAAAAAACATGCAGCTTTTTATTGGCATCAGTTTCTGCTGAAATCCAGAGAAGTGCAAGGAAAACGTCTTTATTCCGTTTTCATGCCTTTAGTTTAGCTCTCTGAAAAACCAGAAATGTCCCATGATTCTGCTGTCAGAGCATGAACTTAATAGCGGTAATAATGTTTACGCTATATCAGGAGGATTTTTAACACAAGGAGGTCAAGGTTTAGGTCTAACAAAGACAACTGATCCATATTTTGCCAATCCAATAAAGGATGAAGCTCAAACCTCACAGGTTAAAGAAAACATTTTGGACTGCCTGATTACTGCCCCCCAACAGGTAAACACTAGAGTTACTGAGCTGCAGGTTGGTGTTGAACAGAGGCAAACAAACATGAATGTAATGTCATACTAAGGTCAATGAAGCGACACTACAAAACGCCTGCATCACTCAGAATGCCTTGATTTATCCAAGATTTAAACACGTATGTGGACTAGGCCTTATTTTGCTATTGTTGTTGCAAGTGAGGAAAAAGTCACTTTTACTTGACCAGTGAAGCAAATTCCAGTTATGCGCTGATCTATTTTTAAAATAAGCATATTTTGAAGAGCTTGTCAAGTTTACATTAGCAGGCTTGGAGGATCTAATGTTAGCACTATTTGCATGTATGCTAGCAGCAAGTTGTTTTTGCACTTATTTCCACAGTAAATACATGATTCTAGAAAGCCGGCCACATTTCTTAAAGCACAGGACACATTAGGCTTCCTATTTCACACGTAAAGGCAAACTCTCCACACAGCAATATATCTATCATTCTTCTTTGTGAAATACTGCTTCGCTCTCCCTTTCTCTCTAGCTTCTTACTACCTGAAGATGAATTCAATCAGCCTGTATTGATTTTCATAGCGCAGAATTCTGGTTTAGAGGCGCAGCAGATACATTTCCTCCAGAGAGCTGCTGATGATGTGATAAGCAAGGCCCTGCAGTCGTTCTTGTGGAGTTGTCCTTCAGATGGATCTCCATAGCTTCCCACCTGTCAGCAGAGTTTATGCTCTCAGTTATATCGATTTGTGTTAGGCCGGTTCTCGCGGCATTCATTTTTCATTAGGTGGTGGAATGGGCTTCATTTTCAATGATTCAGCATCATAAATATGTCAAGTGCTGCTGGCTACTTCAGTGTCACCTTAAATGAAAAGGTCTTGGACATTCAGGGCTGTGTTAATAGCAAATACTATGCGACAGAAGCTGCTTGATCTAAAATCTGTTCCATAGATGAGGAGATACCTACAGATGTTCTTGGTCAGGTAAAGTGGCAAAGACTCAAACTGGGGATGAATATGGGGTTGAAACATTTCAAAATGATAAAGGGGGCTGGAGATATATTTCATTGTGAACTGGCAGCTGCCTAGAAAGACCACCTTTGTCAAGTCTAAGACCAGGACTAAGATTCCAAAGAAGCCTCCAAGTCAAGAGTCCAAATATTTGAGCTCATTGACATCGTGCCTGTGGCCAAGATAAAAATTATGCATTTGCAGGGTTTTGGCAGGTATGTTCTTGGTTACCTGGCAGAACGACCTTCAGTGGGGTCTCCTGCTCATTTGTTCTCCAGACCAATTTGACAACCTTTGAACACCTCCATATGCTGATCACACAGACTTCAGCAGTGGGTAGCTTTTGCTAACTCTGGAAAACGTTGTGGACCAGAGGAGGATGGGATCCCCTTCTAAACTTTGGTTCCTTTAAAGGTTTCTTCCTAGAGCATAGACATTTTTTCCTTACCTCCATTGGCTCACTCACTATTGGCTCAGACCCAAATTCTGTCAAGCTATTTTTTGACAATGTCAGCATTAAAAAGTGAAGCCCAAGACCATAGAAAGCAGTTCTTGAACCTGAGTCATTTAGGTTTTGCAGTGTGGCGTCTCAAACTGACCTCCGTAAGCACAGCAGAAATAGTCATTACAGTAGAGTTGTCCTCTGCTTCTGCTCTGACCCAATGGGACTAAAACTGCTGACACAAAGACACAAGTCTCGTTGCTGTGAGAGGGATGTGGTTGATATGGTTTTTTTTTTTTTTATATATCTGAGCTGGGACTGTGGAAGAAGAGCCGGGCTGCCTGCCATTCTAATCTGCTGGTCCTCAGCCTGGAATATGAATAGAAAGCATTACACTGAGCAGGACAGCGAGGGGGAGAGAGAATTAGGGTATAAGAGACAATGATAGAGGACACAAGTTCAGCTCAAAGGAATATGCATTGAGTTTAAAGAGACAAAGATAAAAATTGCAGTTTTTAAGTGTTCGGTTTGTTTTTATCTGCAGGAAAGGGACAAGTTCTATATGTCCCGCATCGTCATTCTGGAATTGCTGCAAGCTCTAAAGTTCAAGTCTCCTATTCCTGACACTAACCTGCTACTGTTGGTCCAGGTAATTTGTCTGTTGTGATCTGATGTACAGAATGACAGAGACAGATAAAGATCAGAAAAACATGAAACACTTTACTAAAGATCAAACCAGACTGGCCAGCCTTCACTCATCACGTGCATCAGTAAGCACTGGGTGCCCATGACTCTGTTGCTGCTTCATTGATTGTTCTTCTCTGGATCACTTTTGGTAGGTACTAACTACTGCATACCTGGAATACTTCACAAGACCTGCCGTTTTGAAGATGCTCTGACTTAGCCATCAAAATAAAGCCCTGATCAGAGTGGCTCAGATCCTTTCCTTGCCTTAAATATCCCACCACCCTGACAGGTGCCATCATAATGAAATTACTACATAGTCAGTGTTATCCACTACCTGTCAGTGGTGGTAATGTTATGGATGATCGATGTAAACCTGTAGTCAGTTGCTAGAACACTTTTGGAGCGGAAAGTATATCATCAGTATATATTGAATAAAGCAGCCTTTATAAAAAATATCCTTTATGATAAAAAGTTTATGTTGCTGTCATGTAGCTTTTAAATTGTGCCCCACAATAAAGTGTTACTGAATAATGAAATTTTTATAGTTTCCCATTGACCCTACATGTTAATCAGCAAATTTTCAGCTAAATGTCACCAAAATCTTTTACATAAACACATCCCTAAAACTTTCAACCAGCTCAAACTGCATCCACGCATCTCTAAGGTTTAGCAGATTTGTGGGTGTGGTTTGGGACACAGCATGACTTACTGTGAACTCTAAACATCCAACACCTCACTAAGGTGGAGCAGACGTGTGGGTGTGGTTTAGGACACAGTGTGACTTACTGTGAGCTAAAAACATCCAGCTCTTCATTAAGGTGGAGCAGATATGTGGGTGTGGTTTAGGACACAGTATGACTTACTTTAAACAGGAACTAAACTTTATCTGAGCAGCCTTTTTACTCTTTGGGGTATGAATTCATCCAAACATCACTAAACTGAATGATTATGGAGGCCTGGGTGCTTCTGAAAGTTTTTGAGAATGTATTAATGTAAACAGTTTGGGTGACTATTGACTTCTACTGTCTTTGACCTTGTACACACACACACACA
>JBBPDA010000001.1:32304136-32319890 GCA_037974385.1 Arnoldichthys spilopterus
CTCTGATGCTGCTTCTCTGAAAATGTTCTGGTTTCCCTTAGTTTGTATGTGCTGACATCGGAACTCGGCTATCTGAGTCCACCATCATCCAAAAACACATGATCTCATCTTTACCTGGGGTGAGTGCTGACCACTGGAAATGTATTTTAAGGAATAATAAGAAAAAATAGGTTTTGTCAAAAGGCATCAAATTGTTAAGTAATATTAAGTATGCAGGTGTTATCTTTAAAAATAAACAGTATAGATAAAAACAACAGTGGAAAGGGGAAAACTGTTTAGATTTTTGCTGATCTATTCTTTTAATTCTATGACTTTAGGACTGCAAATTCCTGATTTTTATGCAGTTTATACATTTCTGTTCTCTCAGTGCACAACTGCAGCCATGGAATGTTTAAGACAGTACCTCAGTGAGCTGCTGGACTTCATCGCAGACATGCATACTCTGACTAAATTAAAGGTTTGGGATATAATATCAATTTGTTCAGAATATCAATCTGAAGCAAACAGTGTACAGAAATTGTACTCAGGCGCCCTGGAAAGTTGGGACATCTTGTAAAACACAATAAAAACAAGAATGTGTGATTTGTTAACTCTCTTGAATCTTTACTTATCTGACAAAAAGTTCAAAGAAAAGATTTCCAGTGTTTTTACTAAATTTGACACATGCAACACTCTCAAAAAGTTTTAACGGAGGTGTGTTTACCGCAAAGTTACATCACCTTTCTCTTTGATTGCAATTTTTATCATTTGGGAACTGGAGATTAACTGCCACAGTTCTGCAACTGGAACTGGAGCTGCTTAACAGTCTGCAGTGGCCATGGCCTGATTCTACTCATTAAGCTCCATAGAATCTAATAGGTTACAGATCTAGACTGCTGTACTATAGACAATGAGAGTACCTTAGTTCTATGTAATATTTTACAAAGAAATGTTCTTTTTGAACTGACTGACAATTCTCTGATGTTTGGCACAAAGTGTTGAGCTTTGACCCATTTTTGCTTGCAAAGACTAAGCCTTTGGTGGATGCTCCTTTTATATGCAATCCTGATCTCCTCATCTGTTTTCAGCTCACTTGCTTATTGAAGAATGTTTCAAAAATGCCGGAACTTGAATATTCTATAAACATTTAACTCTTATTTTGCTCAGTCCCAATTTTTTTGAATGTGTTGCAGGTCTCAAATTCTAAATGTGTTTATATTTATAAAACACAATCAAGTTTGTCAGCCAAAACAGTAATGGTCATTTATTTGCGTGTTAGTCAGGAAAAAAAAACTTATTACGCATTGCAGATTTTTATTGCATTCTACTAAATGTCATGAATTTTTAGGAAATAAGATTTGTAAATGGGAAAATGCTCTCTATCCGTCCTGTAGAGTCATATGAAGGCCTGCTGCCAGCCCCTCCATGAGGACACATTTGGTGGAAATCTGAAAGTGGGACTGGCCCAGGTTGCCGCCATGGAGATCAGTAAAGGCAATCACCGTGACAACAAGGCAGTAATTCGCTACCTACCATGGCTTTACCACCCACCCTCTGCCATGCAACAGGGGTAAGAGCACCCATGGAAAACATGGCACAGGAACAGGAACCAGAATATTAGAATGAAAAGCAGAGCTAATAAATACATTAAAGAGATAATAAAAGAAAAGAATTAACAGAAAGCTCAGCTAAATAAAAATGTGTTAAACTGTTTTTTTAAAACTGTAAGCTGTATGTGCCTGACAAATATTCATGGGTAACAAGTTCCAAAAACAGAAGAAGCCATCTATTTCATGCTTCATTCTGGGAATATTTAGTAGAGCAATGCTCAAAGATAATAAGGGTCAGTTTGGGATAGATTCAGTCAGGCACTGAGATGAGTAAGGAGTTAATAATTTAATGAGTTATTCAGCACAAGTTAATACCCCAGGTCATGCTATTTGTCCTTTATAATCATGCATTATAATCATACACACAAAACCTACATTATATATGTATATATATATATATATTTTTTTTTTTTTTTTTTTTTTTTAATTTTTTTTTTTTTTATGTTGGTTGATATTTTTGATGTTTTATGAGTGCTAATTGTTGTTCTGTGTTCTTCAGGCCCAAAGAGTTTATCGAATGTGTGTCCCACATCCGTCAGCTCTCCTGGCTTCTTCTGGGCTCCCTTACCCACTGTGCTTTGCATCAGGGCTCCACTTCCTGTATGCCTATTCCATTGGATGCTGGCTCTCACATTGCAGACCACCTTATCGTGATTCTCATTGGTTTCCCAGAACAATCCAAGGTTTGATAGAGCATTGGTCACATCTACAGTCACTTTTAGAATTACAAAGCCTAGTGTACTTTTACGCTTGTGGTGCAAATCAGACATAGAATGTGCTAAATTTACCGGCTGCGTGTACAATAAAGTGCAAAATAGGTGAACCGTCCCACCTCACTGCAAACGTTTAAGGAATATGATTTCAAGGAGTTGACTCAGCCTCCTAATTCCCCAGATCTTAATATGGTAATTTATCTGTGGGATGTCCTGGGCTAGTCTGATCCATGGAGCCTTTGTGGTGTCTATGCCTTGACAGGTCAGAGATGAAGCACGAGGGGGACGTACACAATATTGAGCGGGTGGTTTTAATGTTATGGCTGATCAGTTTCCAGCCATTTTTACAGCATGCTTTGCCACAATGCAGGTTTGCCGAAGCGAATCTTCTCTGTGTTAAACCAATTTATGTACACAATGCATGCAATTCTGTATGCAATGCAATTCTTTTTAACCTAGTCGACATATATTTGTGAGTATATTTTAATTAAGACATTTCTTTTCTTTGTTATTTCTCCATTTAGCTTATAGAAATAGCTTGAATAATCGTACGGATTCATGATAATTAATGTTCCTGTTCTCTTTTGTTAGACGTCAGTGCTCCACATGTGCTCCCTGTTCCACGCCTTCATGTTTGCTCAGCTGTGGACCATTTACTGTGAGCAGGCTGCCGCAGCTCCGGCTGGACAGAACCAGAACCAGAATGAGTTCTCATCTGGAGCCATCTTAACCGGCCTGGAGTTCTGGAGCCGCGTCACACCCAGCATCCTCCAGCTCATGGCACACAACAAAGTAGTAAGACCCTGTTTGCTAAAGTGCATTTGCTTGATTTTGTTTAGCCTGTTCTTTGCATTGTGGCTTATTTTAGCATGTATGTGTATGTGTGTGAAGCTGTGTGACTTTTTGCTGCAGATTGGATTGTTCTTTCTGCATGTCTTTAACATCATTTGAGGCTGAGTCATGACGGGAGGCATCTGCTACTATGCGGCTTATGTGGCACCAAGGAACAGCTGAAAAATGACTCAGTCTTTGTAATGTGACTGATATTCGTCAGTTTGTTTTGAAGCACTTTCACAGTGTTTGCACACTTTTTTCTCTCAGTTGAACTGTGATTATACTCCGATCAGCTACAACATTAACACCACCAGTGAATAACATTGACTGTTTAGTTATTTTATTACAATGGCACCTGTCAGGGAGGTGGGATATATTATTTATATTTATGTGCTCTTTATGTGGATCTGAGCCACTTTGACAAGGGTCTCATTATGATGGCTAGACCACTGAGTCTGAGCATCTCCACAATGGCAGGTCTTGGGAATGTTCGAGGTATACAGTAGTTAGTTTCTACCAACAGTGATCCAAGGAGGAACAACTAGTGAATCGGTGACAGGGTCATGGGAACCCAAGGCTTACTGATGCACATGGGGAGTGAAGGCTAGCACAAGCTAAATCCCACAGATGAGCTACTGTGTTTTAAAAGGTGAATGCTGACTCTGATAGAAAGGGGTCAGAACACACAGTGCACCACAGTCAGAGCTGTTTCAGCAGCATGAGGGACCTACTCAATATTAGGCAGGTAGTGTTAATGTTATGGCTAATTGGTGTATTTCTGTAATCAGTAGAGTCATGTTATATTGCGAATAATGAATGACAACTGCTCAGAGAGGCCCTCTTTTCCCTCTAGATGGTGGAGATGGTGTGTTTGCACGTCATAAGTCTGATGGAAGCGTTACAAGAATGTAATTCAACCATTTTTGTCAAAGTAAGTGTGGGATTTGAGCTGTATTATATTTATTTATAAATAATGTGCACTTTTTGGATTGGCTGTATTTCTTTCATCACCAGTGAGGTGGCTTAAACTGTGATTGATCATCTTTACCCTTTTTTCTAGTTAATTCCTATGTGGCTGCCAATGATTCAGTCAAATTTAAACGTAAGTAGTTTTATCTGACAATGTGACATATTTCTCTGTCTAGACTCAAAATATCAGATGCTAAAATGTTTTTGAACCCTTTTAACATACATTTGGTTTAAAATTTGATCAGATCTTCATTAAAGTCATAACAATAGAATAAGAGAAGCCAGTAAAAGAAAAAAAATATCACAAAAAAACATGCATTTTTTCAATTCATTTATTGAAAAAAGTAATCCAATATACATTCGTTTGTGAACCTCTAGAATTGTAGATTTGGTATCAAGACATATTAGGGTCAGGTGGTTCTACTAATTGGATTTTCAGCATTTTTGGGAAAAACCACACACTGTACTCCAGCATGAGAACTTCACCCCAGCTGTGAAACATTGTGGTGGCAGTATCATGGTTTGTGGCTGCTTTGCCACCCCTGGACTGGTATGTCTTCTAAAGGTAATTTGGGTGTTCTAGCAGCTTCCATGCAAGAAGAACACAGAATACACAAATAAGCTTAAAATAGAAATGGAAACAACAAAGCTACAATAAAATAAAATAGATAAAAATATATTTGGGTAAATAAAGTAAAATAAAAGGGGTATTTCTAAAAGAAAATAGTACAACTTAATATAAAAAATATAAACTGTGAACTTTGTAGTATGTGTTCAATTAAAAGTTTATTGTCATTCACATATAACAATGGAACATCATTACCAGTAATGAAAATTTTGTACCTGTAGCCTCCTGAATTGCACAGAAAAATACATATTTAACATAAATAAAGTAATAAACATATAATAAAATAGTAAAATAGTACAAGGAAATAAAATAGTAACACTTATGTACACTTTATCAAAGTGATTAGTGATAACAGAAAAAAAAAATGTTTTCTATACATTTCTAGCTATTCTCTTTGCAGAATAGTGAGATGTCATTTGACAGAGCAGTGAACTCTGAATTGGATCAGGAAATTCTATAAGACAATGTCAGAACATCCACCCGTGAGATTCTTTGTATCTTTTGTTATGACTCAAATGTAGATGTAATCACATTTTAGGTCATATTTATGTACAAATTCAGGGAATTCCAAAAGTTTCTCAAACATTCTAGCATGTCTGTATTTTTCAGCAAGCTGACCAACTCTGTGTTCATTTGTAGCACCTGTCCGCGGGCCTTCAGCTGCGTCTGCAGGCCATCCAGAACAGAGTGAATCACCAGTGTCTCCAGGGGGCCGGTTCTGGCTCCTTTCCTTTTGCCCTGCGCAAGTGGCTGCAGTGTACCCAGTTTAAAATGGCTCAAGTGGAGATCCAGTCGTCTGAGGCTGCCTCCCAGTTCTATCCCATGTGATGTACAGCGCAGCACCGTAGGAGCTTCCGCAAGACCAGCACACCTTCATCCTCCGCTCCCACCAGCGTACTGCCCTTCTCTGACTCCAAATGTAGTTGTGTTTAGAAGCTCTGCTTTTGTATTTATGAGCTGAATTGTACTGCAGTCCGTGGGTTTTTGGCAACAGCAAAAATACAGCAACAAATACAGGCTAACCGTATGCACTTTCATACAGGTCTTCATGTCTGCATGCAGTTATCATGGTCATGCATGAGGGAAGGGAGGTGATCAGTGACCCTGAATAATAAGGTGTTGAAACAGCGGAGTGTGGCACTAACAGGAGTCTTCCTATTGCCTGAGTGTGTGTATGCGTGTGTTTCTCAGCCAGACAGTGTAACTAGGGGTGAATATCTCTGGCTGTAGTGTACACACCTTTCATGTGTATTAACCGAAGGTGTGAGAATGGTGGTGTTGACTCCAGAGGGCTTACAAAGAGGAGTAATATGTTTATAATATGTTTATTCATTTCAAGCAAAAGAGAAGATAAATAAAGATGTTTTCTAATGTATGGTGTGTATAGTTTGATGTCCTGTCAAGAGTAAAGCTGTTTACACATTTATACAAAGGAATGAGGAACTGATTTGACCATAACACAGGTGAAATGTGGAGCTGTCAAAATAACAGAGCTAATGGCGTTCTTTGTACAAATTCAATTAACCTTTGGATTTCCAGTATCCTCCTCCTCCTCTGTTGGGCTCCACTGGACACATTGCCTCCATCCGGCCAGCCCGGCACAAATCAATCAGACCACAAGCCAGGTCCAGGCAGCCACATAACTCAATAAAGCCTGACCAGCAGACAATGGAGGTAAACAAGCCTGGTGAAACGGCAGAATGGTGACCATTTTCATTCATTTAGCAGTCCTGCTTTTTCAGAAATGCAGCAAACACAATTACAGCTGCCCTCAGCCCAGTTTAAAAGTGATGAAGTGTTCTGGCCGGGTCTCGTGTAGGTTACAGATGAGCTGAATTGCCTATTTTTTAAGCCTTCTTTTTTTCTATAATTTAATTTAATTTGTCAGTTTTATAGATATATCTAGTGCATAGATCCATATATCCAGTGGCATCCAACATTATTGGCACAATTTGTAAAAAAAATTTGCTAAAAAGCTTTAAAGGTTATTTATTATCTTCATAATGAAACAGATCACTGATACACACACACACACATGAAAAGGCACATTTCTCGTTGTTAAACAGGTCTGAGAAGAGATGAGCAGAAGGCTGTATTGATGGATGATCTTGTTAAAAGTAAAAGTGGCTGGAAGCCCAAGAGACAGTAGATCAGGCTGAATGGAAGTGCAATAGTTCCTAGTGTTTAGGTGGGTCATTATGGCTGTCGGTCAGGTTGCATAGATGGGCAGCAACTCCCCTCTCTGATTATTGTCAGATACATTAAAGGACTGTTCAAAGGTTGATTCTCCCCCAGCTGGACATTAAGTGCATTAGTTAGTGTGGATTGTGTAGTGCAACTATATAGGGAGCAAGGAGAAATTGGAGAATCAGCCTAGTCCAGTGGGGTGGGTGGTGGTGGTGAAGGTAAACAGCAAAGGTCATTAATTTGTGAAAAAAATTTAAATTTGTTCAAGAACAGAACATTGTTTCCTGTTTTTCGTATAGAAGCAAAACCTCTTTTACTTTATCACCTCTAAGATTAATATGCTTTTGAGGCCAAAATTTGTAACCTGATTTTAGCCTAAATAAGTTGTAACATTAATTAATTACAAGGTTCTAGACTGCTCCCCCAGGACCCAACACCCCCTCCCCCCCCCCCAATTTTTGCACTTCATTTTAGTACATTCAGAAGGCTTGTACTGTCATGCTTCTCAGCATATTGTGTAATTAGTTGCTTCCAGTTTCAAATTAGTAAGTTAATGGTCACTCTGTCCAGCACCTGAAGGCCTAACTAATGGGAGACCTAGCTTAGTCGTATCTTTGTATTGCACTTTGTGTGATGGGATTTGTTGACACTGACTTTAATTTTCACCTAGATAACAGTTAGACACAAAATATGATTGTATTTCAGGAATTTAACCCAATTAAAGACGGTTGCTGGTTCAGTCCCCAGGACCAGCAGGAAAAATGTGGGAGGGGTGAGTGAGTAAAGGCACCCAGCACCCAAGCTGTTCGCCAGGTGCAGGTGTGCAGCCACTGCTTCTGCTCCTGGTGTGTATGTTCACAGCTGTGACAGATGGGTTAATTACAGAGGACACGTTCACTGCTCACTGTTCACAGTGTGTGAGTGACACAACTAGAGTGAAAGAGTAGTTTCATTGGCTGAAATGAGGTTTTCTTTAATAATCATCAAAAGTCGAACCTATGGAAAAGTGTTGCTTATGTGCTACTAGAGGTGTGTGGTGTATACATGCAATAACATTCACATCAGCAAACACTGCATCCCTGGCAACCTGCCCTGCCCTCAAGCAAATCCGAGGGTGAGGCACCCTTCCCATCGACCTCTAAGCCCAGCTCATCAAAGAGACCCTATCCTGCAGTGTTTGTGTGTGTGTGCGCGCAATCAGCTCCCCATGCTCAGATGCAGCATCTGCCAGACGCCTGCCATGGTTGTTTGAACTCAGAGCCCTTTCAAATATCTCACTCATTAAAAGCTGCTTATATAATCAGTCTCAGGAACATGGGCTCTCCTCCTGCCTGATCCCACGTTACACCTTCCTGCCTGCCGCACCTCCACAGTGCACGCCGTGTACGTGTGTAAAGAGAGAGGACCTGATAAGTGGACAGCTGGAGGTCAGTAATTAACACTTACCAGAGGACTGGGAAACCTTAAGAGAAAGTTTGAGTGGAAAGGTCATAATGTCTTAAAGCTGAGGAAGGTCACTATTAGCTGGCTGCTCTTCACACTGGCTCCCAGGTGGACATTGTTAGGAACTTTTTTTCTTGTGCGGCTTGTCTTAAATGGTAACCATGCTTGAAAGCCTGTGATATCTTTCTATATTTCTGCATGCATATGATCTAAAACATCATATTTCCTGAAAGTAAATTAAGAAAGCCAACTTAAAGAAATGAGACAAATGTGCTACACCTAACCATTTATTTATTGAGGAAAATGATTGGGTACTAGGGCAGCACGGAGATGCAGTGGTTAGCACTGTCACCTCACAGTGAGAAGGTCCTGGGTTCGATCCCCGGGTTGGCCACAGGTGCATCTTTACTACACGTTTGTAAATGTTTATTGTGACTTATATAAGGGAGAATTCTGATGAGCTCAGTACCTGTGAGCAAGATGCCATCCCTGAGCACTGCTCCCAAGGTTCTGACCACATCAGCTACTCATATTTTACAGTCAATACAAGCACATATTTTGTCATTGCTTCATCCTATTAGCCTTATATACAGGATAACAACACAGACCTATGCTGGACACACAGAAGGCTTAAATCCTAAAATAAGACTGAATTGATTAATCAGTTTCCCCTAATCCAATAGCCTCACTAGATCTTCTCCTCTCATTGATGAATCCCCTGCACATATACCAACTATATGTAGACTTGACAGCCACAACATTAATAACACTGGCAGGTGAGGTGAGTAGTATTGGTTACAGTAACTCTTGTCACAGGTTGGGATATATTTAGCATGTGTTGGAAAAATGGGCTTTGAGCATGGAGACCTTCCTGAAATGAGTTTTTGCAGGTTGAGATGTCTGCATGTGGATGGGTACATGTGCATTTGTTACCTGTGGAAAAGATGGCACCAGGATGCAGTATGGAAAGAAGGTGAGGCAGCAGAGGCAGTGTGATGCTCTGGGCAATGTTCTGCCCGGTCCTGGATTTATGTGGATGTTCCTTCGACATGTTGCACCTACCTAAACATTGCTGCATTCTGTCACGTTGAAAAAAAAATGAAGGAATGACTTGAGGAATATAATAAAATGATCTTGGACTTTAAACATGTGCTGCTTGTTGCCAGATACCACAGCACATCTTTATTAGAGGTCTTGTTGGGTATATGCTTTGATGGGTCAGAGCTGTTTTGGCAGCAGAATATTAGAAAGGTGGTATTAATGTTATGACTAAAATGAGCCCTTAACTTAATTTACTGTGAATCTGGCTTTTGCTGGGACCACACAAGAGACAATGAAATTTGGGAGAGCATTGGGGTTTCTGTTATTTTCCAAAGCATGAAAATCATTTTGTAGTTCAGAATGGATATCTACCATGTTCTGCAGACACATGACGCTACGTTAATCTTCTTAAATTACAGACATATCCTGTTATGGAGCCATGCTTTTCCCCCCACAACAGTCAAGGTGCCACCACAAGGAGCTTTCCTGACTCAGATGCAGCCCAGCTCCTACCAACTTGTATGGACTTGTCAAATCAGTTAGAGTGCTGCAGGCCAGACAATGCATGAATGTTTAAATTGCTCAGAATGTCGCATGATATTACCCTCAAGTGGCACATTTACAGGAGAGAAGGAGCTTTCATAGACTTCTTAGTATTACCATTCACTCACGTTTCTTTACCTCTTGGATGCTTGTAGGTAACAAATTATTCTGTGATCACATTTCTTAATTGTAAACTCCCATTTTTGTTAATCTTTGTTCAATAGAATTACACTGATCAGCCATAAACATTAGCACCACTGACAGGTGAAGTGAATAACATTCACTATCTAGTTATTTCTTACAATGGCACTTGTCAGGTGGAGGTATATATTAGGCAGCAAGTGAACAGTCAGTTCACTCCAAAACAGCAGGTCCTGTGGAGTGCTCCAGTTATGCAGTAGTTAGTACCTACCAAAACTAATCCAAAGAAGGACAACTGGTAAATCGGCGACTGGGTCATGGGCACCCAAGGCTCACTGAAGCATCTGGGTATTAAAAGCTAACCTGTCTGGTCAGATCCCACAGAAGAGCTACTGTTATTTAAAAAGTGATGCTGACTCTGACAGAAAGGGTTCAGAACACACAATGCCCCACAGTCAGAGCTGTTTCAGCAGTATAAAGTGGACCTACTCAATATTATTGGTCAGGCCTTCAGTCACTTGATTGACTAATGTGTCATGTTTTAATTTCCTATAGGTGGGACCAGGGGCGTCATTAGAACTGAGCGTACAAGGCTATGATGTTTATGAATAGCCCGGGATTTCAAATAGACTTGAATCTATTCTTGCATTATTCAGATTGTTGCAATGCATATTGATCAGTAAACCTTCTGAAGGTTCTAGATACACCAATGACTGTGAATTCATTAGATGTATAAGATGGTAAACATCAGTAGCACTATGGATTCTTTTTTGAATGAGTCACTGTAGAAATGCAGCACACAAGCTCACATATATGTCCATATGTCTGTTAGCATGGAACGTATTAGACGTGTTTAATCTAAAACCAAAATCTTCATGTCCACTGCTGTTAGATTAGATTAACATCCTACTTAAATCCCATAAGAGCACTGGCAGAAGTGAGCATTACTGCATATTTTGTATTTTTCCTCTTTTCTTTCCTTGGTTTGTGGTCCGATCTGAAGGCCTAGTGTTAATAGTCACTGTTCACTGTTGATCTGTAAATTACAAGGAAGATTCCTTTTCACAGATCAAATCTACACTGGATTACACTGATCTGTTAATTATAAGTATAGTAAACATCAAGCCCATAGAATGTCTATCTAAGGCTTTGCCCAAATGTACATAGGTATTTCTAAAAACATTACTTTTTCTGTTTTGGCTTTTCATCCAAACTCATATGGCTTTTAAGATCTCTGTCAGTGAACATTTTGGAAAACTCTTTCCATGCTGAAGATTTTCAGGAACAATTTTCAGTGCTGATGTGTGCAGACAGGCAGTGTTGGGGAGGCTATTCTTAAAGCATAGCTTTGAAAGCTACCAACTAAATCATACTGAAAGAAGCTGAACTACAGCAGAGAAACCCTAAGGAGAAATCTAGCATTGCTAGGTAAAGCTACTTTTAAAAGTGATTCAAAATGATAACAAAGTACTATAGACAAAAAGGTCACATACAACAAAATAAGTGCCTTAAAATACAAAACAGTCTTAAGTCATCACACTTCATGATCAGATTTTCTACTTTCTGCTGTAGCTAGTCTCTTTAAGATATATACAGTATATTCAGTATATTAAACATAGTTTTAACAGAATGAAGTGTGGGAGCATGTGAGCAATACTACAGCATTCGAACAACACTGATGTAAACAAACATGAGCAGTCTCTCAAAGCTCTGATCCAGCAGGCTGTTCCATATGGAAATGAGATTAAGGACAGTGCGATTACTGTAAAGAATCAATTATTAAAAAAGACAAATAATTCCTTTTATGTTTTTAGTTTCAGTAGTCAAAAACTGGCAAAAAAAACGTAATTTAACTATGTGAATTGCTTTACAAAAGTAAATGTAGTTGAACTACCATCAATCTTCGACACAGTGTAGTTTAACTTTTAGTTCAACTGAATGTAGTTCACCACTCTTCAACACTGGAGTCAGGAAAAAAACAAGTTTTAGCTTGTAGCATCAGTGTTTATGCTGTTATCTCCTTTGTTTATCACCAGAGTGCGCACCACTAACACCAATGTTTAGGATTTTGTGCAATAGTGCAAAAACAGTGTTGTTTTGAACTTTGCTGTGGGGATGTGAACACACACACATATAAAGTTACTGTCCCACTATACTGAGGAACAGAGGTGTTAGAATGTGATATGGTGATTACTGCTACATCCAGCACTCCCTGGGTGCATCTGAATAGTTGACTGAAGCCAAGTGACCTTGCTAAATATACTATTGCTGACTGGCATTTGGAACCACATTCTAGCCTTGGGAATTTTGATTTAGACTCCTATTGGAATACTTAGTAACCTATTTTTAGTTTATCAGTTGGCCAATCTGGCTTTACGGTTGGGGTTATATCGCCACCTGTTGGTTTGGCATGCTCTCAACAGCGAGTTTTTGCATTTTTGGGAACAGTTTTTTAAACAGTGATAGTGTAGATGGGATCTTTTTTATGAATAAAGCAGGAAAACAGGAACACTTGTGTATGTGTGGACTGGGTCTTAGTTGCACCAATTTACACCGAGACAGCAACCAAGGATAAAGCACATTAGCCTTCATGACACATCATTGCACTAATCCATATTTACAGCAGATTGCATTGTTTTATTTGAACTATGTATAAACATATTCAGCCACTTCGTATGAGTGAATAACAGTCCAGAAGGCAGATACGCTGAAATTAATATTTACATTCATGCATCATTCCTTCTCTTTTGAACATATAACATTTCCTAGGTTATAGTGTAGGTGAAAATTACCTCATGGTTTGGGCTAGTCGACGTCAGATCTAGACAGACAGCACTCAGACACAAAACATGATGTTTGGATTATTGAAAGTGAACCCAATGTGGCTTGTGTTATGCATATCGCATTACATCCCAAATTCTCCTGCTACAGCATCAGCAACGCTATAGACATTCATTGTCCTTCTCGTGATGGCCATACGCTCCGTAAAATATGGCTTCCCCTTCTTGCAATCACTCATGTTAAATAGCACTGTTCATCTGCAAGCTTCAGCTCAGTGGTGGTACTATTGCAGAAGGGTCCTTGTCTGGTGGCTTGTGCAGAGAATGATTAGCATGTAATCACATCGGGACATGACCTGCGCAATCGTGCACTGTCCTTGTAATCAGTAGAATTTGTCACAGGCAAGTGGAGGGGCCTTAAGGAGGATATGGCCTCGGAAAATGGAACGTCAGTACCACTGCACATATGGATTCACACTACACCACAGAAATAATGCAAGCGATCACTGGCAAGGCCTGAAACAATGATGTTACATACCTTGCATAAGTGTCTGTGCATAGGCATATCTCAATGATGTACAACATTAACAGTGTTATATACACAGCACAAATGTGAGTCCACGGCCTTGGTTGTGTGTCAACAAATCTACAAATTACAGAACTGTATGGAGAGAATCTCTGGTAGGTGCCTAGGACAGACCATGCGAACGAGGATGGTTTTTAAGGTGTCCCCCAAGAAGATTCAGCTGTTCAGTGCACAACTCATAACACAATAAAATGAGCTGAACATTTTTTAAAAAAGGCTACACATACAAATGGCATCATATGTAAAATGAAGCATCTGGCTTAGTATATTTTGACATATGAGTGGAGGGGGCATGCAAATTTTATCCAGTGTCAGCCAGAGTTTGCCAGTGAGTCTTTGAGAGCGCATTGTAGAACAGCCTGCACTCTTCTGACAAATAGACTTCATTCACTTCTTCCGTTTTCTCTTTCGACATCAGCATTAACTCAGTGGAGACAGCACTGCACAGGCTTTACACCACAACATTATTAGTGCCAATGTTTTTGGTCTTCTTCTTGCGGGAGCTCATGGCGTGTTCTCCACGACTGGTACCATTCTCCTCTTTTCTTAGTGGTTTCCTGCAAAAGAAGGGAAACATCAATTGAAACTGCCATTTCAGGAAAACTACTTACCTAATATTGAGAAGGTCCCTCATGCTGCTTAAACAGCTCTGACTGTGGTGCACTGTGTGTTCTGATCCCTTTCCTTCAGAGTCTGCATCACTTTTTTAAATTACAGTAGCTGTTTTGTGGGATCAGACCAGACGGGCTAGCCGTCACTCCCCACATGCATCAGTGAGCCTTGGGTGCCCATGAACCTTTTACTGTTTCACCAGTCCCTTCTTGGATCACATTTAGTAGGTACTAACTACTGCATACGTAGAACACTCTACAAGACCTGCTGTTTTGGAGATGCCGTCTAGCCATCACAATAACTGTTTACATTCATTCAACTATATCCCACCCTCCAACAGGTGCCATTGTGGTGAAATAACTAGATAGTCAGTGTTATTCACTTTACTTGTTGTTGGTGTTAATTTTATGCCTTATTGGTGTAAAGCATGAGGCCTTCCTACAGAGGCAAGTCAGTGAAATATTTCTGTTCCAACACAATAACAAAATGATCAATTTTCCTCTTTCTCTCTTGTAGTCCTCCTACGGTCTCCCTACCTACTCTAACAGGGAACGGAGTTAACGACGCCCACATGATGCTGGAAATCTCTTGGTCTGTGTAAGACAGTATTACTCAACATGGCCTATTCATGCACCCCTCTGTCTCCCTTTCATTACCTCACTGGTTATTATATTTCTCCACTGCACTGTGTCTTATATGTGCCAGCCTGTAGTCTTTTTAGGCTTATGTAATGCAGAACGGAGCTGAATGCAGTCAACGCAGCCATTGTTCCTCCGACTACTGTACACTTGCTCTATTGGTGCTTAGGTCCCTAAAGGTACATCAGGCCCCCTGTCTTTGTTCCTTTTGTGACAATGTAGCCCCCACATCACATGAGAGCGAGTCAGTCATGCAAGGCCACAACTTTGAGCTAAATCTCAAAATCTCCCTGGGTTTTATGGGAAAACACAGTCCAGTGGGGAAGGCATTTAAATCCCAAGATAGTTCTATAATTGTGTACAGAGCAAAGCATCTCTAGGACAGCTGTCTCAAACATGTGCTTTGGTCCCTGATGGGGGATGGAAGTGGGTATGACTGGACCAATGGAGGCTCTTATTAGCTTTTGTATGTGGCTGTTGGCAAGTCGTCATCCTTTCCTACCCAAAACCACTTATTTTTGGCACAGCGTTTTTTTAATTAAGTTAAAAGCTATGAAGTTTTCACTTTAGGTTGTTTATGCATGAAACAAAAATGAACATAAATGGGAGAATATAAAAGAAATTGCATTTTAACAGACTGCCACACAGGTCTAGTGTAAGCATATTTATACTGTCAGTCCTCATATGTAATTCAATGTCTATCTGTAAACTGATCTATGTGCTTTTAAGATAACTCTTAAAAATTAGGGTATTTCAGCAGCATATGTCCCAAACAACAGAATATGCTACAAAAAACTAAAAGAAATTAAAATATTACAAATAATATTTAAAAAAAAATTTATTTTTAAAAGAATTTAATACAATATTAAAATAATAAAAATATAGAATGAGAACTACTTAGAAAGCATATATGTATATATAAATATATATATATATATATATATATATACACAGTGGAAGAAATAATTATTTCACCCCTCGCTGATTTTGTAAGTTTGTCCAATGACAAAGAAATGAAAAGTCTCAGAACAGGATCATTTTAATGGTAGG